>CAHIKZ030001001.1:2320000-2472500 GCA_903632075.3 Acanthosepion pharaonis | reverse complement strand
AGGTCTAGGGTTAACGTAACATCGACACCATCTTGGCAGTTGTTACGAGGACTGGACAGTTCTTGTTCTTGGCCCATAGGCATGTGTATTGACAGCCCACGTAAAAAAAACGACATTGGTGTGGAGAAGAGGTGAATAACGTTTCCCTGTTTTTTGACCTGGACCAAAGTGTGGTATCTGTTCTCCACATTTTACATTTGAGAGCTCATCTGTGTGGCAGTATCTTCCTCATTGCACTAAGAGAAATGAGGTCAATTGTAACCTTGCCGCCAGCATCACATTGGACATTTTTTGGATTACTCGAAGGCAGCCTGACATTAAAAATACCTCGTGTCATATCTTGACATAGTGGGGAGCTGATTAAATAACCTTGGTCGTGATTGATTTTCGTTCCAAAATTACTTTTCTTTGTAGAGCATGACGCGAAAGATACATTTCTTTCAATGCTGACCGATGTGCTCCTTAAGTTCGACAATTTTCAAAAGGCTCGTAAACAACGTTTAAGAACTGTGTTAATCCCCTCGCAACACCTAAAATAATCACCAATATTGTGCGGGGTACTTTTTCAATAGCCCGAGATACATATCGCAGAAATGACAAAAATAAAGGACAGATCTATTATTCTATAAATCGAAACTCGCACTTTAGATATACCACTTTAAAAACAATTTTTTACCGCTTTCATATAATGTCTACCGCACGACGTACGTTAATTTTAAAAACAATGTTTATATCTAACGTTTAAAGAGGAAGTTTCACTCATTTTTAAACCAAGAACCGCTGCTTTGTGGAATAGACTTCTATGTTGATTCTTTCCCGAAAATTTCACTCTTAACGTTTTTAAGTCAGGGGTCAACCGTTATCTATCTCCTTAATCTTAATAGTCACTTCATATTTCCTCTTCTTACATTCATATATCCAACACCTCATCCAGTGGCCATCTACTTTGAGTTGCTCTTGAGACTTATATTAGATGAACACGAATAAAAAAATGTTTCTCGATCATATTACCAAAGTCTTAATCTGGTACCAAATGCTGAATAAAGCGTATAATCAGCATTAAGTTTTTAAAAGCAACGAAGTTTCTTATGATGTAAATAGCTGCTTACTTCGAAGTGTTAGTGCGCATGCTCACTTGTGTTAAATTTAGGTTTATATACATGTTTGTGAGGTGAAGAAACGAATTTGCACGTACGTCGATAATGTGGAAAATTAATTTATTTGGGACACTTCCGCGCAGAGTCGGTTTGTATCCGGAAAGCTCTGAAATCGAATAAATACGTAAATAAGGTGAGCTAGAGATGATTGTGTACGTTCTTAGTTGTTACGCAAATATCCAAATTGTTGTGCTATGTTAATTCTGTCACAGATGTACGACGGTAAATGTTGCTGCTGTGGTTTCCCTAGCAAGTAGGGGTTTTTTTTTACAGGATGGAGTTACAAACTCTACGTGCAAACGGTTTTGAATTCAGTTTTCTTCTATTAAACAGTTTGAGCCTGATTTGCCCTGCTAGTAACCCCTAGCCGAGTAAAGAAGAGATGGATAGATGAATTGATTTCGTTTTTTTTACGATTTATCAATCCTTTACAGGTTATTTAAAACCAAAATATATTTTTAAATTGTAAGAATAATTCTTTTCATTTTTTTCTGAGTGAATATTTTAATAACATTTTTGGGGGAGATAATAATGATTTCAAGACACAAACCCTACTATTTAACCCATACTATGGGGAGAATAGGCGGATTCATACTCTTTTTCAAGGGTATTTACGCGTAAGTAAAGGTAACGAATCCGACTGGTATTCGAACTCGGTGTTTCGATTTCCCATTCCAAGACGTTTTCCATTACATATCCAAACTTACGCTACCTGGTATTCCGAAGCAGTCACTTATCTAGGTACTGACCAGGCTGGACGTTGCTTAACATCGGTGATCGGACGGGAACCGGTGTTTCATCGTGATATGGCCGTAATCCGCGACAAGATGGATTCAGGACTTTCCAAGGGTATTTGTTCGAAAGTGAACGTAACGGCCTTGGCTAGAATTTGAACTCGGATCACCAATCTCACTTTCTGTGCTGATAACCCTGATGCTACGCGCACATCCAATATCCGAGGTGTATATAAATAATGGACTAAGACTTTGGTAGCAATGATGTCTTTATCTATCTGATCTGATGACTTACCATTATGTGGGAGCTATTTCTGCCGCACCCTGTATATATATATATATATATATATATATATATATATATATATATATATATATATGGTTGTAACCACATCCACTATGATTGAGAAATATATATATATATATATATATATATATATATATATATATATATATATATATATATATATTCATTAGTGCATATAATAACCAAAGTCGATAGCATGACTCGGAGTTTCGTGCAGTTGCTGCAATCTTCAGGTGCAGTATTTATACCTTTTGTAGAATAAATATATCTATAGGTACGTAAAATTTTTCGTGCGTGTATGTATGTTTTTTATCATACCAATACCTATATATATAGAGAGAGATAGACAGATAGATAGATAGATAGATAGATAGATAGATAGATAGATAGATAGATAGATAGATACAATTTTCCTAATTGATTAACTGTAAGCAACTGATTTCCTAACGAAACCCCTTCCCCTTCAGGCCATTTCTTTCTTCATTCCCCTTCTTGCCAAGCGAATCTTTCAGAAATATTTAGTCCGAGCCAAACTCGAAGAAAGAATAAAACAAAATATTCGATCGTGCCCATATTTCTAGGTTCAGGAAGGTGATGACTCTCATCCTTATATATGTAGATATATTGATGAATTCGCATGCGTTAAGGGTAATTTTCTGATTGCTTGTTTCTATAAATATGTGATATATGCAGTTTCTGCATATGTTTCGTTGCAAATATATGCATACGTAAATGACTTGGCATAAGATGCCGTAAATTGTTAGTCGCTGATGGGTACACTTTCCCTTGGAAAGCGTCCATCTTAAATTGAAATATCTGCTATGCTTAGCCTTATTCAAGGCCAGCCTTAGGATGAGGAGTCCCAAAATAATCGACCGGAGATTAGACCTTCAGACAGCACATCTTCCGTTGGATTAAATGAATAAAACAGGGATAAAGCCTGATATCTGCGGAAATATTCGAGATGCCCAGGCATTTATTTTTATACAAAAACGCACGTGATAAAGCATAACAAGTCAACCAATGCATTAGTTGTTCAGAATGATAGGTTCGACCATAATATCGACTCAAAGAATACAGTTTTTGTTAAATGAGAGAATATTTTTTTAAGGTGAAAATCTATAGAAAGCGTACTAATTTCTGAATCTTCCACGATAGATTTACACCCAGGATCATACAACAGATCTCCGTTTCTTACAAAATTATTACGATTGAATTGTAGCATATGAAAAAAAAAACACATTAGCGATAAAAATAAAAATAAAAACAATAGAAAACTGAATGAGGTTGATCAGGTTATGCGTCAAAAGTATAAAAAAAAATTAAATTTAAAACAAAACGTCCCTGTATCTTCAACGTTTCTCAATGTACGCTTATATAAACATAACGTATATGTCGGAGTACAAGTCGACCTTTTAAACACCCCCCCCCAAAAAAAAAAGAGAAAGAAAGAGGCTATGTTATATTCCTTGCATAAAATATTAACCTTGGATCCTTTGGTTTATGGTAAGTTGTTGTCATGGGAGATGTGTGGATCTCAACGAGCCGTTTAAAGATAGCATTCGAGAACAATGGAACGGAGTGGATGGTTAGCAGAGACATACCATTCAGACTACCGTAATAGCCTTCAGCACCCACTCATGAGGTATTATAGATTATGGTATTTAATTGACAATATCTCTCCACTGTTTTGTCATTCGAATTTGAGTGAAAAGAAAGTATAGGCTTACAGAATTTATATCCTAAATGAAATACAATACATCTCTCATGAAGGGAGAGAACCAGATCAAACCAAAAACGGCATATTGCTACCACATCTGAGCCGTGCGATCCAACTCTCACTTTCAAGCCTCGACCAACTTCAAAATCATTTGCGCGGCCTTGTGCTGTGGGCCTGTTTTCCACTCTTCAACCCTTTTCCCACGGATGGAATGTTACTAACCTCGCACTGTTATTTCTATTTTCAAGGCAGATGTTCAGATGTTCCACCAGTCCAAACATTTACAGCTAGGACCCACCATGCCACGGACACTGAGTCTACTTATCCTCATTCCATTCATATTCCATTGGTAAGGAGGAAGTTCCACCCAAACAGTTTCTTCTCCAGAACTGTTGCCATGTGGAACTAACTCTCGAAAGATGAATAGAATCTTAACCTCTTTGACACGAGGATCAACCGTTATGTATCCAACATATCCTCATAATATGAAAATCTTGCTGCCTACATGGACGCTCTTACAAGATTGTCATTGAGTAAGCCTCTACCTCCAATGGAACTTAGGCATTCTATTGAGAGAACAATAGTAAAAAATAATGAATTACATTCAAATTTCCTCGCGAAACCGAGAAAATGTGACGAAATATAGAAAAACAAAACTTGTGTAAACGAAAAATTGCTGCCCAAAATATCCAATATATATAGAGAGATAGATATAAACTGAATGGGATATATATATATATATATATATATATATATATATATATATATATATATATATATATATATATATATAAATAAATATATATATATATATATATATTGTTCATATCTATATATATATTAATATATATATGTGTGTGTATATATATATATATATATATATATAGATAGATAGATAGATAGATATAAACAGAATGAGATAATCAAGAAGAAAGAAAGAAAGAAAGAAAGAAAGAAAGAAAGATTAGTAGGCGCGTATCTCGTATGTGTGAAACATTTGCGCGGTTGTATGCATAAATTTGCATTCATGAACACATACTGTTTTAAATATTTATCTTGGCCTTTATTTTCTGTAAAATATCCGTGAAACGTGGTGTGAAAAGCACTTATTTCACTTTAGCTGGGGGGGAACCAATTAAACATATATAAAAATAACAAACAATAAAAGTAAAAGTGAACAAAATTCTCCCATCGTACTTGATATAATGCTGAGGGGCCAATCATTCATTTTCATATAAACTGAAGTGTACAAATTTTAGAAACCGCAATACACCGAATGACTTTGCCCACTCCACTTATAGAAAGGGACTCATGCTGACAAAAGAGGGTTATTGTAGTTGTAGCTAATGTATTGGAGCTTATCGGAGATTAACGTCAGGCGACCTTTCGGGATGACAATCGAGTTCGTGTGTGGAGAAGACTGCATGAAGCTGTCCAGTCTGGTAGTGGCTATGTTTTGGCGTAGGCTTTGTTGAGTTCTAAAAGACCAAGTCATACTAGCGTCTTTCTTTAGATGTGTGACATACACAGAATTTAATGCAGACTGTTGTATTTCCCCTATTTCTCAGTGATGATTGCTTGTTTGGGGGGTTTACACAAAACTGGTTCCAGAAAAAAAAGTGAGCTAATTATAAAACATTTTGATTTTCTTTCCTTCTCTCCCCTGCACTTTTTCACACCCCCTAAAATGATTCATGTGAGTCAAAAAACTTGACACGGCCTCGATTTCACATGTTTTGCATTTGTAACAGACGATAGATAAATTCAGTAGACGTAGACTATCTATATTTTAAAATAAAATAAAACTTATAAGAACAATTACTACCTATATATATATATATATATATATATATATATATATATATATATATATATATATGTATATGTATATGTATGTATTTTCAACACCATCACTTGATAAGACACCAGCAGTGTTGAAACAAAATGGATATTTTTGTAGTGATTTTATAACATATTTATGTTATAATTTTCAAATAACTTATATATATATATGTATATATATATATATATATATGTGTGTGTGTGTGTATGGGTGTGTGTGTGTATGTTTAAAATAGGGTATACAATCTCAGCAAAATTTTGAAGAAATTTGATAAATAAAAAAAGTTTCATTGAAATTGATATGATTAAGCGTTTCGTCTTCTAAATTTCATCAGATCCATAAACGAAAAAAAGAAATATGCCTGTGTGTATTCTTAAGTAATGAATAATAGTTTTTTTCCCCTAAGCTGGAATTTCTCGTGATGAAAAAAAAAAAAAAGAATAAGCCGTTAATATTTATACTGTATCTTGAATTTAATGTAAATCCTCATCCAATTTTTCAAAATGGTTGAAATTCATTTTCGGAAAGGGCGAAGTGAATCTCTTGCTTTCGAGTCATTCTTAAAATAAGATGAGGATTTACCTTTAATACGTTAGAGAAAAGTTGAGAAAAATATATTAATGACTTTCGAAATGAAAGAAAAATTATAAAGAAAAGATACAGAACAAATATTAACGCCTTCACTCATATTCATTCTTTTCTTTCATCACGAGAAGCGCCAATTTAACGAAGGAAATGCTAATCATTTATTATTTAATTTAGACAGACAAATACACACACATATTTCTTTCTTTCGTTTCTGGACCTGATGAAGCCTAGAAAGGCGGAACGAGTAATCAAATCTAGTTTCAATAAAAGGCTTTAAAATTTTAATGAATTTTAAAAAAAGTTCCTCATTTTTTTCTTCTTTTTAGTCACGAGCAACGTCAGCTTGTGAAAAATAATAAGATTTCATTATTTTAATCATACAAAAATACATGCACAGGCAACTCATTGTTTCGCATTCTGATGAAGCCTATTCGGCATAGTAGGATGTGTTTTCGAAATATACGTTCATGAACGTTTTTACAACTATCAATAATATATATATATATATATATATATATATATATATATATATATATATATATATATATATATATATATATATTAGTTAGTTAACATTTTGTTAAATTACCTCCCAACCTCTTTCACTTTTACTTCTTAGGAAAGTCGAACGTCAGACTTCTACACATATTACGAAATAATGTAACCATTTCTATTTGTCCACAATGAAATTGTCTAGGATTTATATGCTGACAACTTCGTTTCATGACCTATATTAAATTTTTTTTCGGCGAGTTTGAATTTAGCGTAGGTCACATTCGATTGGTCACATTCGATTGGTTAATCAAGGTAAAGGACACAATTCTGTATTTTTTTCTCTCAAAAAAGAGGGAGTATTCTTCTTTTGAAATTTAATTAATCGGTCACTCACCAGTAGTTTACCCATTGCCCGAAGAGACACATTTGTAGTGTCGAGACATAATTGCCCTTGTCTAGCGATTTTTAACGTTTTTTGTATGAACATCCTAAAATAAATTATATATATATATATATATATATATATATATATATATGTATCGGTAAAAATCCGTGGGTAAGTAATCAAGTAGATCCTCAAAATATCAAGTCAAGAGAGGATCCACTGGGACGCAATGGCCATCTGAATGGGGTAATTTAGGTTTCGTTCTTGTAACACACACACACACACACACACACACACACACACATATATATATATATATATATATATATATATATATATATATATATATATATATATACCAGCTTGAATAATATGAAATAAGGAAAACCTCTTTTAGGTTTTGCGTTTGGTAATCACAGAAAAAAAAATTTGCTTTCAGGACAGGCTAAACCATCTGTAATATTCTTTGATATGAAGCTAGACGCCCCAAACAGACGCTAAAATTTAATGGTTGACAAGATAAGGTCGATATAAATACCTTTTATTCCTAGTTAAGACTAGTAAAAAAAGTTGAAGAACGTGACTGGAGAAGATAAAATTATCCCCTTGTTTAGGAAAAAATGTGCGTCATTTCATGACACATCGATTCACACACACACACACACACACACACACACACACATATATATATATATATATATATATATATATATATATATATTTAAAATTATTTGGCGCCAAATGAAGCATTGCGTTGACTTATAAATCGAGCGAGTAATTTTTGTAAAGAATTTATCTTTGCTTTTCAAATGTAAGCGTGATATTATAGAAATTAACAAAGTTACATTATTTGTTGTTTCCAAATAATTTGTGTAACTATAAGACAGAATTTCTCAATTTGTTCAAAAAGTCTCTCAGTCAAAATTCTTGAATAATGTGAAGAAATCCTTAACAGAGGTAATTGATAAAATTCTTTTAGAATGTACTGGAGATGCTTTCCGAACAACAGTGGCACAATCACTTTAAACATGTGATGATCGGTCGAAAGACAGAGGATTCAAAAGTATTTTTAAAAATATAAGCGTATAAAAATAAGGTTGAAAACAGTAAAGACATATGGAATATTTCTCTCTTTTTGTTTCGATGGTGGAACAGGGATGAAGTGGTTTATAAAGCAACTATTAAAATCGACCTAATTGGTCATACGTAATGTAAATTCTAGGATTTGAGAGCATTACTTGAATGAAGTCCATTTAGAGTTATACATAAAGCTCTAATAAATTCATTTCAGCATATGATCCCATACATTTACTTATATATCGCTGTTTTCTCTCTGTTTCAGTCTTTCTGTCTTCGTCTCTATCGCCCTCCCAACATCTCCCTCTCTCTCTCCATATATATATATATATATATATATATATATATATATATATATATAATATATGATAAGTTTTTTAAACTATGTAATATTGATGGGTAAAAGTCCGCAATATCAGGGATAGAGCATATATAAATAAATGACCTGAAGACTGCGTTCCCGTATGACTGACGAGTGATTTTTAGGTGAAAGTCTGAAGTCCTTTGAATTTTTATCGCTTTCTCTCTCTCCCTCTCTGTCTCTCTCTTTCTCGTTCTCTATATATAAATATATATAGAGAGAGAGGGAGTGCGTGTGTGTGTTTGTGCGTGTGTACGTGAGAACGCACGTGAGAGGGAGAGAGAGAGAGAGAGCAAGAGAGAGAAGGAGAGAGGGATAACATTTTAACTTCTCCTAATCATAAGCGAAAATAAGTATGGTATTTCGGAATAAAGAAAATATGTTCCGCTTAAATTCCTGAAAGAAAGAAAACATGATAGCATCTAGATTTTCTTTTTATGCGAAACGTCCTTTCATAACGTGGGCGATCATCACTTTAGATAACTTACCATTTAGCATTCGTTTCTTTTCTGACTTTGATTCCCATAAGTTCGTCAAACAGATTGCCCACTGTATTTCCCCCGCTTCCGATGCCCTCTGTATGTAATAAAAATGTTAATTCTGTCCTCGTTATTTACTCAAGATATTTTTAACTGCCTCTTTCTAATTATAATTTTCCGTTTCTTTATAATTTGCATTTTTCATAAAACCTGCCTCGTTACTCATATGTTCTTTCCATTCCTATATATATATATATATATATATATATATATATATATATATATAAAACAACAACAGCATAACCTTTCGGGGGAATGATATATTTTACTTATCTTTCGATACTGTCTTTCCTCGAAAAAAACAAAAAAACAAACGATTCTTTATCACTGGTAATCGCAGTCTTGTGTAAGTATTTCACTTCAATTCTCTGGTTATTGACTAACTGTAGCACAGACAATACTTGTTTGACAAACTGATATAAACGAAGATTATTGCATAAAAAAAATTCGGAATGTACTTTTGTTTCTATAGTCATTTTCGCTCCAATGAATCAGTAAATGAAATCAATTCAAAATAAAGCCAATTGTTATATAAACAATTCGAATTTAGTTTAAAAATATTTCTCAGCCATGAAAGTAGTCAGTCATAGAAAAAACAAAAAGGAATTTTCGAGTTGTCCATCTAAGGAAATGTTTGTGTGTATGTGTTTTTTTTTGTTTTTTTTTGTGTCAGTTATTATGATGTAATTAATCTAAATTAATTAAATTTGCTTTAATTAATGCTGGAATTAAACTAGAAAACAGCGGTTCATTATTTGTTTCTGTTTCCAATGAACAAACAAAAATCAATTAAGTAGTTTGAAAATTGGTGTCAACATGGAATCCTTATATCTTTTTTATTTTTGCATTTTGTAATTTTTCATTGTTTTGGTCTTGCCCCTTTCTTTTCTCTCTCTCTCTCTCTCTCTCTCTCTCCACATACAAACACACACACACATGTATATGGTTTGATAACCGCTTAGGGCTTGAAACAAATAAGTCACCATGCAGTGTTGATTTCTATATCGAGAGTTTGAACGGCTATATATCAATCCTCCTTTATGACAGTGAATGCTGGCTATTTTCCTCACAAATGAAAAGGAGACTTGAAGCAATAGAGATGTGGCTCTTCGAGGAATGCTGAGAATACCGTGGACCGAACTATGCTATGCAGAAATTTTAATAAAATTGAGCTATGCAGGGATTTTAAGGAAAATGGGAACAAAATATACACTTGTACTTATAATGAAAATTATGGAACACATAATAAGGAAAAGAAGGTGTGGAGAATTCGTCACTCACATCACATACTGAAGGCAAGCAAGAAATAGCGAAGCAGTTATTAATCTAAACGTGTTTGTGTAAATGGATGGCTTGACTGACGGAAATCGATCTAATTTTTTCTACCGTGAACATATCTGTTAAATTTACTTGATGAATATAACATAAGCACTTAATTTTAACTACCCTGTAATCTTAAAAATTTAGGAAAATATTCGTAATCTAATGATTTATTGAAGAATTTTGACTTTATTTACTATAGTTACCGATTTTATTTTCTAATAATATCGTAAATGGAAATCAGTATTTACAAAGGACAAGGATAACATAGAGCCGATGTTCTCAATCGAGGTCCATATGGCCCTTGCGGGTCTGTCTGACATTACTGGGTGGGCAAATAGCAAAATTAGGTTACACGGTAATATTTTAGTGGTTTCACTTCAGAACAGTTGTTATAACTGAGAATTGTAATTTATACAGTAATCTACGTCATATCAAAATACTAAAAATAGAAAAAAAAACAACTTTAAAACTAGCAGAAAACAAGATCAAGCAATGTAAGTTAGCGTCTCTTTTACTCTACTGGTTATTTTGATTGTAAAAGTTGAATAAAAACTGAGACGGATATATAAATAAAGGATTATATATAGAAAAGAAAATCATATAAATATTATAATTTATTATATAAATTAAAATAATTTATTGTATAAATTGTAATTTAATATATTAATAATAAATTATAATATTGATTATGAATATTAAAAAGTAAAATAAAATATTAATATAAAAAAAATAATATGTTAATAATAAAATTGATTTAATTTAATATATAAATTTATAAAGGTAGCATATGCATTTACTATTTCTATAATACAATTACTAGACTTATCCATTAGTAAAAAATAACATAAGCTTTTTTTTCTGTGGAATCGTTTTGGAGTTACGCAAAAAGAAAATTAAGAGTAAAATTGATTCATGGGTAAAAAAAAAGGTTAAGAACCAGAGATTTAGAGCAGCAAAAAATAGTTTCTTCAATGTAGAGATACTGAAAATTTGTTTTATTGATCGATAGATATATTCGTTTTTTTACAGCTTATCAACCATTTGCAGGTTATTTAAAACAGGGAATTCTTTTTTTTAGATTGTAAGATGTTTTTGGCGATAATAATGATTTACGAATGCAATTGACCTCTAGCAGTGGGAAAGAAGATGTGGATTCATACTCTTCCCATCAGTATTTGCGTGTAATTGTATAAAAAGAACCCAACTTGAACTGGAACTCGGCTCTCCGATGAGTAATTCCGAGTAACCATTTATTAAACCAGCCACACACCCAATCTTACAGCACCTTGTATTCCCAAGCGCATGTGGCTGTAAGCCTGAAAATTTATATACCAAAACTTGGATTCTCTTTTAGCTGAGATCGTCCACACGGAAGAATGGTGTGCAAGGGAAATAATTTTTCTCAGCTGTCAACTGCCGAGAAAACGCTGCACACACACACACACACACACACACACACACACACACACACATATATATATATATGTATATATATTCTGATGTCTTGCCAACTTCCCCTCAGGAATATCTCTCATTGAAATGAATGCGAGGTCGCAGAAAATAATGGCTGAGACCTAGAGGGCTGAAGAGTTCGATTTTATTGTCATTGGCTTCTTATATAAAAATGTCTTTGCTTTCCGACTGAATCGATTCTTGTATTTATATATTGTTTCCAGATGGGCAATTTCCAGAGGTGAATGGCTAGAATTATGCCTTTAACCTTTTTGCTACACAAGGAAGGAAGTATGTTTCTACTGGTTTAAACTGAATCAAAAGTGTCATGCGGCGATGTCTCAAATCTGGAAAAGAGCGAGAAACACTGGCGCCAATTTTCTTCGCTTGCCAACGCCCCAGACCTTTAGTCTGTCTTCAGTATTGATCATCTGTTGACTTCCCGTACGTAGAAAAACGAAGGCAGAGAATAGGAAGGATTTTAGGTGTAGATGTGTATGCAAGTGTATTAATTGCCATTAACTTTCCGTAAAAGTCAGGCCATTTCCTTATTTTTATGTATATTTGTTTGCAAATAAGACAAGATTTATTGAAGAATCCAAATTTAACATGAGCCTGTGTTATCAAAGCTGAAAATCAGTAACAAACTGGATCATGATGATTTTGGAAATTGACTTTTATGAAGATTAAAATGTCTGTAGACAGATACGAAGGTAGAATCCGAAATTAGATCAGTAATATTCACAGTATAAAGTTCGATCTATGTATATTAATATTCGAGATTGATTTAAATGCAGTATCAAGAAAAGATAACATGTAATCCTGTTTTATAATTAGACTGCAATTTACTTAAAATATATATTTTACTTAAACATAAGTGCATAGTGACTTTCCAAACACCCTGTACATTAAATGATGGTGTTAGACAACTGTCTCAGTAATGGAAAACATTGTGTTAACATTCAAAGAGTATATACAGGAGGGTGATTAGAGTATATGAGGGAGGGTGATTATTGTTTATATATACAGCACTTTGTAATTTGTGCACGTATTTATCTATAAATTTGAGCATTTAACGTAATCCATTTATATTAATGCTGAGTAAATTGAAACACATATTCAGTGTGTGACCTGTCACAATGGTTCACCGAATTTTGATCTGACATTTTCCATGTATTGAGTTGGCCCAAAAGGTTTGATCGGTTTATTATGCAAATGTTCTACTTAATAAACGAACCAAATTTTCGGAAATATAAGGTTCATTGAATAGCGCTGAATTATGTGCATTAATAAGAACGAAAATTATGTTTACGAATAAATATTTCTCTTAGATGTTTTTTAGGAATAGGCCTTTGACAATTTCTAACACACACGCACACACACACATACACAAATATAAAGTGGCGGGGGAATGAAATATTCGTACACCATGAATATTTTATTTAACATTGTTAGATTTTATAAAAGAAATTTTATAATCCATACAATATTTGTATACCATGGCATAATGCTGGAATATGCAAAAAAAAAAAAAAAAAAAAAAAATTCGGAAAATTTTGTTATATTAATGGAATTATATGAAATTAACAAAAAAATGGAGGCGAAAAAAGTATTCGTACAACATTATAATAACTATTCAATACTTTGTAGCACATCTCTTACTTAATTCAACAGCAATTAGTCTCTTTCTGTAGCTTTTAATCAATAATTTGTAACTTTCCGTTGGTATTTTACTCCATTCTTCTTTGCAAAATCTCTTTAGGTCCAGGATGTTTTCCAGGGCTTTTTATTAACTTGAATCTTTAATAAACGCCACAAATTCTGTATTGGATTTAAGTCTGGAGACTGTGATGGTCATTCGAGTGTATTAACATTGTTCCGTAGATTTAGTCGTATATTTTGGGTCATTGTTTTGTTGCAAAACCCACCCATTTTACTTTATTACTGACCCAAACGAAATAGAGTCCAAAACATCTTAGTATATTTTTGAATCAATTTTACCATCTATTATCTCGAAATTATCCGTATCATTAACAGAAAATAGCCCCAAACCATGATATTTGCCACCATCAAAATTTCACCGTTGAATTTGTGTACTTGTACCGTCTTTACTCCAAACGTGAGTCTTTGAAATACGCCCAAATAGTTCAATTTTTGTTTCATCTGACCATAAAACACTTTCCCAAAATGGTTCAGGTTTAATTCTATGCTCACGAACCAATTTTAACCGGGAATCCCTATGTTTCTTCCATAGTAGTGGGGGTTTTCTTGGAGAACTCGATCTTAGTCGACTTCTATGAAGTCCCGTGCTTATTGTTCGCTTTATAACAATAACAACTGATGCTTTTAATTCTTCCTGTATTTTCTCTCTGAGTAGTCCTTGGAATTTCTTGAATTTTGCGCTGAATTTTTCTCATTGTTCTGGGAGAAATTTCGTGTGATGCACCAGATCTCGATTTGTTCTCAACAGTTTTCACCTTTTTATTCTTAGCAATAATGGAAATAATAATAGTAAATAGTATATTCAGGATATCTGCTATTTTCCTATAGCTTTGGCCTTCTTTCCAATGTTCAAGGATTAGTTCTTTTTTGCGAATTTGATATTTCCTTGATGATAATTATTGTGTATGATTTGTGTGCGGAGATAAGAAATGAATTGCAGAATGTTCTAGTAATACGATAATTGACAGAATCTAGCAAAACCTTACAAAGAATTATGTAAATAAAGGTAATTTAAGCCTTTTGATATTAGAGACATACGTTGTACGAATAATTTTCCGCTTCGATATTTTATAAATAACACATAATTTCATTTTTCTAATTGTTTTCTTCATATTGCAGAATTACAGCATTATGGTGTAGAAATATTGTATGGATTTTAAGTTTTAATGTTTCACGGTGTACAAATATTTATTTTCCCCCAATGTATATATATATATATATATATATATATATATATATATATATGTGTGTGTGTGTGTGTGTGTTCAGTTTATACGTTATTTTTATAGATTCATTTTTTTAAATATCTCTAAAATTAACGTAGAATCAGAAAATATATTAAATAATTGTCGGACTTTATTCATTCATTTCATTATATATATATATATATATATATATATATATATATATATATATATATATATATAATATAAAGACACTGAGGTTAACACTAAGTGTCAAGAGTTTGTTTCACGCTTGAACGATCTTTAGGACATAGATACCTACATACACACACATACGGAAAGTGTTCGACCCGATCCACATTACAAATAAATTGTATACGTGTGTGTGTGTTGTGCGTGTGTGTTTGTGTGTGCATCAATAAAACTGCAGCCTAATAGCCAAATATGATTTTGGGAAGGACGATTTTTTATTGCTGAGAATTTTCAGAATCCTTTTCTTTCTTTCTTTCTTTTTCTTTCTTTCTTTCTTTCTTTCTTTCTTTCTTTCTTTCTTTCTTTCACACACATATATATATATATATATATATATATATATATATATATATATATATATATATCATAGTAAATTTTCAATATGACATATGAGTGTCAAATTTTCCATACATTCTTTCCTTATGTGTCTCAGAAATTTCGGGTGCCTTTTTCTGACTATAAGCGTCCTTTCATCTTCCATTTTCCATAAGACATCCTAGTTATTCCTACGTTCAGTTCATAATATTCTCTGCATTCTTCTGTGAATGAATATGAACCATATTTGACTTACTTAAAGTTTCTTTTTCATCTTTGAGGTGATTGTCAAGCATTTACGGCCATATATAAGTACCAGATATTGTTAATATTTCAGTATTCTTTAATTTTTCTAACAAATTTTCATGTTTCTTAATATTTTTTTCAATTTTTGGAAGGCATCTTTCGCTACTCCAAGATGCCTTCAGTTTTCGGTATTACGTTTTCTCTCCTCTTTTTAAACCTTTCCAAGATGTTTAAATTTTTGTATTTGATTGATTTCGATGTCTCCAATTCACTATTCATATCTTGAATTGTTTTCTTTGCTGACAAGCACAACTTTTTTTTATTGCAATTGTTTAGTCATTTCTTCTCAGTTCCCTTTACTAAATTCTGTAGGATTTATTATAGTTTCTTTCTTGTATATATTAGCATCTGCATATCTTATGGTGTTAAGACTATGGTCATCAATAATGAATCCTGATAGGACTTCTAATTTCCTAAGAATTGCTTTACTGTAAATGCTAAATAAGTCCGGGTAGAAGACACGTCCTTGTCTTACGCCCTCCTCTATTTTTTTCTGTATTTACTAAATTCCTTTTATATCCTTAACCATGCGGTTTACAGCCAGTGTATATTCTGGATTATTCTAATATATTTTCTATATAAATCAAGCTCACATAGCAGTTTAAATAGTTCTTTGTGTCATATCAAAATCTATAGCATATTGTAGAAAACATAATAATGCATCTTTCTGTATTGATCTTTCTTATACAATTCTGAGAATGAATATCACATTCTTTCTTTCGGCTTCTTTAACGAGACCGTAATATTCTGGTCTAATTCTGCTGCACAGTCTATCCATCAGATTTCGGATAAGTTTCGTTATTTGACTGTCCGATGGAGCTCGAATTTATTTTAACCTGACTTGTTAGACAGTTCTATGAACATGGATGTACTAAGGTCTTCTGTTATATCACCATTGTCGTATATTTCATTTATTATTTTTTTATAATCTTGTCGTCCAAGACGGCACGCACCTCCATTACAATCCCACCTGGTTCTGTTGCTTTGTTCCTGTTCAACTTGGCCAGAGCTGATTTCCCTTCATACTTTACTATTTCCGGCCCTTCCTTATCATTCCTGTCATTGTGAAAAGTTCCCCGGTTTATTCGTCCCATCTTTGAAGCATGTATTCTTTTCTCTATCCGTCTTTTGATTGTATGCATCCTGCTCTTGAGTATATTTATTATTTCTCTGATTCTTTTATGCATATCTGCCTTATTTGTGATGCTCATTCTTTCTATTTCTGCACATATTTCGTTGAGCCATTCCTCTTCTGCCTGCTTGTATTTATTTCTAATTTCTTTGTATAATGTAGTATATTCTGTACCATACATTGGCATCGTTTGCTGTCTCCTTTTCATCATGCCGAGAATTTCATCTGTCATTCATTCCTATTTTTCTTTCTCTAGATTTCTTTGCGAGGATTTCGTTTGCTAATGTCACAGAAGTTTCTCTTAATGCGTCCCACTTTGAATTTCTATACTCATTTAGTTCACTGTATTTACTTTTAACGTTTCTTTGCAATTTGGTTCATTCAGTAGTCTGTCATATAGCAATTTGGGTACTGCTTTGGCTTTCTTTAATTTCCGTAGTTTTCCGTAGATTACATATCACTGGAAAGTAGGCACCCTCGCATTCGGTACTTGAATATATTTTGCAAGGTAAAACTGCATTACTGGATCTCTTATGTATTGTTATATAGCCAATAGTTTAGATAAATTCTGTTCAATTATAAAATTATTGAAAAAGAGCCTTAGATGTAGACACAATATATTGCCTGCCAAAATTTGTCACAACTGCTTCAAAAGCAATAAAATATTTAATCAGTACAAAACAAATTAATAACATCATTAAACCTGAAGTAGAATTTTCAAAATTTTGCGAAAAAAATAAGGTCCCAAGGAATACATAGGTGAGATGTCTAGGAATTTAAATAAAATACTATATGAGCATAAAAGAGATATTTTACAAAACAAGGCTCTCTATGTATGATTCTTTCATCGTAATCGGTCAGACAATAATTTCGACTTAAAATGCTCTCTCTCTTTATCTATCTATCTATCTATCTATCTATCTATCTATCTATCCATCTATATATATATATATATACTTTGTGTGTGTATAATATTCGAAAGAAGGCGGTAGAAACTAGATGTCAGGATAATTTTATTGGCAAATTTTCAGATATTTTATGTTAAACTTCATGTCTATATGTATGGTGCTGAATATTCTCGACTATAGAAAGAAGCCCTTCAAAAATTCATTTGATGTTTGATCAGTAAGACTGATGCCCCCCCCAATAAACACACACACACACACACACACACACACACACACATATATATATATATATATATATATATATATATATATATATATATATATATATATATATATATGTATGTATATGATCATTTATAATTCAGTTACTGGTTTCTATTTTCTTTTTGTAGACATTCCTTAAAGCGTATTTATTTTAGCTATATTTCCCCATCTTAAAAAAGTTTCTTTATATTATTTGCAAGAATTTTAGTACTTTATAGTCAGCTTTCTTGAGATCTATACGAAAAAAATGTTTTATCTTCTCTTTCTTAAAGGCGTTTACAGTAAAAAAGAAAAAATTATCTTTATTAATACTAGAAAGAAAATATTTCCGTATCTCAGATTTTGGCCTTATCAATTTCATTCTTATCTTTTGCCTGAGTTTCAGGTCGGTTTCCGCCATTTCTTATGCAACATTTCAAGTTTATCTTGTCAGTAATAGCCACAATTTGGCTGTAATGGCGTATGGCCTTTTCTTCCGTCTTTTATCCCCATGGGAGTGAAATAAAAATATTTTTAGAAAGAAAAAGCTTCTGTGGCGTTTTCTTTTATATCTTCATATTTATAAAAACAGATATAATGTAAACGCGGTGTCGTCAACTTTAGCATGCAGCGATTAAAAACTCTCACATAGAATTGAGGTTATTTTTTACAACCTGTATTTGCAGAATTTTTGCAATAAATGTTATGGATGTTCGTTAGACATGTCCATTATTATTTCATAGTCTTATCTCTTGAACATTCATCAAGGATCAAGTTTAATAGTATCGTCGTCCACTACTAATAACAAAACGAGACCAAATCTGTCATATGGAATATTACATTGATTAACTCTGGACAGTTAATTTCGGCTTGTGTGAGGGTGTAACAACCAGAGTCCTTTCCGAATGTGGATCAAACATTCTCGTGTGGATATAAGAGTTTGTATTCCTGGGTGGGTGAGTGATACGGTTCTTTCTCACATATTAGCTAAAAAATTAACTAACAACACCATAAATAGCACAGAAATTGCTTTCGGATCCACAATTATTCCCAGTCAATAGCCCCTAGAATAATTAAATAACACGAACGTTACCGCCCATCAAAATGGCTGTTAGAATAATACAATAGTCTACCCACAATGCAATACAATTGACTACCTAGAATGCGTCGCTAGCCTGACGATTGGTTTAGATTGGTCGCCAAATTGTAATGAAGATCGAACTCAATAGCAAGAGTCATCGAGAGACAGTCTTCATATTTGCCAAAATTCATAGAACTCATGGAAGGTCTCCGGACTTAACTATTTTATTCAGCTTTAATCCGTGGTTATCTGAAAGAGTCACATAATCTTTGTAATAGATTATTCTTTCTGTTTACAGGCAGTTATATATATATACGATTACGTATATATATATATATATATATATATATATATATATATATATATATATATATATATATATATACGTATATATATATATATATATATATATATATATATATATGTATATATATATATATATATATATATATATATATATATATATATATATATATATATATATATATATATATATATATATATATATATATATATATATATATATATATATATATATATATTTATTTATTTAAAAATATGATTCCAAATCGCTACATAAGAGGTCTCATGTTTCAAAACAAGAGCCGAACACTTCAATATAATCCTTTAAATTAAATTGAGTTGAAATTAAAATGGGCTCCGTTCCATCTTCAAGCGAAATTTTTGTTGGAATAACGTATATCTGAAATTTACTTGTTTTAAAAATTGAAATCAAAATCCCCATGGTAAGAGCTAGGGCGAATTGTCTAAATTGGGTAGGCGAGTGTAGGGTGTTAATAATAAGTAGCGGTATAGAGATACTTTCAAGGTGTCAAGTCGGGGAAAGGTACGATTACGTAAATATATATACGTATATACGATTAAGTATATATATATATACGATTACGTATATATATATATATATATATATATATATTTTAAAATGTCTCATATATATATATATATATATATATATATATATATATATATATATATATATGAGACATTTTAAATCGTGAAATAAATAAAATTCGCAGAATTTGCTTCGTCTTTTTAATTATCTCAATTATTATCTTATTAGTCGGGCATCTCACGAGATATTAACCAATCAACCCAATACTTATGGCAAGTTCATCAAATTTGAATGTGCAGAAAACTTCTTATTAATCTTATGTTATTTAGATCGCCATTTTATGTTCATTTATATGGACTATCATGTCTCTTCACAACTTTTTACCCTTTGTGTCTCTAAACAATATTCGTCTCCTTGCTATCCTTCCTAGTTATTGTAATGTTGTCCATTTACACAAGCTCCTTAGGTTGGTTACTCAACGACTGCATCTGTTCTACTTTCTTTCAAGATGCCCTGTGAGTTTCAAATTATCCAAAACTGTAATTTACTGTGTATCAGAAATCCCAGTGTTTAGTTCTGATTCTAATTATAGGTATCCTTTTTGTTTCTATTTTCACATGCCCCACCCCATGGTATTCTCAGTACACTGCTGTAGAACCACATTTCTATTGCCTCTTCATCTGTGAGGAAAGTGGCCATCATTTATTGCCATATATGATGATTTTTCAGTACTATTTTCTTTGTTTCTAGGGAAATTTTAATGCATTGCTCGAAAATAGAGTTACATTTTTTTTTTTTTTACATCTGTCTCTATCGGATCAAAATAGACATAAAACGGAATGTATAATTATTGAGAAACCCAAATGCACGTTATTGCGAGATCACATATATTTAAAACGATTTACTTTATGGTCAAGAGACTCTTTAGTGGATTGTGCTGGGACCTCCAACATACTTATCAATGCAGCAGGGTTACTTGTTCGTGTCCGGTTTGTCTTCATGTAACAAGGAACAAGTTTTATTGGACTACATGTTATCGACAGCAAAAAAGTGGGGAGTTCGGCTTAATTATATTATAAGGAAAGAAATGCAAAGTACCTCTGTGAAAAAAAAAAGAACTCACCGATTAATTTTTACATCAATCCAACACGGCGTGCGCACACACACACAACATAGACGCATATATATATATATATATATATATATATATATATATATATATATATATATATATATATATCGACTCTCCCGTCGAGATTCGACGTATGAGTGCCAAGTAGATTAGTTCCCAGAAAACCGACAGCCCGACACCGGCACATGAAATTTGATTATAGTGGTGAAGGCCTTGTGCAGGATCATCTACACTTTTTGAAGGGACGAATACAGAGACATGGTGCACTGTGGCACAAGGTCCCCAAACGACCCTCCGCAGGTTTTGAATTCAGAGATGTCCTTCTCCTAGACCAGTTGCCATCCAAGTCTATAGAACCCAGTCTGTCCTGCTATTTTACCCATAGCTGGAGGGAGAAGAAGAGGATTTATACCTTTCCCAAGGGTATTAGCACGTAAGTGAATGTAATGGATTCGACTGGAATTCGAACTCGGCTCTGCGATTCCTCAATCCAAGCCGCTATCCATTACTCCACTCTCTCTCTCTCTCTCTCTCTCTGTCTGTCTGTCTGTCTGTCTGTCTGTCTGTCTGTGTGTGTGTGTGTGTGTGTGTGTGTCTGTGTGTGTGTGTGTGTGTTTATATATTGTGTGTGTGTGCGTGTGTTTATATATATTGTGTGTGTGTGTGTGTATGTGCTGAATGATTCTCGGACTTAAGCAACTTCTATATATACCAGCTTATATATGTATGTTGGTCTATATATATATATATATATATATATATATATATATATATATATATATATATATATATATAATTTATTTGGGCAGCAATCCCACTTTTATGCAAGTTTCATTAAAAACGACTGGCAAGCTACTAAGCTAAGTTTTTTTTTTATTTAATGTTTTCTTGTGTCCATATAATTTTTTTTTTTTCTTGGACATAAAATATGTAGAAAATGGCAGAATGTTCTGTATGCTTGAGATTTTTCGGCTATACTACTTTTAGCCATTATCAAGGATGATTTTATTTTTACTTTTAACTGAATGTAGGTATTGTTTTATATATGTATCTAGAGTTATAGGAATGTTTCATTTTACAAACATTATATTTTATATATATATATATATATATATATATATATATATATATATATAAGTTACGAAGAACTTGGTAAACCGAATGGGTAATTCCAAGGAGGATGAAATCAAAATCCTTTTTGAAGGACTCCGGATCATCAGGTAACACTTCCAACAACGAAATGAAAGGAAAAATGGGATTAGAAATTGATGGGTAGTGTAATTTTTGTAATTTTGGTGAAATAAATTATTGTAATGGTACCTTAAAGTGGTCTGTTTTTTCATTAAATATTAGCTCTGTTCTTCACATTGAGCTCTCATGATTTCATGCTCCTTGGAATTACCCATTCGGTTTACCAAGTTCTTCGTAACTTAACTATTAGCTCCTTATAAATTACAAAAATTACACTGTAATAAAGTGGTCTGTTTTTTCCTTAAATATATATATATATATATATATATATATATATATGTGTGTGTGTGTGTGTGTGTGTGTGTGTGTGTGTGTGTGACCGAATTTAATGTGGGGTATCCGAGCCCGCACGCTCGGCCAAAGATTCCCCGTAGACCCCGTATAAAATGGGGTCAGGTAGCTGTTTCCCGAGACGAGACTCTGCCCTTCGACATAGACTAGTCTCGGGATCCTCTCTGCTCAGAGGCAGAGAGTTTGACCAGCATAGATGGAGAAGAATCTCCGACTGAAGAATATATACCAACCACCCTACGCAGTCAGATGTGGCACAAGGGCGAATTTAATGTGGGATATCCGAGCCCGTAGGCCCGGCCAAAATTTCCCCGTAGATCCCGTATAAAACGGGGTCGGGTAGCTGTTTCCCGAGACGAGACTCTGCCTTTCGACATAGCCACGTCTGGAGATTCTCTCTGCCCGGAAGCAGAAAGTTTGAGCAGCACAACTGGAGACGAAACTCCAACGGCAGACCAACATATATACTACTGTATTTATGTGAATTGGGACACACCTATTATCGTCCGTATGTATGCTACAAGACTTTCCGATTAAGCTGTATTATTCTTTGCGTTTGAACCTTTTGCTGACAAACAACAAGTGTCAAACATTTTAATGTTATTTAAAGTCGAAACATGATGAAGAGATGGGTTCATACCTTTTCCCAAGGGTATTTACACGCAGTTTAATATAATGAACTCGACACTGAATTCGAAATCGACTCTTCGATTTCTCATTCTGAACCGTTATCTATTACACCACCCTCATTATTAAGCTTAGAATCCCTGGTATTCCCAGCGGTCACCCATCTAGGTACTGGACAGGCTCAACGATGCTTAACTTCGGTAAATCGACGAGCACCGGTGTTTCAATGTGATATGTCCGTAAGCCACGCAAGGAGTCGTTGCATCATGCTCCGTGCATGTCCAACAAGGAACATAACATGACGATTGTGCCGAACACGGAATAATAGGTTTAATGTTCGCTGGGTACCCCACATGTCGACCCTGTGCAGCAAACTAAGCTACGCTTAGAAAAAAAAGTTACGACCTGTTTTTGCACAGTATCGCTGAGTTTTTGCATGGGTTCAGATGAAGATCATTAGAGGACGAAATTCTGAATGCGGTTTATCTGTCTTGTCAAATATTTGAGAAACGACAAAGTAATGCTCTGTCGACATTGCAATAGGTTAATGAGTTGCGTATCCTATTTCTTTATTTCAAGTCAATATATTTAAGCGTGTCGCTCTTGTCATTTCCCAATTTCTTCAAGGAATTAATGTTCCGGCCTTGCTTATTAAGCAGTTTCAGAACAAAATGGATGTAGCCCGTGATGTGTATTTGGGGGGAGTCAATATTATCATTAACGAAGAAATGATTTTGTAAATATTTTTCAGCGGGTACACAATTTTATTATTACAGTAAAAAACGAGCATATAAAAATGAAATAAGGAAGCAGAGAAAGAAAAATATACAATTACCATAAAATAATTCGAAAAGAAAAGAAAAATATATTAAAAAAAAAAGTTCATCCATTACTGTTTGGCTTAAGAGTGAAGACTGATAACTGGTCACCTTGTTTTGATTTTCTGCTTTTTGGTGATTATAATTGTTTCTTTTTCGCTTCCTTATTCTATTTTTTTAAAATATGCCAGCTTTTACTGCAATAGATGTTTATTGCATCAACTTCAGAACTTTATGTAACAAAAAATATTCCGATTACGAACAGTCGGCCATATTTTAGTTTTTCAAGTTCGTTTTATACTGTAAATTTTAGTTATTTTGAAATCGTTCACGTTTTGCTAAAAATTACTTTATAACACATTTTCTGCTATCATCAATTTTTTCGCGCCGTTTATCTCACGTTTCATTTGCTTGATTCTTATCGTAACACTCAGGTCGTTTTCACAATCTTCGACCATTAAGTAAGCAACATGAACAGAAAAGAAATTCCGACTAGTTTTAAAATTGCAACACTTATCCAGTAGATTATATTTTCTATCCATTCAGTTGAAATATTTACAAAATAAAAAAAATACTGGTCCATTTACTTAACATATTATTTAAAGGTCGTAGAATCTATAAACTATACGAGGGTTGTGATGAAATTGCAATAAAATTAAAATGAATGAAATACTATTGAAAAAGATTGATAATGGCCATGTTTCATAGAAATAATTAAGTTAACACTTACGGTTTGTGATCCTTAACCTTTTCGTATGTAAGAAATTATTTAATCGACTAATTTAGACGATAGCATTTCTTTGTTTCCATATGCAAGAGCAAATATTAATAGAATTCGTTGCCATGCCTTACGACTAAATTAAAACCTTATGATTTACGACTTATCTACGGTCTTTAATAAAAATCAATCATAATTTTCATTAATATATTCTCGACCTCGTGTTTTATCATTAATGAGATCTCGGCATCTCTTTCAACTGTGTCTTTCTGCCTCGCTGTGTTGTACTGGTTAATAAGCTTGTCTAGCAGATCCTTACTACTTAGTAAATAGTTAGATCTTTGCTAGGTACAACCTGCATATAGCCTTGTGTAAATATTTCTATTTGTATTGGTAAAGTAACAGTTAGCAGCTAGGACTGTGAAATCGGCGAACTTAGTTCGAATTCAGGTTAAGTTTCTTACATTCCCTTTCACATAAGTCCCTATGGGAAACTTATAACTCTTTCTCTTCTCCCCACGCATAAATGTAGCAGGGTTAAATTCTTGGCAAACAGTATTAAAAAAAAAGCTCTTTGCGTTCAAATCCTTTAGATGTATCTCTGGCAATGAGCATGCTATACAGATATAGAAAAATTCTGGATTTCGCATTTAACACAAGTGCGGATTTGTGGACTTTATCGGATCGAATTGGGCTGTAATGCATTTCTTCCTCTTTCCATTTACTCCCCTTCTTCGTTCCTCTATTAACAAATTATTCTTAGTTTTCTTTATAATTCTTTTGCTCTCTTTTTTCTACCTACTTTTTTGTGCACTTTTTCTACATTCTCTTTCTAATTTGCAACTGTTGGATTTTGGCAATATTTTCTATTTCCTTGTCACGATTTCTTATCAAAGAAGATTCCCGAAATCTACCCTTGGCCTTACCAATATAACCCGTTTTATTTGATAACCAATGTTTATTGCCATATGCGTTATTACTGTTTTCCTTTAAACATGGCTGACAAAATCGTTCCACTTAAAATGACTTCTTCTTCTTCTTTGTTCTGTGTCTCTTCAGGATGTTAAGGATCATGGCTCTCCAAAATTTCCTGCCCTTTGCAGCTCTTAGTAATTTTTTTTTTTGTTATCTCTTCTAAACACTGTTCCGCCATCAATTTACTGTTCGCAGCCCTCTTTCCTTATTATGTGGCTTAGAAATTTCAACCGTTCCTTTTTGATGTTTTTGTTTCCATTTTCCCTAAAACTTCGTCGTTGTTCGCATGTTCAGTTCATGGTATTCTCAGCATCCTTCTGTAGAACAAGATTCTCTTCTTCATCTGCCCAGCATTCGCTGTGGTATAGGGGGACTTCTATTGCATAACATTTTAGTTGTCTTTGTTTCTCAGGAAAAATTCTTATTTCTTAATAGTATGCTTAGCTTTTGGAAGGCACCCTTCCAAATGCTAAACAAAGAAAGATGAAAATTTCATGAGAAACAAAGAAAAAAGTACTGGATTACTACATAATATCGGTTTATCTGTATGGCAGTGAATGCATGACAATATTCTCACAGATGAACAAGAAACTTCAAGCAACAGAAATGTAGCTCTACAGAAGGATGCTGACAATAAACATGTGAGCAACGACGAAGTTTTAGAGAAAATGGAAACAAAAAAGGACACTTACACTTCGAATCTGCAAGAGAGTTGAAATTTTTAAGGCGCATAATGAGGAAAGAGGGCTTAGAAAATTTAACACTTACAGGGCATACTGGAGACATGATGCATAGAGGAAAGCAGCAAATAAGCAACCTAACGAGCTTATATAAATGATCATAGAACAGGAGTAGGAGTGATAAAATAAAATCCTATCAAGAACTACAAATGATAGAAAGTTGTGAAAAGCCATGATCGATCACATTCTGAAGGAACACAGCACATAGAAGAAGTGACGTCATTAACAGACATTCGGTTTTTCTCTTATCATATGTCCTCTTTCTAACCATGTCCATCGTAATCTTATCTAAAATCGCATTTATTTGTCTCTCGTAAAGTCACAGTATTCTTACTATCTTCCTAGAATTTTTATTAAGCTTAATTTCATATAACACAAGGACATTAGTTAAGATTGAACAGAGACTGTTAAACTTGTTTGATAACCAATACACGATAGCGAGGTAATAATATTTATTAAGATTATCTTAGTTTTGGTACAAGGTCACAAGTATGATGCGCTCACTACTCAGGAAAAAATGATCTGTGATTCCATTCCATCATATTTCCATTCATAAATGTAAAAGCACCCGTCCTAAACTGGGGATGTGTTAAAAGAATTTGAATATCAGTAAAGCTATCGTATTTTCAAATAGGCATTTTTAGTCTAAACTAGTTACATTATTCGGACTATCGTCTTCATCTTTGTTGCCCTATTTATCACAACGTTTCGGTCGTTGTACTCTCCGGCCTTCTTCAGGTGGTTGGAATGTCGAACTGAAACATTTATTTTGCTCGCTGGAGTAGACTGTCCTAGTTTCACGTGTCATGTCTACTGGATGTCAGTTATCAGTTATCTCCTGTTAATTTCCCTCTCCAAGTTCTCCACTGCCTTAACCAGGTATTGAACTCACACTCTTTGGGTCCTGTCACTGGATCTAACCGACGCCTTTATCCATGTGATAAATATGGCGACAAAGATGAGGGCAATAGTCCGAATAATGTAAATAGTGTACATAATATCTCATCTCAGAAATATAGACAGATGCTTTGTTTAGTTTTAAAATTATCAAGAAAATATTCTTCTATAGTTCCTTGGATAAAGGAAATTTGAAATCGCTTCTCCGGTTTTACTGTCCGCTGTTTATTGAGTCGCTATATATAAACAGTCTTGTTTCTGATGATACAGGGTCTTTCTAAAGTTCTAAAGTCACGTCACTTTTCCCTATTAATATCCTGTAATATCACAATTACATTTATTACAATCGAAGGTGCGCCACATGTATTGCAGCCGTATAAGCTGTGGTGTACCTAGGGCAGTTAACCTGACAGAGCACATCTCTCTTGAAGCCCTGTCTTGAATTGAATCTTTTCCTACTCCTAGATTGGTTGTCACCTCAAAGAAAGGGACCCCAATCAGTCATTCTATTTAAGTTGTGACTGGCGGGGAGAAGACACGCATTCATAACTTTCCCAAAAGCATTTCTGCGAAAGTGAATGTAGCGAATTCAGCGGGAATGTAGCGAATTCAGCCGGAATGTAGCGAATTCAACCGGAATGTAGCGAATTCAGCCGGAATGTAGCGAATTCAACCGGAATGTAGCGAATTCAGCCGGAATGTAGCGAATTCAGCCGGAGTTCGAACTCGGCACGTCGATTTCTCTTTCCGAATTATTAACTGTTATACTATCCGCACATCCGATCTTCTGCAGTTTGGAGCAATTTCAAAATTATCCAATTTTGAAACATGAAAATCCTTCTAAGATCGATTTCAAATTATATTCCTACGTTTTTCACATGAAAGTGAAAATCACTACATAACTTATGGCAAATCCTACACAAGTTTTATATTTATTATGTTCCATACAGTGATGGCTTTTGGGACCTCTTTCTTATTTTTAACTAATATTCATTGGTTCAAGCTCAGGTAAAAAGCTAAAAGCTCTAATGATTTTCAGAGATAGTCAACAAATCATCGAAAATACATGCAACAGAATCTCCCTACGAACTTTGAAACATTTTGTCTCGTTCTGCACTAAGCTGAACTGAATATATACAGAGAATGAACTTTGCTGAAGAACAAAGAAAAAAAAAAATTTTATAGTGAGGAATTTAAAGAATGAAATTGTTCATTTTTATTATAGTATATTTTAATCAAGTTATTAAATTATTATAAATAATGATAAAAAACTATGTAATATATATGATTATATTTATTAAAATATATATCAAATAATTTCCTGATATAACGATATAAAATATAATTTTTCATTAAATAATATAAACTTAGATTAAGTAATTAATAACAGAACATTCCGCTATCAAATATATATATATATATATATATATATATATATATATATATATATATATATATATATATATACACAACGTTATATATGAATTCAAGGACTACATATACATATATATATATATATATATATATATATATATATATATAATTCTGTGTGTATATATATATATATATATATATATATATATATATATATATGAATACAGAAATATATAAATATTACTGCAGGATAATTATGGAATTAAATTAATTTAAAGGTATGAAATAAGGCAAGCACAATATGAATATCAAACATACAATAAATATGATAAAAGTATATATATATATAAGGGCCCACCCACCCACACACAATAATGCACACACACACAAACACACACAATAATACAAACGCGCGCACACACACACACACACACACACACACACACATATATATATATATATATATATATATATATATATATATATATATATATATATATAAAATGCTGAAAAGTTTTCGGCGTATTACACTTCATAAAATCTGACAAAATAACCAAACATCAAGATTTACATTGGAATCTTTTCTTGCATAGGTTGAGAACTTTTCAGTGCCTCTCACAAATACACACGTAGACATGTACACTTGTGTGTGTATGTTTGTGTGTGCAATATATACATGATCGTATATCAAACTGTATATGAATTTACGGTCAATGTAATTATGGAATTAAAGTATTTTAAAGAAATGACATAAAAGAAATAAATCCCACTAATAAATTCGCTAATTAGAACTTATTTAA
The DNA here is from genome assembly GCA_903632075.3 of Acanthosepion pharaonis. NCBI lineage: Eukaryota > Metazoa > Mollusca > Cephalopoda > Sepiida > Sepiidae > Acanthosepion > Acanthosepion pharaonis. The sequence goes on along the minus strand of CAHIKZ030001001.1, from coordinate 2,442,900 downwards.
AACTTAGAAATTCCTCATTGAAACTTTTTTGTTTGCTTATATTTTCAAACTTTAACTTTTCTTGCTACCGATATGATATCAATACAATGTTTTATAAGTTTTCTCTACAGAATGTGTCATTTCGTTTCATTTGTACGTTGTAAAAGTATATCTAGCCAAAGAAGGGAACGAGGTTTCCGTATTTCAAATGATATAGACTCTCCTGATTACTCTTACGGCCTTATCACGTTGAAACACCGGTTCCCGTACAATCACCGAAGTTAAGCAACGCCGAGTCTAGGCAATGCCTAGATTGGTGACCGCTTGGTTTTGGAATATCAGTGCTGTAAACTGGGATGTTAGCGGGTAGTGTTATGGATAATGGCTCGGAATTTTTTTCATCGGAGAGCCGAGTTGCAATTCCCGTTATGTTCGTTATATTCACTTACGTGCAAATATCCTTGGTAAAGACATGAACCCACCTCTCCTCTCCCTAGCTATGGGTTAATTAGTAAGACTTGTGTCACTAAATCATTATTATCTAAAAAAAAAAATCTTTATCACAACGTTTCGGCTGTTGTACGCCCCGGCCTTCTTCAGGTCGTTGGGATGTCGAACTGAGCCCTTTATTTCGCTCACTAGGTGTTGAGATGTTGAGTGTTTCCGCGTGCATGTATTGAAATAAGGACAAACACATACGTAGGGAAACATACTGGTATATCTGAAGAGGTATTTACAACAGAGAGATTAGTCGTCAAACGAACGCAGGTTAGTCAGTATCAATCAGAAAGAGTAGAATGTCCAACTGTATCTTCCGGTAGAGAGACGGAAGTGTGATGGTCACCTGATCTCCCAGAACTCTATAGAACTGTCCTATTAGTAGTAGAGTGATCAGTCCATTCTGATGAGAAGGTGGGTGGCCCCAACACTAGGGTAAACTGTTTTAGTTCCACGTGCCATGTCTAATGGATATCAGTTATCTGCTGTTAATTCGCCTCTGAAATTTCTCCACTGCTTTAACCCAAAGAGTGTGAGTTCAATACCTTGACCACGTGATAGGAGATGCAACAGGATCCAAGCATAATCTTTTACTTTTGCGTTTTTTTTTAAAATAAAGTTCGCCATGTACAAGGCCCGGGGGCCACTCGAGGTAGAGTGTTACGTTAAGGAGTAGTTTATATGGATAGGACGGGTATATAACGGTTAACTTGGGAGTTGGATCCACAGAGCAGAGGTTCGCCGGATGATGATGATTTCTGTTTATTATTTACATGCAAACTATTGTCTTTATCTTTGTTATTTTTATCACAACGTTTCGGCGGTTGTGATCTTCGGTTTTTTAACAAGTGTTTGTCGATTTGAGTGACATTCCTGTTCACTTTATAGGCATTTAAAAGCTTTATAATCAAGACGAGATAAGACACATATGCTGTTTATAATCTAATCGCATCACACATTACGTTGTGTGACAATTTTACGATTGGTGGAGGCTTGCCTACTTAAAAACAAATAAACAGTATTCGAAATTCTACCTTTTAATTGGCCTCGAATTTAAATACTTAGCGTCAGGTGCGTCTTGACCACGTGACCCTGCCTCGTAGGATGATCCGTTATCTGCAGATTATTTTCCTGATCGGTGACTATAAGAAGCCTTCTCCAATAGCACATTGGAGAAGGCTTCTTATTTGGCCGAATCATTCCCTCTATAGTTTTCAGTCTCTTATATGAAATATTCAAGTCCTCAAATATTCAGTTTCCTCTCCCCCACACACCATCTATCACCAATGACGTTACAAGCACGACTTAAAATAAAACACTCTCCGCTAACAATATTTAGGCTTTAGTCATGTCAGCGTAACATTATTTCGAAGATTTGAAAATATACAGATTCCAGTATTTAACTAGTTTACAGTCTCTTATCATTGTTGCGGCCATTTTGTCGCTATTGTCTAAATAAAGCAACATCGTTCAGTATTCAGTTAAATTCTTAGAATTCAAGACACCTATCTGCATTGGTATGTAGATGAAATGAAGCACCTGAAGACCATTTTACATAATTCTAACTCAAGACAAGACAAGTAATTGTCTCATTCTCGCAGACCAAGTGTGAAAACAAACCCATAGCTTAATATGAAAAGCCGAACAGGCGGAAGTATGAATATTTTATAAATTTAAGCGTGTAGCTATACTATTGATATAGAATGGATACAACATCAATACTATACTCTCAAGAGGTATTAGTATAAATTTTAGTATAGTTATGTCGAATTTAAAGCGATAAGAATTAATTTGGAGCAATAGTACAGAATGCGACAGAAATACCTCCTATATATTTCTCCCAGATATACCCCCTACACAACAATGGCATCACAAATTTACAGGAACCAGTTCTATAAAGGGAGATAATCTTTAGCAACCAATTCTGCTTATTTTCTTTTCAATCTGAGAATGGAAACAAATCCCTTTATATAGTATCAAAAATAATTAAACTATTTTGATAATTTAAAAGAAAGTATTTATTTATTAATATATTTCAAGATTGAAATTCTGTTCCCATCATATTTCTGTTCAGAAGCATGATGCTTTTTGACTCTAGTGTCATCAGCTGTTATGGTTTCTTAGCAACATTCAAACTGAATCGTAACAATCCCAAAGATCCAATGGAAGTTCTATCAAATTTATGACTAGAAGATTTGCCACATTTTTAACTTTAAGACGATTTCTTTTATCAAAAATATATTATATGCAACACATAAAGCCCTCTTTCAGCCTCTGCAGAACTTACAGAAACGGCATTAATTATATTTTTATCTTTTTGGATAGTTTTTGGTACAACATGTTTTATGGTAATTTCTCGACCCTTTTCAACGTAACCAGGGAAATCATTAACAGAGATCTCATGTGTGTCGTATGTTGAATGGGGTGTATGTCTATTAAAGTTTCACTAGGCGTGCCTTCGAGCGTCGCATAGCTAAGATTTTTTACCTACTCCATCGGCTATTAATATACAAGATTATTTTCGGATAATCCAACAACAGGTTCGTTAAGCTTTTATAGTTTTAAGAATCGGTGTGCACAAAGCTGAATGAATTGGTAGGATGCTACCACTGCTTCTCCGTAATGGCATGACATTAGGGACAATGGTATATTCATCTAGCTAATGTTTTACCATTATGATGGAGGTATTTCTAGGAGGTACAGGTGGGAGGTATTTCTGCGCATCCTGTAATATATACTAATCGTGAATTCGTGTTCTGGCAGTTCTATTTAGTACATATTTTGTTGCGATAATTTCAAATTTAAAATGGAATGATTCGGTTTGAGAAACGTTCAGCGTGGACGAAAGAACTCAGCTGACTGACTACCAGATGGACTAAATTTCAATTTGGAGATCATAGGTGCTCAAGAAACTGTTACCAAGCTCTGCATCTTTGACGACTCAGAGATATGGAACAAGGTGTTAGTTTAATCCAAGCTTTGGGAATATGTATAGTTTTATACGTCATGGTTTTTAAAATTTGGCAAGTGAAACATTGAAATAATACAGTAGACTTCATTAAGGAATGGTAGTGTATATACAAATTACTTGTGGATCATTCATGTAAATTCAATAAAAAAAAAAAAAAAATAATAAAATAAATAAATAAATAAAATTAAATAAAAATGGCAAAATTTAATCCCCTAAAATATATTTTTCTAAATTTTGATATATTTTGTAGATCTTATAGTCATTAGAAAATCCTGAAAATTTTAAGTGACAATTCCAAACCTTTCTGAAGATATCGCATGTTGAAATTTTGATGAATTAATATTTTCCGTCGACGTCTATTTTCGAACTCAAAGATCTCTCAAAAACCCTTATATCTTTTGATCCACTGACCAGAAATTAATTAAATTTGATTCCCTTATAGATTTTCAGTAAAGGAATTCAAATATTCATTTAAAATTTTACAAAGAGTCAGCAAAAAGTAAGATATTAGCAGTGAAAAATTAAAATTTTTAGGTTAATATCTTACTTCGTCGACAGAAAATGCTTACTCAGAAAAATTTAAACTGACATGGATGGCCCCTGTGTTAATATGCATAGAAAATTGAACCGAGGCTTACAAATATTTCGATTTTTAAAATAGGAGAAGTTGTCTTTCTTGAATAGTGACAATTACTGAACAGATTACAAAGAAACTTATTCATGCTCCGTGATGTTTGGTAGACTGCGTTCTCTTCTGTAAGATCGGCGTTTTGATGCGTCCGAATCCGATTGTAGGGTGTAGGCAGTTTATAGTGACTGTCCAGAAATGTTTTTATGCACCATAAAATATTGAGCCATATGCGATCAAATTCCTAAAAATGATAACATTAGTCGGTAAACAGTCAGAAATATTACAATATAATTCAGTATAATATATAATTCAATTTAATATACAATGTAACCCGGATATAAGAGAGTTGTCGGGACTGGAGAAGAAATCTCTTATATCCGGGTTTCTCTTATATCCGGGTTTGGTCTATTATATATACATTAACACAGGCTCTAATTTGGGACCAGAGAAAATCTCTCTTATATCCGGGTTTCTCTTATATCCAGGTTTGGTCTATATGTATACATTAACACAGGCTCTAATTTGGGACCAGAGAAAATCTCTCTTATATCCGGGTTTGGTCTATATGTATACATTAACACAGGCTCTAATTTGGAACCAGAGAAAATCTCTCTTATATCCGGGTTTCTCTTATATCCGGGTCTCTTATATCCGGGTTACACTGTATATGTCAAGTAAGAATGTTTAATTCTATTAAACTTATTTCCTGACTTGTTAGAATCCTTTTAATTAAATACGGTTTATCTGAATCTATTCTTCATTTTTTTTTTAGTCTAGACTGACAAGATGTTGATATATTTGTTCTTTTCAATGGAAATCGTTTGAAGTCGAAAACTCATGAAAGGTGATAAATAATTAATCCGCAAACAAAAAGTGGAAATCAAAACTCTATAAGTAAAAGAATACAATAAACTAAGAATCGATCGTCCAAAAAGTAATGGCCGGCGAATACGATAAGTCAATTAATTAGTAGTAGTTAATCTTAAACGATTAAGAACTCATGAAAAAAAGAAATTATCAAGCAAAACAATTGGTGGAGGGGGGACCTCCTTTTCTAAACAATAGCAATTGTTATGAAAAAAAGGATACTTCTTAATATGTGTTTTTTTGTTTTTTTACGGGCGAAGCTGAAGACTGAGACGAAATTAAAACAAATAAAAAATTAATCAAATGGAATAAAATAACTTCTTAGATAAGCCATTGTTGTTCTTTTATTCGGGATAGAGTCATCGCCTTGGTAAACGTTCCGACTGTTGTAAGCTACAGCTTTCTTCAAGGCTTTGTAGTATTCGATAAACTGTTAGAAAGTTCGAACAAAATACTTTATTCGATTTACATGGGTAGGTTGTCCTCATATTGCTAATATATCCGTTATTTCTTCCTATTTATTACGCCATTATGATGTGGCCTTTTCCTACTGCGTCATCCAAGAAAGGTACTCATGAGGACAAGGTAAAAAATGTTCTGATAACACTACAAGCAGACCAAGCATGAGGCTACATGAAATACTTTCATTAGGTAAAAAAACATGACATTGGATTTAACATCCTCTATCTCTCTGATAGATACATAACAATAGCCGAATGATATTTAATAATAGCTGCATTACAAGTTGTATGAGAAAAATATTAAATAATAATTTACTACACAGAATATCTAAACTAAAAAAAGTTAGTAATTAAAACAAGAGAAATCAAATTTATTTTATTTCTTATAATTCATTAATCTATTCGGACAAGTGTTATACTTTTTTTCTGTTAGAATCATTATGTTTCCACTGTTCCAAAATTAGTTAACATGTCTTTTAAAGTCTGTCTATATTTCTGAGATGAGGTATTATGTACATTATTTACATTATTCGGACTATTGTCCTCATCTTTGTCGCCATATTTATCACAACATTTCGGCCGTTGTACGCTCCGGCCTTCTTCAGGTGTTTGGAATGTCGAACTGAACCCTTTATTTTGCTCACCGGGGTAGACTGTTCTAGTTCCACTGTGCCATGTGTTCTCAAGGTCACATGGCACAGTGGATAAAGGCGTTGTTAGATCCAGTGACAGGACCCAAAGAGTGTGAGTTCAATACCCGGTTAAGGCAGTGGAGAACTTTCAGAGGGAAATTAACAGGAGATAACTGATAACTGACATCCATCAAACATGGCACGTGGAACTAGAACAGTCTAACCCGGTGAGCGAAATAAAGAGTTCAGTTCGACATTCCAACCACCTGAAGAAGGCCGGAGCGTACAACGGCCGAAACGTTGTGATAAATATGGCGACAAAGATGAGGACAATAGTCCGAATAATGTAAATAATGTACATAATACCTCATCTCAGAAATATAGACAGACTTTAAAAGACATGTTAACTAATTTTGGAACAGTGGAAACATAATGATTCTAACAGAAAAAAAGTATAACACTTGTCCGAATAGATTAATGAATTATAAGAAATAAAATAAATTTGATTTCTCTTGTTTTAATTACTAACTTTTTTTAGTTTAGATATTCTGTGTAGTAAATTATTATTTAATATTTTTTTCATACAACTTGTAATGCAGCTATTATTAAATATCATTCGGCTATTGTTATGTATCTATCAGAGAGATAAATAAGAATACAACGGTGTTGTAAGCTAGGGAAGGTTACTGAATAGAATAATCACACGAAAGTTGGTAATGAACGATAATACTTAGAATAAGAACAACGTGTATAAGATTCGCTGTGGCGCGTAGAAGAAGCACTCAACTGCTTGAAGTGAGGCAAGTGAATTCCACAATGAATCTCCAACTGTAGGTTACCCACTAACCGTCCCACGTGATAAGATGTGGCACAAGGCCAAATTTAATTATTATTATTATTGTGTTTTGCCATTGCTTTGGGTAGTATGAGTTGCCCTCAATTCTCGACCATAGACTTCACGATAGCACTTTTTTGTTTTAGAAAATGTAAACTGATGAGGTACTGTAGAATACGAGAGAAAAAAAAATGTAATTGTGGACAATGTATAGAAATATCTCTCGGCAAGACGTGAGAAGTACAATGAGTATGATTTTTTGCAATTCACATATTTTAGAACTTCCGGGAATTTGATACACAAATTTCTTTGCTTCTTTTGATATAATTCCCAAACCCCCAATGACAGCAAGTAATGTTGTTGTCATAAAATGATATTATTATTATTATTATTATTATTATTATTATTGTGTTTTTATTTTTGCTTTGTGTATTATGAGTTGCTTTCAAGTCTCAATCATAGACTTCAAGGGACAAGATTTTGTATCAGAAGATGCAAATAGATGAACTGCCAGACAATCAGAGAGAAAAGTGTAATTGTAGTCACTTCACAGAGAGAAATCTCCGCAAAATATATATGCATCTGTAGGATTTTTTGCAATTCATTTCAGGGATTCTAGGAATATTTCCCAAATATATCTTTGTGCCTTTTGATATAATTCCCAAAACTCGAATAACAGCAATTCCAGGATTTGAGATTCCCATCTTTTGTATTAGAAAATGCAAACAGTTTAGGTGTCATGCAATCAGGGAGAAAATATCTTCTTCTTCTTCTTCTTCTTCTTCTTCTTCTTCTTATTATTATTATTATTATTATTATTATTATTATTATTCGTTGCAGTAGTATTAAGATATATAGTCTTACATTGTTAAAAGTTGGAAGCAAAATAATACAAAGTCCTTTCACATTATTAACATTATATATAAAAATATAAAATATATCATTATATCATTAATATTAAAATATGTTTCATATTTCTATATTCTAATAAGTATTATATATCCACCTGGCCATTCGTTGTCAGAATTCAAAAAACTAATCGGCATAATTCTGCTTCCGGTGTATTCATCTTCCAGGTAGCACCTCTACATTCTTTTGAAAGTGTAAAGATCTTTATGTCGTTTGTACGATAATTTATTTATTAATCAGGTCAGCTTTTGCTGCTACTAAATCAAAGATTGGTAAATGCATAGTATTATTATAAGCAGGGCTAATATTCTTTTTTTTTCGTTTGATTACCAATATTGTTAATGTAATATTAATTAGTAGATATCTTATTGTTTTGTTTTTCTTATGTGAACATTTCATATATTTATATTTCATATTTATGTAGGCTTAGGTTATTATTCGAAGGCTGAATCATTTAATGTTTAATCTCGATTTTAACTCTGTTCTTTTACAAGAATGTTCCAATGTATTCACATGAAATAACCCAAAAAACAACATCAAAACAAATTACAGAATTATTTTAAAAATTTTCGTTTGAGTTTCAATTCAGTATGTTTCATATAATTCTATATTTTTTTTACCATTTTCTTTTATATCTATTGTGCTTGCATAGTATAATTAGATCCGTGTCTGATTTCCATTACCGTAGTTTTAAACCATTTACTTTGCAAGCTCCATCCCTCACCCACCAGACATATATACAAGCATTCAAATAGAAAATTATGTTGCTATTTGTATACTGATGCAATATAAATACATATTAATAACCAGATGCACAAAGAATACATACTGAATCAAATCTAAAGATATATGCACTTTAATTTATGTCTGTGAATGATATTGTCTTATTTTCATAAAATTGTTCTTTTCTTTTTAAATTCTATTGTTGATCAAGCGATGTAAATGGCTATCAACGTCATCATTACCATTATTATCGTTCGTAATATGAATTGATATTATGCTCATTGCTGTTATAATCATTATTACTATTAATATTCATTGTATTATTATATTGCAACTATGAATTGATATTATGTTCAATGCTGTTACATTTATTACATAATACTAATATTTACTTGTATATATTATCAATTTTGTCAATATTGTTGGCAATTACTTATTTTCATAATCATTTAACATTATTTTATTTCCAAGTTTCTTCAGCTGTTTTAATGTTTAATTTGACTTTTTATTTTATGAATTTTTGGTTAGTTTTCTTTCATCATCTTTTTATTATCATTTTTTTCTCTCATTGCAATGCCCAGGTCGTTTTTACATTCTGCGACCATAACGTAAGCAGCAAAGATCAAAAATTAAATAAAAGTGCTCTGGCATCTTGTATCGAATGAGCAACAATATGGCAATATTATGATTAAAGTTTTTTTTTTCACCCTTTGATAGATCATTGTAACCAAATCATTAAGGCATTCTTTATGTCAGGCGGGCTTCGAAGTATATGGATGCGAGCTCCAATCGTAGAATGTAAGAACGATGTACGATTAAAAAAAAAAGCAAGTTAAGATGAAAGGAAAACTAGTGAAAAATTTATAATGAACATATTACATGTACAAGATTCGGACAACTTATTTTTTATGTTAAAACAATTGCAACATTTTACTTCATCTTTACTTTTATTCCTCTTTGTTATTTCACGCGAAACCCGAATATTGCTTTTTTATATTTTATTTTACTCGGCTTTTCCACAAAGACCAATATCAAGCTTTTGGCTCAGTGGCCTTTTAAGTTAAGCCCTTCCCTAGAATGTGCTTTATTTGTCAGCTGGTAACCTCCTTCATAACTCTTTTCCGTGGTCTTTTCCCTTATTCTAAAAAAAAAATGTCTTTGATAAACCCGGCAAATACTGACCTTCTTTCTAGATCCCGGCTTATCATTCGCTTTTTCCTATTCCACACCCAAAAGTCCAAAGCAATAAATGCGCGATATTTTCCTAACTTAATGTTGTTTTCCTTTTCTTGTGTGTTTATTTCATTTTTATTTTTTGTTATTTTTTTTTCCTGCTTGCCTTTCTTACTGTCGACACCCAAAGATGGTGCCACAGAAACGGAATGAATAAAATATTTCAGTTGAAGAACTTTCCACATAAAAGGTCGCTTCCTTTTACAAAATCTTTCTCTAGATTTTTCCCGAACGCAATTCTAGAATGATGCCAGGGAATTTCGCCTTTTAAGTTTTTAGCCTATAGGTAGTTTAATTATTCCATGCATTTGTTGGCATAGTAAAATCAACCATTGTTATTGTTTTTACAAAGTTTCGGTCCCAAGTTCATCGGTTTTCTTCAGATCTATGTTAAATTCGGTGATCTTTATCAATATAATTTTCCCTTTTTTTTCCAAAAATCGAGGAAAAAAGAGTTGATTTATTGAAATAATAATAATTATTAAAATAATAATATTTTGTTACCTATTTTTAGTGAAATAATAAAACGTGCTGCTTTAGTATGTAATCTCCCTTCCGATTCTGATCTATCAGAAGAATGCATCACTAAAATATGTGATCTACGAGTTGAGAAAATTCTCTACATTCAAATATACATTAAAAATAGATATATATGGAATAAGACAATAAAAAGTAGTTTTTATTTAATAAAATATAATAATATACTAAGCAAATAATCCCATAAAATAAAAAGAAACTAAAGGAAATTATTATTTTAACTAATACTATCATTGTATGTAAACAATTTGAATATCATTCAGAAATGCAATAAATAAATTTGGGGCATTGGATTGCATAGTTTTCTCTGGTCTATATACAAAATCCACCGGAAGCCTTCATTCACTGTGTGCTATTTACATGCTACTTAAGTAAAGTTGTGCATGGAGATAATTCTCTTTAAGGTAGATCACATATTTTAGAAGAACTAATGCATGTAGATCACATAAGCAATCGAAAAAGACCGAAGAACAAATCGACCGAAATGTTCCGATAAAATAACAAAGTTGAAAGCAGTATTCTGAGAATTATCTGGAATGTTAAATTTCCTCGTCTCCGTAATTTAGACAATGATATTTAAATCGAGTCAAATAATTTACAATAGGTGCTCAATTTCGTTTTATGGTATCTGGACCAATTTAGCACAGTTTTCAAAACAGACAAAAGACAGAATAATTCGTAGGAATGAAATAATAATTTCTTTATAATTAAGACAATAAAATTTATGCTTAACGTAGCCTACGACTAAAATAGCTTGGAATTCTGTCTCCCACACAGAAATCACAATCGTTCTTGAATATGAGTGAGATGATCAAAGTTTTTGAACAAAACTACAGGGCAAACACGAAGTTTTGTCAGTTTACCCACAATCTTAATCTCAACGAACAATATCTTAGTGGAAATTGGAAAAATACGATAGAAAAAAAAAACAACAGAGACCCTGCCGACAATTTGTAATCAAACTCGTTTGTATATATATATATATATATATATATATATATATATATATATATATATATATATATATATATCCCAGAAATGCGTCCCCCGTAATGGTAGGACATAGTGTCAATTGTGTCTTCATTTAACTATTGTCTAACCAAGAAATGTAAGAAGTATTTCTGTGAGCTATATGTATTTCTACCGCATCCTGTATATATATATATATACACGGACATATATATATATATATATATATATATATATATATATATATATATATATATATATATATATATATATAGAGAGAGAGAGAGAGAGAGAGAGGGGGGAGGTAATGGAAATTATGGAAATGGGAGCGCTGCAAGTCAATGAAAATTAAGGGCAGATTTAAAAAGCACTATTATTATCAGTAATAAAAGACGAAAATTCTATATTCTGCATCGTCTGTGCGAGTTGTACCGCTGGCACAACAGACTATTTGAAGATATTTATTTTGAAAAAATGGCAGTTATCGGCACAGAAGTGAAATCGGTGAGCCGAATTCAAATTCTCTTCTAGTAAGTTGCATTCACTTTCGCACTCAGTGGGAAAGGGGATGAATCCATCTCTTCACTACATTCCAGTTATCGGTTTAATAAGTGGATTGACAGATCTTGGGAAACAGCCAGTTTATTCAGTTGACACTGAATTTAAAACCATAGAAAAAAACAGCGAAAAACTATTCAACCACCTTACCCAGCAGAGAGCCATGATCGACAACGTCCTAAAGAAACAATGCATCAATAAAAGTTTTTATAGCGACTTCTAATTGAATTAAGTGAATATATATATATATATATATATATATATATAAAAAGACAATAGGAAAACTATTATTAGCCGACGCGTTTCGTCCAATGTGAACTTTTTCAAGGCAAAAACAAAAAACGAAATGAATTTATTTAAAACAAAGTAACTATTAACAACAAACAAAATGTCCTTAGCAACTAGAAGAATTTAGAAAACGCTATTGTATTCATATTGTCAACTGAAAATTACGTCAAATACTTTAACGTGTAGAAATATTGTTTTTAAGGTTTCGTTGACGGATTGATACCGTTGTATACGTCGGCATATAGAGCTGCTGTTAATAAAAATGTTAAGAATATATATTTATTAATATATATATATATATATATATATATATATATATATATATATATATATATATATATATAATCATATGCACATTTATTAATATATATATATATATATATATATATATATAACTGAATATAGCATTGGTATAGATGGAATAAAATTCCGATAACCAAAACCAATATTTTTTTTAAAAAGTGCTCAATGCAAAGTAGAGCGAATAATATTTATTTAAAAATTATAACATATACATGTTATAACATCACTATAAAAATAGCCATTTTGTTTCAACACTTCTGGTGTCTTACGAGATACTAGAAGTGGTGTAGTGGATAACGGCCAGAAGAGCAGAGTTCAATTTCCAGTCGATTTCATTATATTCACTTTCGCGTAAATAACCTTGGGAAAGGCATGAACCCACCTCTTTCTTCACACCCCCATGTGTAAATAGCAGGACAAATTGGGTCCAATAGCCTTGGTTGGTAACCAGTTCAGAAGAAAAAAACTTTAAATTCAAATCAGCCTGGATAAGTTTGGCACCATTAAGCTATTTTTGCCCACGGTTACAATACATGATGTGCCTCTTCAATGTGAAAGGAGAAACGGTACTCGTGATCATGATTTCTTTATAACCTTTAATTTCACTTGATGTTATTGTACCTCTAAATTGAGTAATTTGACCCAAATCTCCTCATACAGTTTTTCCTCTACAAACTACTGAAGCACGCTAATGATGGGATCTTCATGTCTGCGAAGGTTTTATGGCGAGATGAACACAAGCAGCTTCAGATGGAATTCGTACTCATGTTTGTAACTATTATGCCATTTGATGACTTCGATTATAAATTCAAATAATTATCTATTATATATAACTGACGCTCACATTCACTCTCTTTTTTCTCTCCCTTTCCTTTTATGGATATAGCAAGTGATGCTATTTTGTAACAAATAGCAATGGTAGTATTAGCAGTTTCCTTATAAGGAAACATTCGGCATTAATTGACCAAACAGCTAGTGCTGTTATCGTTTGAAATTTATATCTTTTAAAACGAGCTCACGACCTGTAATCGCTATTGATGGAGATTTACTTCCTAACCTTTTACTTCCTAAGCTGCGGAAAGACAACGTCTTGATTTTGTCATGAAGAGAAACAATATAGAATACATTGCAACCTTATGGCCGTACATTGCTAATGAAAACACGGGACTAAATGACTTATAAATAACATTCTTTATTCAACTCCAGACTTCGTCAATTGCTGTCTGCCAATGCGTGTGTGCACCCTTTAGTCTCCTCCAGGGCCTGGATTTTCGCTCGTATGTAAGAGACACCAATCTTCATCTCTAACAGGCGTTTATATATTTACTTGTCATTTTTTCCCACGTGTGCACATCTTAGGCGCAGCTGGGTTGACAATGTGCGTTTACATATCGATGACATCAAGCAAAGCACGGATATTCGCCCCCCGGCTCAGGTCAACACGCTGATGCACCTAGCTTCTTGGATGGTTTGATGTGACATAAAATGCAGATTCTATTGTGGCATCATCTGGACCCATGCTACAATATTCTGCTTCATATTTCGGCCACATTAAAAATTTCGTGATTAAGACATTGGTAAACGCGACAGAATTGCTGATGATTTCAATTACTGAAAAAAGGCAAGGGTATATATCTGTTTCTATGACTCGCATTCCATGGATTCATTTCTAAAAGATAAGTTGTTTTATATTTATCCAATAGTATATTGTAAATACCATATGTCTTGTTCAGACATTGCAAGAATTGTATTAATCTTGTATTAGAAATGCTTCTATTAATTACGGAATTAACGCATGAGGGTAGGGATGAAATGTGGCCATTGTTAGTCTACGAGCGCGAGTTGAATTTTTCAAGACTAGCTTGTATCAAATATAATGTTATCAGTACAGTAAGGATTTTAAGCATCGTAGTAGATCAGACTATGCACTTGGGTTGTGAGCCGACCTACTTCCGTCGGCCATTGTTGTGAACAAGAAAAAGAAAAAACGGAACACGCATACATGTAAAAATTAAAACTGGACCTAACTGATCATCAGTCAAATGGCTTTCACTAAAGATGTGAAACTTATAGTCACTATGCAGTGTGGATTCCTTCGACCACACTGCTTATATGAGATAGCGATATATATTTTTATATATCAAGAAAGTATTGGGGAAATTGTATGACAAAGTGAATAAAGTTTACTTTCCTCATATATATATATATATATATATATATATATATATATATATATATATATGTGTGTGTGTGTGTGTGTGTGTAAACCTTTTTCCTAAAATGGAACAAATAAAAAATGCAAATCTTTCGACGCTATCGCAGTTTCTTTTCCGAATCGTCAGGTAGTAATAGTAGGCAATTTTCAAAAAGGAAACTTATAATTAACATCAGGGTGAGGCAGTTGAGCTTTCTGGGGGGCATAATGAGGAAGGAGAGTTTGGAGTGCTTGATACTCACAAGATAGATTTAAGGCAAGAGAGACAGGGGTAAAGAATGCATGATATAATTAGTGACGGTGATGGCAGAACAGAGTTAGAAGAAATAACAGAAAGACAAAATTTATTAAGAGCAATATATATATATATATATATATATATATATATATATATATATATATATATATATATATATATATATTATACTCCCTGATTTGGTTTATCATCTTAATATTATTATAATATTAACAGCCGAGCCTATGTAGACAAAAGGAGAATATTATGCGCTCTTTACGATTGATCGAGGGACTGTGAGTTTCCTTTTTCCATTTTATACTCTTGTGAAACTTGTTAATCATTTTATTAATTATTTACAACTATAATTTATTTTGTTTTAATCACGTTCAACTTTCTCTTCTCTTTCGTTATTGTTGTGTCTTGATTGTTTTGCATTTCGCCTAACGATTGCCTTTGAAAAAGTGTCGTAGAAAGGTAGAAAATGACGTCAATTTTGTTTATATATATATATATATATATATATATATATATATATATATATATATATATATATATATATATAAAAAATAATAATCAACCCATCTGTCGTTGAATGACGTGGAATTTATTCGACACGAAGCTTGATACTTTTTATTTTATTTGCGAATAACGATCTTTTAACCATTCTGTATATTTACATGCAGATATTGGCAGAATGTATATACATAGACATTATCAGTGGAAGTCTTAAGATATATATATATATATATATATATATATATATATATATATATATATATATATATATAAATATCTTGTTTGGCACCATATAAAATTGACAGCGACATTTATTTGGATAGTTCTTCAATCCGTAACACTCAATGCGGTCAATGTGCACAAATGGTCAACTATGTGATTGGCCCCTGGTCGGAGAGAGAACCTTCCCAGGGATCCGACCCTTCTCTCCTATCCCTCTTGTCCATCTCTGCAGCTCTGGTTGCTTTCCATCTCATCTCTACCATTTTTTTCTACTGTATAACGTTTCAGGATTATTACCAGACCACTTAGACGACATGTAAGAGGCTGTAGAGGGAAAAGAGGCGTTAAAACCAATCGTAAGTCCACAGGCTGGTTTGTTTATTTCACGTCGTCCAATATCTATCTATCTATCTATCTATCTATCTATCTATCTATCTATCTATCTATCTATCTCGATAAATACGCTAACCTAGCTATCGCATTCTATTCATATTTATCATCCTATCACATACTGTTCTTATCTATCTATCTATCTATCTATCTATCTATCTATCTATCTATCTATCTATCTATCTATCCAGCTAGATATCTATATTAAAATACTTATCTCATTCGGTTCATATTTATCATTCTATTGAATACTGTTCCCATCTATCTATCTATCTATCTATCTATCTATCTATCTATCTATCTATCTATCTATCTATCTATCTATGTTCTTACGTAGTTAATTTATAGGGAATTTTTGAATTATGAATCATTTCTAATATATATATGCTATAATATGTATGCTAGGATATAGAACAAGTTCAAAAGGTGTATAAATTTATATATATATATATATATATATATATATATATATATATATATATATATATGTTTGTATCTACGTATTCAGCACCTGACGTTGGATATTATGTACATTCATTAATATATATATATATATATATGTGTGTGTGTGTGTGTGTGTGTGTGTGTGTGTGTGTGTGTGTGTGTGTTGTACGATAATAATTTTGATCCCTACCTGATTCTTAAATATCCTATTAATCTTGAGCAATCATTACATGCACAGCTATGCCTCCCATACATACATACATACATACATACATACATACATACATACATACATACACACACACACACACACACACACATATATATATATATATATATATATATATATATATATATATCGAATCGAGTTTTCCCAGTCTCTTTGTGTTTATGTAAAAATAAATATGCTTCAATTCACCTTCGTCCCCGCCGTGCGCCAACGGCTTAGTTGTAGCATGTCCGACTGGCACCAATTCAGCCGGGTTTCGGTTCGAGCTATATATATATATATATATATATATATATATATATATATATATATATGGTTGGATAGATGTGAGTTTGTGACCCTGGGTTTCACGCTTTAGCGATCGTCAGAGTTTGTCTGACGATCGCTAAAGCGTGAAACCCAGGGTCACAAACTCACATCTATCCAACCAAATATGTTAGCTCTATCTCTGATATTGAGCGCTTTCTAATAAGTACCGCGCATATAATATATAAATAATTATACATATATATATTTATTTATATTTATATACACTTTTCACATATATATACATATATATATATATATATATATATATATATATATATATATCTTGTGTGTATATCTAATAATGTGAATATTTGTATCTATTGCTAAAATTCTTGGCATTTCCTGAGTTCAAGCTCTATCATATTCGATGTACATTGGAAATAGTCAAATAATTCGTTGATTAAATGTCAATCCGCTATTGGTTTGATATTAAATTTGTATTTTTAATGCATTTACTTCGTTACAAAGTAATCAGATGCACAAGAAAATATTGTATAGTTTATCTATCTATCTATCTATCTATCTATCTATCTATCTATCTATCTATCTATCTCTCTCTCTCTAATATATATATATATATATATATGCGTGTGTGTATATATATACTACAAAATATATGTACGCTCATTAAGTATATGTGAACTGATGGTATTCTCACATTCGCGGAATGATTTTAGTCTAGAATTCTTCAGTACTCTTATTTGTTTTAAAATTACTAAGATCAATTTTCATTAAAATAGAAAATGCATTACAAAATAATGGTTTGATATAACGATTGCATATTCTAAGGGCTCTTTCTTTCATTCTTTCTTTGTACATACACACATATATGCATATATAAATGTGCGTTTATATACCAAATTATATATATATATATATATATATATATATATATATATATATATATATATATATATATAATGGCATGATATAATGATTACATATTTACAAGCTCTTTCTTTCTTTCCTTATTTTGTCTTTCTTTCAATATATATATATATATATATATATATATATATATATATATATATATATATATATATATATATATATATATATATATATATATATATATATATATATATATATATATACATATAAATATATATATATATATATATATATATATATATATATATATATATATATATATATATATATATATATATATATATATATATATATATATGTATGTATATATATATATATATATATATATATATATTGCAATCTATCTGATTTTTCTTATTTTAAGATATATATTTGCAGTGTATTTCATTTTTTTTAGTAAAGTAGAAGGATTTTTTTTCTCATTTCCTGCTTTGACTTTTGCAGTTTTGAGATAGAAATTATATTTTTTTTTTTACGTCAGTTGAAGTCTTAATAATTCTCCAGCAATTTCTTTATTTTCGGATGATAATGTCAAGAAATATCGAAATATTAATAAAAAAATCAAAGTCACATTTTTTAGTCTTTGAAAACATCCATGTTTATGGAGTTGTCATTAAAAGAAACCATAGATAAATGATTTTGCCAAATTGTATAAAGGTATTTTTAGACCCTATGCAATTTTGGTAGAATCTAAGCACACTGTGTGAAATATACTCTTTATTATGAGCTTTAGTGTCTGTTATATTAGCGGCCAGTGCCGCTAAATGTGATAAATGCATTCGCAATTTTCTAATGCTACTTCTTCGTAACTGTGAAGTTTTTCATTTGACGTCAGACATCCGTGTTCGAATCTAGGTAAAAATTTCAAAACTGGGTCTCCACATGGAACATTGATGAAGCACAAGATTTATAAACCAGATTTTCCACGTTTCTTACCTTGTACTACTAAAATCTAAAAATCTAAAAATAGTTATATAAATAATTCTATAAATTCCTTCGTCATTCAAAAACCTTTAACCTTCCCCCCCCACTTACTGTTATTCTTTTTCTATTCTTTATTTTCGAATATAATTTCCACCCGCCTACAAACTCTTTCTCTCACTCCATATATATATATATATATATATATATATATATATATATGTGTGTGTGTGTGTGTCTGTGCGTGTGTGTTTTTCTGTCTCTCTTTCTCTCTCCCTCTATTTCTCTTTCTATCATTTGGTCTGTTGCGTTCTGTGTTTTTCAAATCATATTCTTTTCCCTCCTTCTCCATCTCTAAAGTCATGTAGATTCTTGTCTATGCATAATCATCACTCTTTGTATATATCTCTTTATCTGTCATTCACTCTCTCTTTCTCTTCCCATATATATATATATATATATATATATATATATATATATATATATATATATATATATATATATGTATGTATGTTTACACAAGTAAAAGTGTTCGTACTCAGCTGTTCAAAACATAAAAGGCATGGCATGTTCCAGCTTCTTGTCGGTTATTCCTAGTCCGGCTAATTAGGGCTTTCATTGGTTTTTGGTGATGGTGATGATGATGATGGTGGTGGTGGTGGTGGTGGTGGTGGCGTCCTTCTGGTGATTTTGATGATCATGTTGTCTTATAATTTCAATGGTGATTGCACTCATTGGCTCCCTCCCAAACTTATGTCAGTGTGTATCAACTTTATTTTTAACAGGAATGTCAAAACTAAACGTAAGTAAATTGTAAGCCAAAATAAGAAAAATAGAAAGAAATATATATATATATATATATATATATATATATATATATATATATATATATATATATATATACATATGGGGAAGTTTTATATCATGTTGGACAGGATCAAAATGTATATTCGAACTTGTATTGAGTCAGTGAAATTCTTTAAATAGAAGCTTGAAATTATACCTAATATTGGCAGCATCAAATTGCATCATCCTCGGTGTTTGTGACAAACAACACTTAATTAATAAAAGTTGAATAAAAATTGATTACATGTTGATTAGTTTGTATTTCTGTATATCTAAACAATAACAAATATTCTATTTTACCAAAAATGTAGACAAACGTAAATCTAGAAAATACCTTTTTTAAGAGAAGCACACTTTCTGATTATAGTACACAATATTAAGAGATAGAATAATAATAATAATAATAATGATAATAATAATAATAATAATAATAATAATAATAATAATAATAATGAAGACATTGAGATCAAAGGACGCAAAAACAGAATATGCTTTCTTATTGGCATGGCATTTCCTGCAGCCTGTAATGTATCATTGACGATATTCAAAAAACTATCAAAGTACAAGGATCTTGAAGTGGAAATTTAAAAAAAAAAATGTATCGCATAGGGAACATCAATAATTCCAGTTCTAGTTGGTGCCCTCGAAGTGATTGGAAAAGATTTCGATAGACTCATTGAAAGGATTCCTGGCACACCATGCCTTAAAGAACTTATTCATAAACGTTGCTGACACATTACGAAGGGCTTTATATATGGAAAATGTATGTGATCCTAGTTTTCTTTTTTTTTACAAAAATGATTAATGAACAATGTCATGAAACCATTTCTGACCTTATGTCTCTGGTTGGAAGAAATGCGTATATAACAGAAATGAACGGAAATAATAATAATAATAATAATAATAATAATAATAATAATAATAATTAATTAAATAAAAAATAAACGAAAACCAAATTCCTTCACTTATTTTGTTAGATATTTGCGGGGTTACAGCCATTCTTCAGGAGACTATCAAAGACATAATCCCGCGACACACCGCGTTGAGACAGGATCAATAAACGAATTTATTTTATTAATTATTATTCCAAACAACAGGGTTGGATATAAACAGTTTATCAGACGTTTGGAAATGTTTGCAAAAATAACAAAATTTTTTGCTTATTAACGAATTCTTATTTATGTTCAGGAACCTTTTCAAATACTGATTAAATTTGATTTGATTTTGGAAAATAATGTAAGGACGTGTTTGTGACCCAAATGTTAATGAGACATAAAATGGAATAAATGGGTCTAGCGGTTAATAGCAGAAAGCTGAAGCCCTTTAGCCTTGGAAGGCAATCCATCTTGGACGTTCTATAATAGATCAAATCAGAGATTATTCATTGTTGCTGGTACATGTAATCAAGTACTAGGCATTGCCTGATATTTCTTCCCAAGAACCTCAACTCAATGGAACAGATCCCTGCTTGGATGCTTTCCCGAATACTACAATCTTGACATCATCAAATCTAGGATCAGTTGTTATATATCCGCCATATCCTCATAATTTCACTTCCCACTTCCTTCTTTAACATTCATATTAAACACTCCATTCAGTAACGCTCGTCCTTGAGTGGCTCTTGGGTCTTACATTGTTTGAACATTAATAAGAAATATATATATATATATATATATATATATATATATATATATATATATATATATATATATATCACTAAATAATTTAGACAAGTTTTGTCTACTTATCTTTCAAAGGATCATCTCTTAATTATGGACAAGTTTCTTAGTATCCTTATTAAAGGAAGAAAGAAAATTACCATGTTGATGCATGTTCATTTTATTCCGAAAATGTCAAAAGTACCCAGAATAAAATGAATATGCACCAACATGGTAATTTTCTTTCTTCTTTTAATAATAATACTAAGAAACTCGTCCGTAATTATGAGAGGATCCTATTAAAAAATAAGTAAACAAACTTGTCTAAATTATTTGATGAGACATGTCTTAATGAAAACCTGCTGGCAAAATATACGTAATATATATATATATATAATTATTTATTTAAAAATATGATTCCAACACGCTACATAAGAGTTCTCATGTTTCAAAACAAGAGCCGAAAACTTCAATATAATTATTTGAATTAAATTGAATTAAAGTACTAAGCTCTGTTCTATCTTCAAGCGAATTTTTTGGGGATATATATATATATATATATATATATATATATATATATATATATATATATATATATATATTTAAGTTATGAAGAATTTGGTAAACCGAATTGGTAATTCCAAGGAGGATGAAATCACATTTTCCTCTCATTTCATTGTTGGAAGTGTTACCTGATGATCCGAAATCCTTTAAAAGGATTTTGGTGAAATAAATTACTGTAATGGTACCTTAAAGTGTCTGTTGTTCATTTATATATATATATATATATATATATATATATATATATATATATATATAGGGATCGCCAAGTGGCACCAGTTACCTTTAGAGATGTCATGAAACGAATCTACTGGACATAACACACAAACGTCCATTATCGAAGGTCAGTTGACATCGAATGGTAGTCGAATAAAGTAGGATGAAAGGGTTAAGCATTAATCGCGTGAAGACATTATGAACGATTGTCAACAAAAGAAACAGACTAAGTTGCTAGCTACATATCATGCATATCAAAGAGGTAACAATATGCAACAATATGAGTGGTGTAGTAACAGATGACCGAACATGTATTACAAATCGAATATAGCGAAACATTCTATTCAGAAACTATGCAAAGAATTAAGCAATAATAAAATGTCCTTACAAAGAAAAGTGTTCTAGATTGCTATGTAATATATAATCTCCTATATGGTAGAGAAATGCTAAATAATCTTGGATGACGCAATATAAATGAGGCCATATAGTTTTATAAAAGAATGATGAAAATACCATGGACAGAATTTGTGAATAACGTGGAAGTTTGAAGAAGGATAAGAACTACAAGAAAACTACTGCTAACAACTCAAGGCGAATGAAATTTCGGGGATACACAACCAGGAATAAACGCTTGGAAAATTTAACACATGCGGAGAATATAAAAAGCCAGAAAAAAACAAGTAGAAGCAGCGAGTAAATAAGTGTTTTGGTGAATGGATAGCGGGACAAGGAAAAAAGCACGAGCAAGAAGGCATAAGAAGTTGTGGAGAGCTATAAACCATTGTCGTCCCGAAAATAGATGCGATATAAATAAGATTTATGTTTCTATATAAACGCTGCATAAAATGGGGGCACACTTTAGGATATTTCAAATACATCCTTCAAGTTTTAATGCATTAAACTCGTATAATATGTTTAAGAATCAATAATTTTTTTGCCAAAACAATTTTTCAGATTTTTTAAATTTAATCTATAGAGTTTTTTTTCTAAATGTCATGGGAGTTTGGCCAAAGGGAGATTAAGATTTTTATAAACTTTTTCTTAAAATGTTCTGTACATTTAAGCAATAATAATCGTTTACAATGGAAAATGGAAAACATTTATTATTGTACATAAGAAATTGTATTTAATATTTTAAATGTCATGCATAATTTCTTAAGAAAACAAGAAAGTTAATCGTTTCCAATTAATTTATTTCATGAGATCAAATTACCTTTCGATTCGTTGGTATTTTAGTATGATTTTCATTATGCAACAGAGAAAGATAGAGAAATCTTTTTTAAGTGGTTAGTTTTGTCTTATCAAAATGTAACTACACACACTATATATATATATATATATATATATATATATATATATATATATCAGTTTGGATCAAATATCGATCAGGATCCAACAGAATGATAAGATAACGAACAAATAGGAAACTTTTGATCAGTCTAACATGTTTCACTTTTATTAAAGCTTCATCTGAGAATGAAATATGGAGAAAAAGAAAAAACGAGATTCTGATATTTTTACTTTTGTTCTGTTTGATATTCATTGGTTAATAATGTTTCCCGCGCATTTGACTTGTTAAACCAACGTTTATATAATTTGTTAACAAACGTAAAAATACATTCTTGCATTTTTCTTCTCTATAATCCTGGGTATGACAATCAACTAAAGTGAACAGCACGATCTATGATCGAGAGATTGAATATTTTGAGGGGAGTAAAACCACATGTTAATTGTTGTTGTCACTAAGATCAAATGTTGAACCCCCAAAACAAAGCACTGAATGTATAAAAAAAATACACCTTTATAGACAAAATAAAAGCAATAAATAATTTTTTTATATAAAAAATTGACTTCATCCAAATTCATTTAAAACACTATCAAACAACCAACATCAACTTTTTCATGAAATTAATTCATATAATATGCACAAATTCTGAAATTAAACTATATTCCAAAATATATAACTTCAATAAACTAAATCATAAAACACACATACCTCCACCTCAAGTAACTACGTGCACACAGACATATATATGCATAAAAGCTGAGTATCATCTACCATGTAATTAACTGTAAAAGCGTAATAACATATATTTTTATTACTTACAAGCGCCAAAGAAAATTAAATTTTAAATGTTTTTATACCTTAGCATTTTAATTTATATGTTTTATATATAAATATTTTAAGCTTTTTTTTTTGTTTTATGTTTTTTATTTACAAGGTGTAACTATATTACATTGACTATTTTGCCTGGCGCAGTTTTAGTCGCTTGAGTAGATTGATTACTAAAAAATGAAAGCAGATGAAACAATATTTTTTTCTTTATACCATTGACAAGAAATAACATTAAGTTGATTTAGAAATGTTTCTTTTTTCTTTCAATGAATGCAACAATATTGACAGTGTCTTTTTGTTTTTCATCAACAGAATGACGGTAAGTGATAGCGATAATGCTGGCCAGTAGTTAACGCCAAACGCTCTTTGCATGTCAACCGCTCAGGCAGTCACAGCTCAGCCGGTAGCAGTCATAACATAGAGTTGCATGTTCGATCTCAGTTCGAGCCTCTGGCACTGTAGTCTAGTATATTTTGGGAGGTAGAATAGTTCTTGGCCGTTTTCCAGGTAGAAACAAAACGGTTTCTGGCTTCTGGCATGAATTTGTACGAACAAGGTTTTTGGAGAGAAACAATGACTTTTCTTTAGAAAAATAAACATGCATACATATTATGTTTGTCTCAAAAACACACACACACACCCGCACACACATATAGATATATACATATACTTATATATAATATCGATGAGAGACGAAATCTTCATGGCCTCAACGTTAACGTTTGCCGTTCAGGGTTGACTTAAATGTTCACTTTTATATTTACATACTCTCTATATATACAGAGATAGATAGATAGATAGATAGATAGATAGATAGATAGAGAGAGATAGAGAGATAGAGAGAGAGAGAGAGAGAGAGAGAAAGAGAAAGAAAAAAATAGTGGACATGGGAATTAACACTGCATGGTGACTGTCAGATTCATACGTCCATAGGATTTTGGTCTGAACTTACAGTGACCATGCAGTGTTGATTCATGTGTCTACATTGTCTGCATCTAGAAACGCTCTTTCTCTGATATTAAGCTTTCCTTCATCTAAAAATATGCTAAATATTAAACAAAACACACACACACACACTTATATAAATATAATATATTGGAGTTGATATATATTTTTATATTCAAGAAAAATGTTAGGAATATTAATGACAAGATGTACAAATTTTATTGTACGACGCGTTTTCGTTCTTGAATCAGAATGAAATTGTAATGGACGAAGCACGTCACAATTTTTTGCCACTTTGTAAAAGCCAGTCTTGTATTTATTAACTCATAACTTATATATATATATATATATATATATATATATATATATATATATATTATTATTATTTTTTTTTTTTATTATATACTAAAAATTCCCATGTTTGTCGACTGGTAAGAGGCATTTTTAGATAGTTATTTTGGCGACTACTTGTCTGTAAAACTAATCCTGGCCAGTCTCAAACTGTGAAATTTGGAAATTTATTGACCACGCTCTTATCTAGACTGCCAGTGAGCCTGTTTCAGTTTTGTGGGGTGTGAATAGAGTGAGAAATAATGCGTCATAGAAGCCACACATTTGGTATTACGAATAAATCAAATCATTGTGTTTTAAATATCGATAACGTTTAATGAGTTAAACTGTTAACTACCAGTTAATCTTAGCTCTTTTGGTCTTAAATCAAACACATACTTGTTGACTAAGTATAAATTATAATAAATTTATATTCCTATATGTATGTGCTTATATCTACGTACATGTGCATGAGCGTGTTTGCACTGTTACACGTAAGAAGAAGTTTTCTTTTTGATCAAATATATTTTAATGGATGATGTTTCGAGAAACAGTTGTTCATTGAATTAAAAGCCTATACCCAACATAAGCAGCGTCTTTGAATTTTAAATTTAATGATATTAAATATTCAAACGGTCACTACAAAAATGATTAATTCTTATCTGAAGATGGGACAAGACTAATACCGAAACGTCAGAAATAATTAATATCCATGATACATATATTGTCATTAATATTTAGAACAGGTTGCTTTAACTCTTTACATATTGTATATATTTTGGCAGCAGTCCTTTTATACATGTTTTATTGGATGTGACGATGCAAAGAAAAATTTTAAAGTTTTCTTTATTCAGTTTTTCTAGTATTCTTGCAGTTTTTCTTTTCAGGAAATTAAGAGAATGTATAAGTTCTATGTACTGATTATTGTCCCAAGATGCTTCCATAGACCATTTGCAAGGAGTTCGTTGTTAGTACGTTCTTGTGTTTGTATTCTAAGCTGTGTTGTATAGAAGCAGTAGTATTTCCATGTTGGGATGCCTTCACAACAGTACCAAATACGTTGTGACATGTTTCAAAGCAACTAATGTTGAGTCTAGGTCTATACTGTTTTATAAAATGTGCTTCTATTATCTTTATATTGCATGTTGCAATTTTTAGGGTAGACGTGCTTATAATACAGATGTTGCTTTTAATGTTGCTTGCAAAAGAAGGTAAAGCAAATTTGGGAATCATAAAAAAATGAAAAATATACTAAGAAAAGAAAACGGAACATTAAATCGATGTAACCAAGGAATTTCCTGGTAGAAACTTCTTGAAGGTAGCGAAGGAAAGCAAGAAGAAAGGACTAACCATAGAAGACAATATATATATATATATATATATATATATATATATATATATGGCCATCAGCAAGAGATCCAGCCTGTGTGAGCTTTGAATTACATCAGAATCAAGCAGGAACGGACATTTAACCACCTCAGTAGCGCAGAAACAGATCAAGGAAAATATGACACAGAAATTCGAAAGCATTAGAGTAGGGAACGATGCCTTAGAGAAACCAAACTAATTACTAAGAAGTGGGAAAATTTCAGTCAGAAAGTAATAAAAATGTACTAAACTGCTATGCCACACGTATCCTTTTATGGAGCACTGGATGCTGGGCAATTTGTTTACAGATGAAGTTGAGATGAGGTTCTACAGAAGGATGCTGAGAATAACACGGACTGAAAATGCAAGCAAAGAGGAGGTTTAAAAAATGGGAACAAGAAAGACTCTCATACCTAAAATCAGAAAGAGATAATTGAAATTTTTAGGTCATATTATGTGGAAGGACGGTGTGGTTAATTTAGCACACACAGGACGAAATTGAACGGTGGGTGTGTAGGGAGAAACTTCGAGTAACTTACCTAAAGTGTTTGTGTAAATGAATGGAAGAGCAGCGACAAGAAGGGGTGATAAGGATTCAAAGGTTGTTTAGATCTGCAAGGGACTGGGGAATTATGGGATGCCATGACTGCCATTGACCTGAATAAACGTGACACATAAATAACGATAGTGTCCTAAAAATTGGGTTGTTTTCTGAATTTTAGGTTTCCCTACCATTTGTGTAGAGTTATGCTATTGAAACCAATTAGTAAACAACTTTCGAAATCCTTCAATTCAAATAGTTTTTCTTCAACAGTGATTAGCGAACTAGTATTGCAGATCATCATTACTAGAGTGAGTTCGCCTAACTCGGTGGCCAAAATTTGACTCAGAGTCATTTTTCGTAAATAATTCACTATGCCGAACACTTTGAGACGATAAGAAATAACTTTTACTTATTCAAAATGATATGCATTATTATTTACACTATTTACATTTGAACTATTGTCCTCATCTTTCTTATTGGTAGCACAATATTTCAGTCTCTATTCCCTCCGGCCTTCGTCAGTTGTATATCGATCCAAGTCCCCCCTACATAGAATTCCGAAATGAACCCCTTATTTAATCTACGGGGTCGGGTAGACTGTTTTCGTTCCACTTCCCGTGTCATTTCGGAATTCCCTGTAGGTTACACAGATTGATAGACACCTGATGGAAGTTTGAAGGCTCATCGGCCGAAACGTTGTGATAACAACAACGGTGAAGACAATCGTTCGAATGTAAATAGTATAAATAATGATAACTCTTCATCCCAGAAATTCAGACGCAAAATAAGATATGCATTGTATTCTCGAAAAATATTTTACGATAATTAACTTTAATTCCCTCAGCTTGTGCCTTTACTTATCAGTAAATCACTCATTAAGTAAAGTCATTTTGCAGATTAAGCATAGTATAAAATCAAAACTTAGATTTAAAACGAAAGCTTGATTTTGTTAGAACAGCAAAGTATTGTCGATTGTACATTTGATACTGATTTATTTTTTCGAAAATATGTGAAACTTAAATCATTCTTGAATTGAGACGTATAGAGGTCATTTAACTTTAGTAAGAGATCGGATATAATTTAAAAAAAAACAACAATATTTTATGAATGATAAATTCAGATGCACCAGTTAATCTTGGATGTAAAAATATCGAAAAATAGACACTGAATTGGAATATTTATAACATGCACTGCTACGATTCTTAGAATAGAGAATATTGTAAGAATAAACAAAAAAAAAAAACAAGAATTCTCATAATGCAACAACAATGATGAGTGAATTGATGAAACTCAGAATTTTTGATGATAGTTAACATCAAAGAACAACAAGGAAATTCGGTGAGAAACAATAATAGCAAAATTAATAATCATTAATGGAAAAAGAACATAGTAATTCTTATAATTACAAAATTTGTTTAAGATTTATACCTCAAAACCGAGTTCCTCATCCAAGCAAAAGTGACCGAATCTTATAATCCGGCATAAGTGGGCAAAAAAACTTTACTAGATCGTGAATGCTATGATGTCAGTGTACTCCATAGGGAATAGAAATGACAGTGAGAATATTTTTAAAATACCAAAACCTTGCTCTGGAGCTGAATAAGGTATGGAAAATGAAGGTTAGGTTTGCTCTTATAATAACAGGCGCACTCGGAACGGTGCCCCAAAACATCGCAGTCGAGACGAGAATCTAGGAATGTTTGAGACAGTAACGACGGTGGCATTGCTATAGTTTGCAGGGATACTGAGGATGGTGCTGGAGATTTGAACAGACTTGATCTTACTCACACTTCGGCGATGACCACCAGACATCTAGAATGAGCATACAAATACATAAAAAATAGTACTACTAATAATAATATAAAACTACTGACAACGTCCCAAAACTTCGCTGCAACGAACCGAAGCAATAGAAACCCCGGGAACAAATCGATGAGAATTAAAAGAATTGGACCAAGTATTTATACGGAGATTTTAGAAGACTAATCGAAATAATGACAGCTAAATTGGCATGGTCATATCTAGGCAGAAAAATGGAATTGGTTCGTTTTTACTACCATAAGATCCAAATGAATGAAATTCAAGATAAATAATAAATGTCAAATGTGTGGAAATAAAAATGAGACTTTGAATCAACAAATGTTATAAGACGTGAAAAAAATTCCTACAAGAAAGATATGAGTGGATGGGAAAGGTTATATACTGAGAACTGTGCAAGGGATTACATTTTGACCATACAGACCAATGATATATGTACACACTAGTATCTGTCCGAAACATCAAAGAGATTGAAAGTCAATGGATTACATCGACCATTCTAGAAGACTGAATCTGGCAATAAGAAAGAAGCAAAATATCAGAGAGAGAATGTTGCTATTCCATAAGACAAAAAAATTAATGCTGGAAGAAAGGAAAGAAGTGAAAAATATCTGGATTTTACTAAGAAACGTTGGGGAAATATAGATTAGTATGTTATATATGTTTGCTTTGTACAAGACCCAAGAGCCACTCACGGTAGAGGGTTACAGAATAAGTGGTAAGAGAAACAGTTTAAATGATATGTGGGTAACACAACGGTTAACCCTTGGCTTGAACAGGTTAAGATTGTAGCGACCGGGAAAGCATCCTCTTGGGAGTCGGTTCCACAAAGTAGCGGTTCGTGGGAAGAAGCCGTTCGAATAGAACTCTCATCTAACCAATGGAATACGAATGGCATGAGATTGGTTCGCTACAATGCATTCTAAAGCGCTTTACAAAGATGGTGGAAAGATTGGAAACCCAGGGAAGAATAATCAAAATCATCCAGAGACCAGCATTACTAAAATCAGAATACCCAGAAGTATTTGAAGGAGACATACTCTCACTCACTCTTTGATGAATTATTTTCCATTCTACAACTACATTCTTACAGATGAAACGCCGAAAACAACATCTCGCTAATCTATCGTCATTTCGATGGAAAAATTTCCAGAGCTACATCTTAATTCCATCAGTTCAGACCTTCAGAGCTACAACTCGCTATGTCACGTAC
Organism: Acanthosepion pharaonis; assembly: GCA_903632075.3. NCBI lineage: Eukaryota > Metazoa > Mollusca > Cephalopoda > Sepiida > Sepiidae > Acanthosepion > Acanthosepion pharaonis. The sequence continues at coordinate 2,412,516 of CAHIKZ030001001.1, read as the reverse complement.
ACTGGGGTTAAGCCTTATCATTCCTTTCTTATTCCATTTGGACAGCTTCTTTCCAAGAATAGCTACTTTATGTAGGCCTGCGAGAATACTTCCCCGATAGGTAAGCTCTTCAAGTTTCGAGTCAGCTGTTACCTTTCTACATATCCTCATAATTTGTTCTTCTTACTGTCTTTTCTGACATTCATACAACAACAGATTGTATCGGAATCAGGGCGCGGGAATATTGATAGGAAAAGAACAGAAAGAAACAGCAACAATAATTGCAACACCCACACTGACCAAAAGTAAACGCAGCAGGTAGGTTAAAAAAGAACAAAGCTGAATGCATGACAGGTTAGCAACAGCCATAAAATGGAAACTGTGGAAATGACTTAGGCTTGAATCAAGAAATAAACTATGATAGCATAAGCCAGAGATTGTTTTAGAAAACGAAAATCTCAAAATACCGACCACACACATCCAAGCAAGAAGAAGATATGATTTGATAGATGGGAATAAAGAAAAAAGAAAATCGTTGAAACAACAACGTGGGCATGAAAGAGAATAAGTAATTAAAGAGTGAGTAAGCAAGATCTTTGCCAGAAGTTGAGAAAGATCTGCATGTTGAAGGTTAGGGTGGTGCCCATAATAGGAGGAGTACTTTGAATTGTTTCACTGGAATCGAGATGAGACGAGTTAGTTATCCAAAGGAATACTGACATTGTATGGACTTCGGTGTCACTGGTGTTTGTCAAGATAGTGCGATCAATGCTTCTATTCAGTCATCAATAATAATGATAGTAATAATAATAATGTTGATGAAATCAATAAAAATAATAATAATAAAACTCAATAATAAAAATGAAATCATTTTTTTAAATAATAATAATAATAATAATTACTACCAAAATTTAAAGGCCAATGACATGTCTGTCTATCACGTATAAGTTGATCACGTCTGTCCTGACGAACTGTACTTATTCTTTTCTCGATGAAAACAACATTTTTCCCCTTGAACAGAAGGGATATCGAAGATGTTTATATGGTTGCAACAAAATCAACTATTAATAAATAAAATATTCCTGGAAAATTGCAGTTAAAAAGGTGAATATCTCAGCATAGCTTGGATGGATGACCTTAAAGTCTTTGATAATGTGCTATACACTTGGATCCTTAGAAACGTACAAAGTCTCCTCGGTGATAATAAATTTCCTTAAATATAGCATGGAATTGTGAAAAACCACATTATACCTAAATAACACCAAAAGCACTGCCACTTCCAATTATTGCCACCCTTCTATTCTGTCTGTTTGTCGTTAATTCTTCTTTCGCATGAACTAAACAGTAATAACTGTGGATACAAAGTAAAAAAGAAAGTCTTTAATCCCCTATTCTACATAAATGATATCAAAATCGTTGCCAAAGACGACAATGAATTGAAGGGTCTCCTCAATACTGTAAAATATTTCAGTGACGACATTGGTATGGAATTCGAATTAGATAAATGTGCAAAAGTAACATTCAAGAAAGGTAGAATTACAAAAACACACTCAATAGATCTAGATTTTCTCACAAAGATTAGGGAATTGGAACAAGAAGAAGCCTATAAATACCTAGGAGTCAGCGAAGAAAATGGAATACAGCATACCAAAATGAAGGGGAAAGTAAGAAAAGAATACTACAGGCGTGTGCGTCTGGTGTTAGATCCCGAGTTGAATTCACAAAACAGAATATCAGTCATAAACACTTGGTCTGTCCTTGTGGATCATAGCTGACATTAAGCGAATGAATGTCAAAACGACAAAGCTTCTTGTCACTGCATTCCTAAGGCTGATGTTGATTGTCAGTATGTGTCCAGATTCGTAGGATGCAGAGAATTAGTTCAACTAGAACTTTCTTACAAAGCTACAACAATTGGTCTTCAAAGATACCTGGAAACGACAGAAAACTGGATGATGACCAGCGTCAAAGAACATGAAAGAAATAAGAAACTTTATTATGTCATAAATGAACAAATTCAAAAGGGAATTTCAATTGGGTGAAAAAGTGCAAGTAAATCATAATACAATACTGAAGCGGAAACTAACCTAAAAAAGAAAGCAAAAGTAAATGCAATATACCAAATGTAGAAACGATAGCAAGATAAATCTATTCATGGTCAATACTCTACCAGTACCAAACAAGCTAATGTAAAAAGAAACATCCATCAGTGGTTACGTTGTGCAGGGTTAAAAGCTGAAGCCAAAGGTTTTATTCTTGTTGCACAGGACAATTCTTGTTAACTAGACATTAAAAAGCCCACATGCTGAAAAATTGCGTTAACCCGAAATACAGATTCTGTAATAAATGTCCAGAAACAATGACATCTTCTATCAGGTTGTATAGTGTTAGCATTCACTGAATCTAAAACTCGGCATGAGGTTAGAGCGGGCTATTACCTGCACTGGAAAATATGCAACTTTCTTGGGAAAGAAATTGCAAAAAAATGGTTAACATCATCTAGACCCGGTTACAGAGAAAGGATCTGTAACAATTTTATAGGACTTTACAATACATAAAGGCAGAAAAATCAGAGCTAATCTCCAGACATCGCGATCAAACATCACAAAAACAGAATGTGCTTTCTTATTGACATGACATTTCCTGCAGACTGCAATATATCTTTCACGATCTTCGTAAAATTATCAAAATACAAGGATATTGAAGTGGAGATCGAAAAAAAATATGGCACTTGAGGACATCAAAAATTCCAGTTGTAGTTGTAGCCCTTGAATTGATTGGAAAACGTTCCGATAGATTCATGGAAGGGATTCCTGGTAGCTTGTGCTTTAAAGAAATACAAAAAAAGTACTCACAAGTACAGGTCACACATTACGAAAAGCTTTAGTTGGGTAAAATGTGTGTGACCCTAGGTTTTTTAAAATAATGATCAGTAGAATATGCCATGAAGCCATTTTTGACCTTACATCTCAGGCTGAGACCCGGAAGGAAATGCATATACTACATAACTCAAAGGAAGTAATAATAATAATAAGAAGAAGAAGAAGAAGAAGAAGAAGAAGAAGAAGAAGAAGAAGAAGAAGAAGAAGAAGAATGAAATCAATACGAATAAATAATAAAAATCAATAATAAATTAAATCAGTTAGTAAATAATAATAATAATAATAATAATAATAATAATAATAAACAAAGTGATTGACGTAACCCTTCCAATTTTTTGCAACTCTTCCAGAAGAGAGAGATTTTCAGAAAATAAAAAGAAACGAAATTCTTTAACAATGTTGAACAATATGTCGACAGTATGCCTGTCTCCTTCAATTTATATATAGAAAGAGAAGGCATACACGTAAAAAAAATCGTTTTTACACGTTTTGTCTTAAGAACTGTTGTACCGTTAATAATAATAATAATAATAATAATAATAATAGGACATTATATTCCTTAGAAGAGAACTGAGGATTACTTTAATTCTATCAACAGTCATAGTTCACACAGATAAAACTTCACTTTCACTGTAGAATACAAACCGCGGCAAATCAGTCCCTGATTTGCGTTATTTTACAAATAGTAATAATAATAATAATACCTAAAGACAATGAAAGTAAAAAAAATAACAAGAAAATTAATGTCTGAAAAAATTATGCAAACCTGCGATACAAACGGAAATTATATTCTAATAAGGAAATAAATTGGTTGGAAAGAAAGAAAGAAAGAAAGAGTGTGGGGAATAAAGTATCGGACAAAGAAATAAAATTCAAAAATAGAAAGAACGAGGGATTGAAAGACGGGGAGAAAGAGAGGTTATGCGAACGTAAAAATGTAAAATGCAAATATGTAAAATGGTGTAAAAAAAAAGTCCAGTAGAAACCGAAAAAAAAAATGTCTGCGTTTCTGCCACAATTAAATACAAATGACCGCATTGAACCCTTAACCCGTAGTTTAGAATTTTTTTTTTGCAAGGCTTTTTTATGATGTTTGAATGAATTCATTTATAAATTGATTTTACTCTTGTGCTTAATAATTGAAAGTAGTAAAAAACAATGAATTATTTTCTTGGGAAATTAAACATTTTACGAAAGAGTGATTTAATTTCGAGCCTGGAATTAGCGAGGGGAGAAAATGATGGTGTTTCGTGCCGCTAACAGCGGCCATTTTATTTTAATAAAATTAAATTAATTTTTTTAAATAATTAAAGGAGAAAATAGGATTTGAAATTCAGCGGAAATGAAATCAAAATGATAATTGTTAAAGTGTAAAAGCATAAATACGAAGAAAATTACATCAACACACAAACTCATATATTTATATAAGATGACAGGAGCAAATATGTCAACAAGTACTATTTACATATACTGATTTACAAATAGGCATATTCATGTATAAGCACATACACACACACACGCACAAATATATATATATATATACACACACACACACACACACACACACATATATATATATATATATATATATATATATATATATGTTGGTGTGTGTATGTGCTATATACATGAATATATATATATATATATATATATATATATATATATATAATAATAGCTGGCCACTCATATTTGAGGATACCCCGTCTATTAGGTCGGCTAGCGACTCTCAGGCACATTTGTGTTTTGTTCAACACCCACAGACCCCACCTGTGGTTAATAATGAAAACTATGCTGAGCAGACCATAGTTACAGTTTCTGGGAGAGGCCTTCTTATCTAGCGTGATATATATATATATATATATATATATATATATATATGTGTGTGTGTGTGTGTGTGTGTGTGTGTGTGTGTGTGTGTGTGTTTGGCTGGGGTTAGAGCGCTCGCTTTCTGACCATTAGACCCGAGAGAAATCATTAGCGTGTTATCTAGTGTGATCAACAATATGAACAAGGTCAGCACACTCGGTCACAATGACTTGTGACTTATTATAGCACCACTATCGACGGCATATATATATATATATATATATATATATATATATATATATATATATATATATATATATATATATATATATTTATTTATTTAAAATATGATTCCAACTCGCGACATAAGAGGTCTCATGTTTCAAAATATGTTTCAAAACCTGAGACCTCTTATGTCGCGAGTTGAAATCATATTTTTAAATAAATAATTATATTTATGCTCTACTTTTGTATCGAGCACTATTTTTAAAAATAATAACTAAAATACTAAGGAACTTTGGATTATTTACCTAACCAGTTCTTTCCTATTTTCTATATATTTTTCACACACACACACACACACACACACACACACACACACACACACATATATATATATATATATATATATATATATATATATATATATATATATATATATATATACTCCTGTCAAGAACAATGAATGAGTGTTCAATAAAGTTTTTTGGTGCCCTGCGATGCACACTCTTTCCATCATAGCAACATTCTGTATACTAGTGAACTGTGTGCCACATATCAGATAATGCCATAATCATATGATTTTTGCGGGGCTGCGGATAGGCGTCTTCTAGTTGAATGTTGTTTATTCACTCCTAGCAGAAACTCATCCGCCCTTTTTCATATATTAACTAAGTTTAACTTCGTCTGACACAAGGCCATATAAAGAGCGTGTTTTTATGACATTTTTGTCTAGGAGCCAGGGCGTCAGCGGCCATGACTCACCACAGCTATATATCTTTTGTTGTTCGAAGTTACTTTTGACCTTATACAATGTGCGACAGGGGCACCCCGAGGCGGTGTAAGGGTTAGCAAGCTTGTCTCGCTAGAACAATTACGACTGAATAGTAAGTTCGATCCTCACTGGGTGCCTCATACTTTCGGCCTTGTGCCACATCTAAGCCGCGTTTAGAAAATCAATATACAATGTGCGGCAGTAATACATCACACATAATAGTAAGACATTATACTCCATGTTGTTTACAGCTAGCTAATGTCTTGTCATTTTGTGGGATATATTTCTAGGAGGTATATGTGGGAGATATTTCTGCCGCACCTTGTATTACTCCTCTGCTACCAGATTTCACAACCACGTTAGATAGATTACTCGGAGTTTCTTCCGTTTCAATCAGTATATCCTATCAGTGTTAGAATCAACAGGCCCCTTTTCATTATCTGTTCCAGAAATTTCAACTGTGCCCATTTAATTAAATGTTCTTGCTTCTAGTTCTTATTTTTCTTGAAACGGGCTCGATTCTAAAATATTCTGTTGATTGTATTCTCAGTATACCTCGATAGAATCATATTTCGGGCGCTTCAAATCTCCTCTTGATCTATGAAGAGATTGTACAAGATTCACTGCTTTATAAGCGATTAGTTAGTTCATCGCTCTTTTCTTTGTTTCTCTAGCTGTCTTTAAAAAAAAAAGCCAAAATGGTTGAGTTTTCACTGAACTCGAGCTCACACCTCTACTGCCGGTGAGAAAGACGCGATTGTCATACTCAATTAATTTGCTCCTCCCGTATCGATATTTAATTAACTTTGCTGCATCTGACAGATGGTTACTTAACGCGAAATAGGAACAGGAATGTTACGCTTCGCTAATCTTCCTAGTAGCTCTTTATCTATATGCCTTGAAAATCAGTATTAGAAATATTAATTCTGACTGGGCTTGAACACTGAAGATTGTGGGAATGTCTTTATCCAAGTCAATGTTTATTAACTTGATACAAAGGTTTCCAGCAGTTTCTGACAAACTATATTATTATTATTATCATTTTTATTTTCTTTGATTTCTGGCGTTTACACATTTCTTTCCAGGTCCCGCCCAGGGACCTAAGGTATTATTATTATTATTATTATTATTATTATTATTATTATTATTATTATTATTATTTCCTCCTTTGATTTCTCTTATATACACATTTCCTTCCAAGTCACAGCCAGGAATGTCTTCATGACATTATTATTCTTCAGTGTTACATTATCTAGTTTCTGTTGAACTTTTCTCCGAGATTAAACAGGCTGTAAATTAAACCTTTTCACTTCAAAAAAAAAAACTTTAGCATCTCCGAATTGCCAGCAACATTTTGTATTCTCAGACCATTATCATAATTTACGAATTGTTGATTTCTGAGGTTAATCACGTGTAAGTGAAGTGGCGAACGTAGATAAGGATTTTAATTAAATCTTTTAATACTGTGATTTCCATATTCGTCTATATAATTACACCCGAATTAATATTGATTGAACGGGAAGCGTGGATAAAATTGTAGTAAGCCACTATCGCCCATGTCCTGAAGGGACACGGCACATAGAAGAAGAAGAAGAAGAAGAAGAAGAAGAAGAAGAAGAAGAAGAAGAAGAAGAAGAAGAAGGAGGAGGGGGAGGAGGAGGAGGAGAAGAAGAAGGAGAAGAAGAAGAAGAAGAAGAATACTAAAAGTGAATCACTGTTTGCAAAATCTGAAAGCAGGTAACCTGAATTTGTGCTTGTAAGCGAACGAAATTTAAATAGCAATGTTTTTTTTTCAATTTATTTGCCATAAGATTGAAATGAAGGCGAGAAAAAGGTCAAAAGAGAAGTAATCGGTGTCTATTTTCCCTTGAAAACAACCTGATAACAGAAACACAACTAACTGTAAAAATTGAATGAGACAACCAATGGGTAACATGGCGACTTACAAAACAAGCAGCTGCGTTTCTTGGGTTAGGCAATGAATCGGAAGGGCTACGCATGCGCAGGAGCAATGTTATCGAACAAAGAAAGGTACTGGCATCAATCGACAGCTGCGCAAATCACTTGCGAAATGCAACAATAACAACATTACTAAGTCTTAAGAATTCATACTACTTCTAGCTCAGAAGTCACTAATAGTAATAAATTCCAGGATTGTATCCCTTATTACCAATGAATACGCTACAATCTCTTTATCTCCCTTTTTTGGTTTTTAATTAATAATCATAATAACAATGAGTAGAGGAGGAAGAAGAGGGAGGTGTTAATAGATCAAACGTAGTGACTAAAGACGACAAACGAAAAACTGTTTTCTCATGTATATGACAGCGCCATCAGAAACAAAAATATCTATTAAAGAATATAATACGCCAAGATAAGTGTATATAGAAGGATCTTGAAATTGAAAAAAATGACAACCCATAACTACTGTATTAATTGGGGCTTTGAACACGTTAGAAAAGGTACAGACAAGAATATTGACAAGACTCTTGGAAGCACCTGTTTATGACAGATTAAAAAATGACTATGTGTGGAACTTCCCACATTAAATGTATCTCTTAACATCAGAACGAGTAAGGGATTATACTGAACATAAAGGAAATAATAATAATAATAATAATAATAATAATAATAATAATAATAATAATAATTTTTGTATTTTTCTTGTCCAGCGGATTGTAACATAGCAACCAAGGAATTTGAAAAAACTATCAAAATACAAAGACCTGGAAATTGAAATAGAAAAAAATGTGGAAATTGAAAACAAGAATAATACCAGTGGTAATAGGTGCACTTGGAATTATAAAAATGGAACAAAACAACACATTGAAAGAATCCCTGAAACCCCAGCTTAAGAGACATACAGAAAATTGTCTTATTAAGTACAGCACACACACTAAGGAGAACTTTGTCTATGTAACGCTAGCAACTTCATCGGAGATAAAAAAAAAAAAAAAAAAAAAAAATTAACATGAAATGTGGCCATAACAACACACCACGACCTGCCTTAGGTCTTTCCGCAGACTTGGTAGGTAGTGTGTCCATAGCAGAAATAATAATAATAATAATAATAATAATAATAACCTGTTGTAGTTGGAGCCCTAGGATTGGTTGGAAAAGATTGCAGTAGACTAATTGAAGGGATTCCTTGAAGTCCATGCCTCAAGGAGATACAAAAAATTGTTCTGACAAGTACAGCCCACACCTTACGAAGGGCTTTATCTATGTAATTTAATTTTTTTTTTTTTTTTTGTGTCATGACGCCATTTCTAACCTTAGGTCCCTGGGCGAGACCCAGAAAGAAATGTCTAAACGCCAGAAATCAAAGAAAATAAAAATGATAATAATAATAAAATAATGACACATGCGAACCTCAACAATTCCAGTTGTAGTTGGAGCCTTCAGACTGATTTGAAAAGATTCCAGTAGACCCATTGAAGGAATCCCTGGTAGCCTATGCCTTAAAAATACAAAAATTGTCCTCAAAAGTACAACCCATATTTTACTAGGGGATGTACCTAAGTAAAATATGTGTGATGTTTTAAAAAAATTGCTCAGTAAAAAATTTGATGATGCTATGTCTGACATTAAGAATCTAGTCGGGACCCAGAAAGAAATGAGTACACAGTAGAAATAATAATAATAATAATAATAATAATAATAATAATAATAATAATAATTTGATGAAAATATCAAAATACAAAGACCTGGAAATTGAAATAGAAAAAATGTGGAAATTGAAAACAAGAATAATACCAGTGGTAATAGGTGCACTTGGAATTATAAAAAATGGAACAAAACAACACATTGAAAGAATCCTGGAAACCCCAGCTTAAGAGACATACAGAAAATTGTCTTATTAAGTACAGCACACACACTAAGGAGAACTTTGTCTATGTAACGCTAGCAACTTCATCGGAGATAAAAAAAAAAAAAAAAAATTAACATGAAATGTGGCCATAACAACACACCACGACCTGCCTTAGGTCTTTCCGCAGACTTGGTAGGTAGTGTGTCCATAGCAGAAATCGAATGATGATGATGATGATAATAATAATAATAATAATTTGATGAATTAGAGATATGATTTATAATGAAGGTTTTTTTCAAACCAGGACAAGGTTAGAGAGACGTGAATATACAGTTTTGAGAGAACTTGCTCTCAACTAATTAACACCCAAAATCAAGAATATTGGGACAAACCAAAGGAGGAGTTAAAAAAAGACACAAATAAATAGCAAGTGCCCGTTCTGTAGAAAAGAAATAAGACGGTAAATCATATAATTGAACGAAATAAAATGACTTAAAAAAAAAAGTAAGTTAAAAAACAAATGTCTAGATAGAGGTAATGATTCAGTGTTTCAGTCAATAAGATCACCGAGGAGATAGCTGGAAGTTTGTAGTTAATCGAACACCAACCATGATCTTTAAATACTTCTGGTAGTCAACCAGGAAATGGTCAGGAAGCTCAACGGGAAGGAAATCTACAATGGCTTGCGTATTTTGGGAAGCTGGTAACATAAAGCAAAAGAAGAGGCAGAGAAATGAGACAGAAACGAATACCTCCGAAGAAGGACAAGACAAATACCAAAGATCAAACTCTAAAAGGAACATATGACCATTTTCCATCGTAATCTGTACACTACTTAAATCGGACAAGAGTGGAACACACAAATCTGGACGACTAAACAAAAGGCTTGTTGGTAATGTATAAGGCGCTTGGTGAAAGAAATGACGTCAATATATGTGTATAAAGGGAGGGGAACAGGCCTACAAACATCAAGGATAATGTTGAATTTTCAATCAAAAATATTAGAGGGTTACTTAATGTCGAATATGAGTGTTATAAGACAAAAATAACAGTGAATAAGTAAACATAGGCCCCGGTTTATCTGTGAGAAAAAGTTTCTTATAAGCCTGATTTACACTTGAGACAACGTCTAGATATACAAAACGATAAACAAAATGGTCGGGTACAAACCAACAACCATAAACCATAGAATAATGGAAATTACATTTATTGAAAGATAAAAGGATAACATTTTAGTATCTTCAACCATTTAGTCTCAAGCATGAACAAATAATGTCAAGAGGAGCCCTAGAGTACATGCTCTAGATGTTAGCCGTTCAGATGAATTGAATGCGGCGTACAAAGTTGTTGATAACGCATGCACATTCTTCCTGGTGAGGAACCTGTTGCCCTAGGATCTTCACAAGTGCCATGAACTTCAAAGTCCTTGACCAACTTGAAAATCTGACTCCTGTTTGGAAATGTGTTGAAATTGAACACCCTTCTGTATCTTGTTGGACAATCTTGAAAGACTAATTTCTCAATATGTCTTCACACAAAAGATCTACTCCATCGTCCAAGGCATGATTTCGCCATATTTGGTTGAATATATCAAACTTTTAGCTATTTTCCCAGCAGTAATCTGAAAAGAGAAAGAGAATAAAGTCAACAGGGAAGATTTGAGAGGCCGCTGCTTTGTTTCAACAATTGGGAAACACCCTTTAGATCTGACTTACACTTGAGACAACTGATAGATAGAGGTCCGATTTGCAGTTGAGACAATATGTAGACATAGGCCCGATTTACACTTGAGACAAAAGGTAGATATAGGTTCGAATTTCACTTCAGAGAACTGGTCTACATACTGCCCGTTTAACTTGAGACAGTGGCTTTATGACATCTCTTAGACACAAAACCAGCTTTAGATAATCTGGATATAGTTACTTTTGAAAATGTTTTGCTTTCCGGGGATTTGAATTCTGCTAACGGTTTTCGTAGGTTACCTTAGCTGTAAATTTCAGTTGGTGGTCATCTTTGGCTGATAAGGCTCTGATCCTCCATCTTCTCTCTTTATGGCAACATTACCTGTTATACCAAAGTGTTGGGCTATTCTCTTGATAGCTGATAGATAAACAGTGCGTTCTTCTGCCCCAAGGCCGTGAAAATTCTGGAGTAAACACAGTTGGTTTGAATAACAAACTAGCTATGTGGTTTCTGACATCAAGATCTGAATGGCATCTTGCTTTAATGTCCAAAGCACAACACCGCATACTGTAGATCAGTTTAATTTTGTCAATAACGGTTCCATTTATGAGTTCCGAAAGCTTATAATTTACTATTCTGGAATTTGGCATAATTTTCGTTCTTTTTTTTTTCCAGGCGTGTACATAGATATAAATTGCCCTGCTCTTTTGGAACTTACATTCTAGTACGCCACGGGCGTTGGGGCTTAACCCTAACCCACCTCTTGTTATGCAATAGGGAGGTACTGTTTGAGGAATGGATCCACTGGCGCTGAGAATTACGTGTAAGGATCCCGACCACAAATCTCCAAGTTCATAGCATAGAAATGCTGTATGAATTTGTATAGGACGTTGTTATGTTTATAGAAGTTAACAAAAATTTTATTAGTGGGCGTGTGGTTAGCACGTTAGTATTCCGACCTTGCGACCCGGGTTCGAAACTCATCATGATCGATTTGTCAAAGAGGTGATCTTGATAATATCAGCCTGGTCAGACAGTCCCAGCCTTCTGCATCATTAGAAAATGTCTGTGAAGATATCACGAGTTGACCGCATCATTTTGGGTGAAATTTTGTCGGAGAAGCTGTTTGGAAGCCGTTAAAGATTGCGCGAGCACTATGTCATAAGTCATCGTTACAAAGAGTTTATCTAAAAAGATCATTTTCTATTTCTGTAGTTGTTATACGCCTTGAATTTAATATCTGTCTACCTATCTATCAAAAACAGTGAATGTGTGTAAAATAAGTAAAAGAAAATAAACGAAAAATCAAACAAGAAAAAAGAATAGAGAGAAGAAAATACTCAAAAGAATAATAAAAATAGAGCTGGAATAAACTTTTTAACTTTTTCCTTTTTTTACTTCCCTCAAATATCTGACATCACTTTCATAACTTAATACCAAAATATTAACTAAATTTTGCTTCATACAACAAAGGCGAACTTGAAGGATTGATTGATTTATTTTTACGTCTTATCAACCCATTATTAGTTATTTAAAACCGAAACATATTTAGATTGTAAGAATAATTCGTTTTCTTTTTGCGAGCAAACATTGAATTAACAATTTTGTTAGAGATAATAATGATTTTTCCAGATACAAATCGTATTATTTAACCTATAGCTGGGGATGAGAAAAGATGATTTATCCCTTTTACAAGGGTATTTGCGCGTAAGTGAATGTAGCGAAATGACTGAAATTTGAACTCGGTTCTCTGATTACTCATTCCATGACACCACCCAGGAAATAGAATAAGGAAGATTCTGTTACACACATCTGCTCAGTTGGAGAAAGAGCCTTCCAATTCTTTTTGAATTTGTAGCCGAAATCCGAGGTTTCGTGTGAGCTTTAACACTAACGTCTGTGAAGTAAACAGCCATGTTAGCCACGAGGCAAGCCCATCATTGATTGACTTTGATAAAACTGATAGCAATCAATCTAAAAATAATGTACCGTTTTTTCTACATTTTAATTCTTAATGCTTTCTCTGGGATAATTTTCTAACGCCGTTGTATTATATAGAAAAAGTTTTCACTGAAAGAAAAACGACTTTATTTAGAAGAAGAGTTCAGCTTCAATCTGCAAGTCAAAAACACACAAGCCAACAAGGGAACGCGTTATGTTATTTATAGAATTCTAAGAATTCTTTATAAAGCTAATATTCTTGGCCTTTGAAACGTAAATTGGCTTCACATTCAAACTTTCGACATTTTGAGCAGATGGAAGAGAAAAATTTAAAAAAAAATCTCATAATGAAATAATCTTTGTAACCAAACATGCATCAGTTTTATTTATTTTTTTATCTTCTTTCATCATCCTGCGATTATCTGAAATAACAAAGGAGCGATGCTTTTTCCGGTCGAATGGATCTTAATAGCAGCACATTAAAATGAAAAGTCGTAAGACTTAAGATTCCATTTCTAATTCTTTTCAATACTTGCTCAACTTGAATTGAGATTCCTCAAGATATTCGCCAAAGAAATTGGCTTTTTGTCCGTGGATTTATCACAGATGTTTAAAGAATTTTATTTAAACTGAAGAGCGACACAATGAGAGAAAAGAAGATATTCCATCCTAAAAATATCTGAAATAATAATAATAACATCCTCAGAAAAAAAAATCAGTAGCCTTGATGTCGACGAGAAATAAAAAAAAAAATCAAATATGTATATATATATATATATATATATATATATATATATATAATATATATATATATACTTTTATTCCTTTATTATATATATATATTCCTTTTATTGTACATTTTTCTGTGTTAATTTTAAATTAAATCTCCCGTTGAAGCCTGAAGAGCGGGAGCGAAACCGGTTGCTTCGCCCGTTTTTAATATGTCTCGTAATATTAAGTTTTATACTTTTATTTCGATCATTAAATTTTGTACCTACAAAAATATCTTTAAATACATATATATATATATATATATATATATATATATATATATATATATATGCAATCTTATGGTCATTAATTTAAATAACTCTAGTCATGAGGAAATGCATTTCTTTATTAAAATAAACATATGCAAGGGTATTAACTTAACAGATTGGTGTATAAATGAATGTTATTCATCAAAACTTATGCCTATTTTTATTAAAACAAAAATGCATCAGCTAACAGAAAAGAATATGAAGCACAGTTGTAAACATATATACGGTGTGTCATAAATGCTAAGCTGATGCGATAGTGATTGTCTTTAGCTTAATTTAGCTATAAACCACAAAATAAGTAATCGTTGGTTCTATAATTTAACCAACAAATGAACCTACTATAGATAGGAACAGACCGATAGCGTGAAAATGAAGTATGGACTTTATACAGGGAATTACAACGGCCACTTTAAGAACAAGAGACAATTAATTTACCGAAAGACACATAAATTAACTAAAAAGGTGTAAGTGTAGATTTTATTCCTGTGTAATAAAATTATTTTTTTTGATGACGCGAGATATCTCAAAGTAATATTTTTACAATATAACTGATATATTTCCCAATTACTTTGGAAGATAATATATTTCACCAAGAAGTATATAAAATCAGATGTAAGTTAAATCTATTTGTATATTATTGATAAAAATGAAATGACTTACATTTTCAACGACTTTGAACGTACAATATTGTTGAAACTTGACTAATGCATGGAATAATAATGCAAAACAAAATGTACTTAGAGCAAAATGTATTGAAACAAGAAAGTGTACACAATATTTACATATAGTCTTTTGTATATTCCTGGTAAGACCGTTCCTGGAAAATGTGTTGACTGAGTCGCAGTCGGGCAGAGTCTCTGGTTGAATCTCTTGATTCCTCCTCTCTTCCCGGTACCAACCATATTTATATGGTCGGTACTCCACTATGCAAATTAGGTGGATCCTACCACAACAAATATATAGGAACAGATAGTGTGAAAATGAAGATTGTAGATTGAATGTAACTTTATTTATATAGATGCAAGTTTATAGATACGAAGGGGTAATGAATAGTTTTCTGCTCAACCAATCTGATGTTTGGTCATTTGGTCAGAATTTGTGAAGTGGGTCACCTTATATATATATATATATATATATATATGAGATAAAGATATACATTTTATATATATCAAGAACAACATTGGAGAAATTTTATGACAAAGTGCAAAAAGTTTTACTTGTGACGCGTTTCGTCCTTCTGGACTTCATTGGACTAATTTTGCTATCTTAGTAGAACTACGCATGCGCACGGAACAGGTGTGCTGGGAAAAAAAAATCTAAAATTCCCGGCACTCCTCTGCCATACGCATGTTTAGTCCTACCAACATAGTACAATTAGTCCAATGAAATCCTGAAGGACGAAACGCGCCACAACTAAACATTTTAAAACTTTGTCATATATATATATATATATATATATATATATATATAACAAAGTACACTTAATCGGGCTAAATTTACACGAAAAAGCCACACGAAAAAGCGTCACACGGAAACTTTTCCACTTTGTCATAATTCTTTTGCCTTAAAATTATATATAATATTAAAAAAAATACATATAATATAAAAAAATGTTATATAATATAAAAAATTATATATAATATAAAAAAATTATATATAATATAAAAAAATTATATATAATACAAAAAAAAATTATATGTAATATAAAAAAAATTACATATATATACATATTCAAGGATAAATGTTTTCTCACATCATTAGCAAACACTTTATTATCACGATTTTGGACTTCAGTTGCTACACTAATTCAGTGGCTTTATGTTAGCTGAAACTAAATGGTTAGAATAGTTGCATACTCTCCACTTCTGTAAATAGTACTTTGAATGCTGATTTACAAGGCAAATTAGCAGATAATGCTTTCTTCCTCAGAAGATTTGGCAAGACAATCTTCCTGTTTCCATATTCTCTCAGTTGGTCTTGCGTGGGACAAAATTAAATTGAATAAAGACTGATAATGTTATCAGATTCCAAAGCTGGAATATACTGGGTACCCTTGCTGGTTTTATGTAAAGTCGAAGAGATTTGGCCAGTCAGTAATTTCTTTCAAAGGCTGCTAATTCCTTTAATCACGTTAGGCGTAATGAGTTTAGTTCGAATCGAATCGGGTGTTTCCGTAACTGGCAGTCGAGAAAGCCACAAATGCGGAGTTGAATGATCCTAATTAAATAAATGAGAAATTTTTGCCAGAACTGATTGTTCGATTTGGATAGTTGAATCAGTAGATGAAATAAAATTATTCATCCATCCTTCCATTGATCTTATTTTTAATCTGCCTCGCTATCTATTTGATAAGGATTGCTTAATGGAGAGAAGTTCAATATCAAAACTATCTTATATTTCATACTTTCATTCTTATTAGCATAGTACCCATAAAAAATGATGGAATTATTTACATAGGGTAGACTATTCTACCTTGGATCAGAATATCTCTGCCCACTGACAAAGTGTCATTTTTGCCTAGGATCGTTATAATATCTGCGTGAACTGTGAAATTTTAGTATTAATTTAGACTTATTATGTTAGTGTGGCACAATGACGTATTCAATAAAAATTCTGTTCTGGAGCCACAGTGTTAACAAGACTCCCTTAAAACTTAATAACTTTTCGGAGAAAAACATGTCAGTTTTCTGGAGGTCTAATTCACTCACTCATATACATACAGACCAAGAAGCGAGAGCAAGATCTAAAAGGTCAGCCAATCTAACAGTGATCTCATCTCACAATCCTCACACTTGCTCCATATGTGGCCTCCTTTGTAAATCACTAGCGGGTCTTAAATGCCACTTAAGATTATCGCATAAACTTTCATAACTGAATCAATAAGCTGTCAGATCCTCATACGTCGAAACCGACGGGAGAGTCCATTACCATTATATATATATATATATATATATATATATATATATATATATTGCCAACCATTCCGTTTAACGATGAAATAAACTGTTGCTATATGGTGTTGATACTTATGTCCACACTTGTTACTGAAAATGTTTCTCACCAAAATATAGCATGAATTAATATATAAACACTACCCATAACATTTCATTTAATGAGGAAAGGAGGTAGGAAAAATTGATACGCACAGGACAGATGGAAATCAAGAGGGACAGAGGAAACAACGCATGACTTATCCTGGCGATATTGAGTGAATGGATGGCGGAGTAGGAGTTTGGTAGAGATAACCAAAAGACAAAATTTATTAAGAGCTAAAAAAGACAGGGAGTTGTGTAGAGCCATCATCACCAACATCCGGAAACGACACAGCATATAGAAGAATATATATATATATATATATATATATATATATATATATATATATATATATATATATATATCTGAACTGCAGATCAGTTCCTATCACCACGGAAACACAAATCGTAGCTACAACAAGCAAGGGAAGAAGGAAGCTGAAACAATCAGGAAGGAAGATAGGTGTAGGTTAGGAAGAATAGCCAAATGAAGACGAAACGGGTGCAGGGTTAGAGGATATGTGCGTGCGCATGCGCATGCGCACGTAGGTGGGCACTCTCAAATGCATAGAGTGTGAGAGTAAAAGGGAGACAACGGGAGAAATAGACAGACAGGAGCTGATGGCCGACAGCTAGCTAGCTGAGGTAGATAGATAGATAGATAGATAGATAGATAGATAGATAGATAGATAGATAGATAGATAGATAATGAACAGACCGAGATAGATAGATAGATAGATAGATAGATAGATAGATAGATAGATAGATAGATAGATAGATAGATGGGTGGGTGGATGGATAGGTGTACCTTTAAGTCTAGCAGATAATTTGGCAGGAAAAATCTGTTGGACTAAAGAAAATTATCTGGATTGGCTCAAATGAATAGATTTTTTTTTTTTTCGATTATAGAGAGAAATATTGGTAGTCGCATTAATTCCAGCTAAAATTATCCAATAACCTGGCCAGCATCTATAACAGGGGAACAAATGCCACTGTAACACTAACAGGGTCAATAACTGTTCTTGTTGTAATAACAGTATTTCTACTCCAAATAATAATAATAATAATAGCAAAAAACTGTCAAAGTACAATGACCTTAAAATCGAAACAAAAAACTATCAAAGTACAAGGACCTTGAAATCAGAACAAAATCTACCAAAGTGCAAGGACCTTGAAATCGAAACAAAAACTAAAAAAGTCCAAGGACCTTAAAATCAAAACAAAAACTATCAAAATACAAGGACCTTGAAATCAAAACAACAAAAAAGTATCAAAGTACAAGGACCTTGAAATAGAAATAAAAACTATCAAAGTACAAGGACCTTGAAATTGAAATCTCAAAAATGTTGCATGTGAGGACAGCAACAATTTTTGTTGCAGTTAGAGCCCTCGGTGTGATTGGAAAAGGTTCCGATAGAATCATTGAAGTGGGCCCCATGGTAAACCAAGCCTTAAAAAACTACAAAAAATTGTTCTCACAAATACAGCTCATACCTTACGATGCTGCTTTATCTATGTAAAATGTGTGTGAACGTAGTTTTTCCTTTTTTTTTTTTAAATGCTCAGTGGAAATGATGCACCTTCTGACCTTAGGGTATGGGACCCGGAAAGAAATGAGTACACACCAGAAATCAAAGGAAATACAATAATAATATTCACCTAGAAATCTGAAGAGGCGCTTAGAGAGAACTTGAATTGAGTCCAAAATTGTAGACGGCCAGAAAGCTATCATCATATACTATGCGAGGATTCTCTGAAAAGTTCGTAAGTTGTAAGGAGCCCCGTTATCATCCTACCTCAAGAACAGAATTTCCATTGTGTGACACCAACATAATAATATGAAAAATTAGTGTTCGGTTATATAATTAATAATAAGGAATTACATATACAGAGATGGAAGTAATATTAATACTTTATACCTAAATTAATATTAAAAACTACAAAGTACAATATGGGAAAAGGTAGACGCCAACTTCCTTATTAAAATATACTGATTACTGAGACCGATAATAAATATATTAGAAGCGATTATGTCAATGCAAGAACTGGTAAAACAGCGAGAAGTAACAAACATCCTGTTTACTGGAGAAGAAATAAGACACTAAACAACATTATCAGTGAACGCGACAAGATGGCTCAACAGACAGAGAATAACCAGATTGAAAAAAATGAGGAGAGCGCGACTTTGATTACGCAAGCAAACGATATCAACCTAAACGCGAGGCTCTACCCGAGAAAATGTAAGAATAAATATAATGACTAATATTGTTGGATATTACGATTCAGACAAACTAAGCTAAAATAGGTTGTCGCATATAGATTCTCTAAGGTTGTTGCTGCGTTTATTTATTCTAGGAAATCATCCCCGGTAAAAAAAAAAAAGAAAAAAAAAAAAAAAAAGGTTGACGCAAATAGATTCTCTAAGGTTGTTTGTTGCGTTTATTCTAGGAAACCATCCCCCGTAAAAAAAAAAAAAAAAAAAAATCAAGGACCTTGCTCTAAAATCAAAGAAGCTGTGAAACATGAATTTAACAGACGAAGTTAGAATTATTTCAAAGAATACAACGATAAGACTATTACAAATGGTCATTAGCGTCAGCGATGATATCAGTGAGAGTACTCAGCAAGGTGCTGGAAACTTGAGAGGAAGTTGTCGCCCGATTTTACGCACAATAACTTTGGTGTAAATGTGCCAAATAATACGGGGTGATTGAAAAGTAACTCCCCATTTTAAAATACTTATAATTTATTGACTATAATTTTTTAAAAGAAATAGCTACGAAAGAAAAGCGTTTAGCATGAGGTTTTATTCAAAATTCGATATGAGAACCAGATTTCGCTAGCAGCTTCTGGAGCTGCCCAGGAATCGTGTCAACTGATTTCATCAGTAACTCTTGTGGTGTGAAAAATATAAGTTCTTGTATTCACCTTTCAAGTTCTTCCAAAGTCTCGGTTTGGTATAGTAAACCTGCTCCTTTAACTAACCCCCACCCCCCAAAAATGAGTTACAGGGTGTTAAGTCAGGACTCCTGGTTTGCCACTGATACATAAAATATGGATTACTTTTCAATCACCACTTTAATAATCATAATAATTCGCAATACATTTACACATTTATAATTCCCAATGTATATAGAACAACCCTATTCTGTTTATATGACCAATTTATAAAGCAGAAGTAACAAATATGAATGGTCAAATTAAAACATATAGTCTGCACGGAAGGCCCTTTCAACCGTAGATAGTACAATCACACATCGTCTTTTAAGCCACCAAACCTTAGATACTCCAAGAAACTTAAAAGAAAAAAAAAAATAACAGGGACCTGGTCATAAGGTGGACAATTTTAAAAAAAGCTAAAACCTATAACAATTATACCCGCATTTTCAAATTATGCCAATATGAGAAATTAGCAATTACAGTGTAACCCGGATATAAGAGAGTTGTCGGGACCGGAGAAGAAGTCTCTTATATCCGGGTTTCTCTTATATCCGGGTTTGGTCTATATTATATACATTAAAACAGGCTCTAATTTGGGACCAGAGAAAATATCTCTTATATCCGGGTTTCTCTTATATCCGGGTTACACTGTATAACATTCCCGAACGAAAAGAAAATCTTTTAAACCAAAAATACGAAATTTTAAGCCCTTGCCTTCTCATAAAACAATTTTTATTAAGCAAATATGAAGCCCGTTAAAAAAAATCTAAAATAAAAAAAACACTAGGCAGCCCCCCCCCATCCTCAATAACAATTAAGTTACATATTTGATTTCCATTTTATTGTATACATTTACAATACACTTCCATTCCTGTCCCTCTCCACTCTTTCCTTCATCTCCTTTTCCCCTTCCCTTCCCAATTACACCCAATATCATGTCAATCATCATACGCCTGTAAAGTTTTTTTTTAAAGATAATTATGTAGCGTACTTTGTGGCTTTTTCCTTAAATAAAGCGTTAAAGGGGTCATTTTGAAATTGACGCCCAACGAGACCGCCGGGTCGAAACCGTGGTCGCGTGTTTTAATTGACCTTCTGATTTTTAAACTCTCTCTCACACACACACACACACACACACACACACACACACACACACATATATATATATATATATATATATATGCTATTTAGCATGTTGGTAATTTGAATAACTAATAAAGTTTTCTGTAGAATTAGTGAGATATGTTTTGTGGTTATATAACTTTATTCAGGAAATCGCAAATCATATTTCTGATATCATTAAGAAGAATCACATCATGCATAAATTAATAATTAATAAAAAAAATCAATAATTTACATAATATGAATATACTTAAATCGATAGATATAAATAAATGTACGTGTAAGAGTTCAAATACAAATACATACATACGTATATATCATTTGGTGTAAGAAAAAGAGTGCTCACTGCTAAATAACAGAGCTATCAAGTATATATTAATATGTATGCCAAATAGCCTACGCCGACATTAAAACTCGGGGTTTCATGCAAACTGCAATCGTCATTGCAATGGTCAGTGAAATTGATTATTAACGCCTGACCTTTCAGGAATTTTGGTAATTGCAATGAGCATCAAACTCCGAGTTCTACTGTCGACGTAGGGTATTATGTATATTTATTAATATATAATTTATATAATAGTTGTAAAGTGGGTAAATGAAACGGCCAAATATAGACCCCGTGCCCGACGAACTGGGAACACCACAAAAAACGTAGGTACGCGTATATGTACTTATTAATATATAATTTATATAATATATATTTGCTATATATTTACTATACCGTATATATTTACTATGTTATCACATATACATATTATATGTGTATATATTTGCTGTGACAATATATATATATATATATATATATATATATATATATATATATATATATATATATATAGTATACTAAATATATAACTTATATTTTTAATTGCATTTTTGCTGCATATATGTACAGACAGACAGACAGACATATATGTTTACAGCAAAAAATCAATTAAAACAAGTTTTATTAAATTCAACTGACATAGTCTCTCTTTTTTATATTTATTGTATTTTTGCCAAGTTTTTAATACGTTTTCCCAAATCTGGTTCAGATTTGTAGATAAACTTTTCGTAATTCCTGTTTTCATGGTGTTTTTAATTTTTACATTCGCCCGTCTGGGTCATTGTTAAGAACTAAAGTACAATAAAAAGTTAGAGGAAACTTCCCTGTTGAATTTAATTAAAACTTCTTTCCAAAAAGGCACAGGCACACACACACACACACACACACACACACACACACACACACATATATATATATATATATATATGCTATTTAGCATGTTGGTAATTTGAATAACTAATAAAGTTTTCTGTAGAATTAGTGAGATATGTTTTGTGATTATATAACTTTATTCAGGAAATCGCAAATCATATTTCTGATATCATTAAGAAGAATCACATCAGGTATGCGTGCCTATAGACACAGAAGCACACATATACGCGTCTGTGTTTCATAAATTTAATATTTGCACAAAAAGTGCACACGTAGTTAAAAAAAAATAGTAAAATAGTTAAAATATACATTACAAAACTACAAATTACAAAATTTTGCATATGATAATAAATACTTCTGCTGCTTTACCTCTCGCCAACTGTCAGTTTCTTGCGTTGTCGTCATCTTCTGATTGGAATGAAGAAAACTATACCCGTTAATATACAGGGCTATTAAAAAAGAAGAAACCGATTTCATTACGCAATATTTTAATAAGGAAAAGCAATAGAAAACTTCAGCCAAGTCACGAGTATTCTACTCACAATGAACTTGACACCCACTCTCTTGAAACTGTTTATACAAGCATCGAATGTTCTTAGGAGATGGCGGGTTATTGTTGCATTGCCTTCGAAAAGCACGCTGCACCTGACAACCAAATTTGTTTTCGCGAACTCAAGAATGTAGAATGACTTTTGCTGAGGACTTGCCATTCCGGGGGTAAACAAACAACTGAACGTTGCCGGAGATACGACGCGACTACAGCACCACAGTGGCAGCCATTCAAAAGACTTAGAAATTTCCTCTTTCAAATGGTCACTGACTCATTCCATAACGATGCTTGAGAATTGAAGCAATGTGTCATGAAATCATTTCATTCTTTTGAATAACCATATATATATATATATATATATATATATATATATATATATATATATATATATATGTGTGTGTGTGTGTGTGTGTGTGTGTGTGTGTGTGTGTGTGTGTGTGTGCAGTTCGAGTGAAAGAAAATTTTTAAGGATTTCTTTAATAAATCCTACTCGTGATATGTCGGCTGATATCAACATCTAGTTTATACAATCAGTAGAAATAACAACAACAGCAACAATAACAAAACTGACATTATGTAACAATTTATTTCCCTTATAATTCCACCCAATTCAGCTTTTCTTCATAGCAATGGATAAATTCTTGGTGATGTAACTCTTTTGTTTGTTGACGAGATTCTGCATTGTGTAAATAACTAACAATAGGAATTCAACCGTGACTCATCCAATAATATTTGATATTGATTCAGAATGAGTCACCTTTCCTTTGTATTGGACGAAGCAGCATCTGAAATCAAACTTTTCTATCTCTGTCACTATCTATCTGATGATATTTCTTTAATTTATAAATCGAACCATTACCCTTTTTCTGTATTCGTTTCTTTCTTCTTACTTTTAAAAATGTTCTCATACTTTTTCTCAGCATCTTCCTTAAACGTTTTTCTTTCTTTCTTTCTTTCTTTCTTTCTTTCTTTCTTTCTTTCTTATTTACGTTACTTTTTCTTTTTCGGTTTCATTCTTTCTTGTTTTCTTTCTTTTTTTCTTTCTTCTTTCTTTCTTTCTTACGTTTATTTTTCTTTTTCGGTTTCATTCTTTCTTCCTTTCTTTCTTTCTTTCTTTCTTTCTTACGTTTATTTTTCTTTTTCGGTTTCATTCTTTCTTTCTTTCTTTCTTTCTTTCTTTCTTTCTTTCTTCCTTTCTTTCTTATTTACGTTACTTTTTCTTTTTCGGTTTCATTCTTTCTTGTTTTCTTTCTTTTTTCTTTCTTCTTTCTTTCTTTCTTACGTTTATTTTTCTTTTTCGGTTTCATTCTTTCTGCCTTTCTTTCTTTCTTTCTTTCTTACGTTTATTTTTCTTTTTCGGTTTCATTCTTTCTTTCTTTCTTTCTTTCTTTCTTTCTTCCTTTCTTTCTTTCTTATTTACGTTACTTTTTCTTTTTCGGTTTCATTCTTTCTTGTTTTCTTTCTTTTTTTCTTTCTTCTTTCTTTCTTTCTTACGTTTATTTTTCTTTTTCGGTTTCATTCTTTCTTTCTTTCTTTCTTTCTTCCTTTCTTTCTTTCTTTCTTTCTTATTTACGTTACTTTTTCTTTTTCGGTTTCATTCTTTCTTGTTTTCTTTCTTTTTTTCTTTCTTTCTTTCTTACGTTTATTTTTCTTTTTCGGTTTCATTCTTTCTTCCTTTCTTTCTTTCTTTCTTTCTTTCTTACGTTTATTTTTCTTTTTCGGTTTCATTCTTTCTTCCTTCCTTTCTTTCTTTCTTTCTTTCTTTCTTTCTTTCTTTCTTTCTTTCTTTCTTTCTTTCTTACGTTTATTTTTCTTTTTCAGTATCATTCTTCTTTCTTTCTTTCTTTTTAAAGCCTTAAACCTCTTCTATATTTCCTCATTCTCCCGCCTTTTCATTCAAATTATTTCCCTTATTTTCTGCTCTTCCTGACAACCTAATATTTCTTGCATTTGTATATCGTGGACAACACTGGCGCTAAAATATCTGTTCGTCCCTGTTTGCCATTTCGAGCTGATTGTATCTTCTCGATTGAGATCAATGAACAATATTTCGTATTTTAGAAGTAAAAACATGTATAATTACGGAAATTCAACAGTTTCACAACAGAGAGGAAATATTAAATAATCAGCAAGATTTACATTTAAAAATTAATTTTGAAATTTTTCATTCAATATTCAACATATAGCCCTTACGTTCTCTTTAAACTTAAGATTATTTTACTTTTTCTTTCTCTGTGTCTGTCTTTTCACCTCCCTTTCTATTTAATTTATTCTTTCTTTTTCTTTCCTTTTCCATATCCATCCATCTCTCTCCCGTCTCTCTCGTTCTCTGTTCCATTACTTACCACGTTCATTTCTCTTGAATTATCTATCTATCTATCTATCTATCTATCTATCTCTATCTATATATATATATATATATATATATATATATATATATATATATCTCAGGCTGTTCATATTTATTTGGTTGGCCAGAATGTTCGTTCGGTTTATTAAGTAAATTTTCAACTTAATATAGGAACGAATTTTTTGGCTAACACAGTATCTATCTATCTATCTATCTATCTATCTATCTATCTATCTATCTATCTATCTATCTATGAACTTCCCCGTGCAGTCAACCAGAGCATGCAGAGAGCGTGCCTCATGGAACATGCTTCTGCTTATCGTGGCCAATTTCTCTGTTTTCCCCGCCATTACTGATGTCAAATGGTCGCCTCGTACCCAGTGTTAATGATTATTCACGCATGCGCATTATATCAGCTTAATGGGTCTAATTGTTTAAAGGTGCTTCCATACATCGTCCGCTTCTTTTATTTATTTATTTTTGTTGTCGTTCACAGGTTTTGTGTTTCTTGTAAACATTCGACGGTGTTCGGAAGTTGAGTGACGTCAATAACACACACACACACACGCACACACACGTGTGTGTGTGAATGTGTGTATGTGTGTATGTATGTGTGATGCAGCTATGATCTCGTATGGTATTGGTGGGTTTCATTATTATCATGTATTTGTTTGTACGTGGTTGTGTTCATGAAAAAAAGCTACATTAAGAAAAGGAATAGTTGTATTTCATATTTCATATTCAAGTATTGAATGCCTTTCATCTTCAAACAATAAAAATGCATTTTTGGGAAATAAGAGTAAATATATACATGCATTTTTGACAGCTAATGAATGTATTTATAAATATTTGTTTTTACATTTGAATATGCACACACACATACACGCACACACAAACACACGCACGCATATATATATATATATATATATATATATATATATATATATATATATATAAACGATATATACATTTTTATATATCAAAAGGAAATTTTGAAAATATTTGACAAAAATCAACGTAAATATTACTTTTGTCCGATAATGTAGTAAAAGACAAAACGCCACACACGAAACATATTTCCACTGTTTTTATAGATTTTACTAATATATATATATATATATATATATATATATATATATATATATATATATATATATATATATATTATATTATATTATATTATATTGGGTGGCAATAAAGTCTTTATATTTCCAGACACCATTTCAGTACAAGTCTCCATTATACTCATTTTTCAATATTATGCATTTCTAAAAAAGATTTTTTGCACACACACACACACATGTGAGGGATAAATATATAAGATAATTTGAAAACTTTCTACTTTATGTTTGGCCGATGAGCTGCCGTTATCAGAAAAAAGATGATACCAGTTCATAGGCAAAATGTTTCAAAATAAAATTTTTCAAAAATTTCTAGTAGAATTATAATTCTGTCAGATACTTTTCAACTTCACTCATCTACGCACACACAAATATATGTATGTGAAAACCTTTATATAATATATATATATATATATATATATATATATATATATATATATATATATATATGTGTGTGTGTGTGTGTGTGTGTGAGTGTGTGTCCATACGCGTGTGTGTTTCTACTTGAATATGTATATACATGTACATATCTTTGCATGTAAATATAAATATTTGTGTGTTTGTTCATCTAAATATATACATGCGTATCTGTTTGTTCATTTGCATATATGTGTGTGTGTGTGTGTTCGCGCGCGCGCGCGTGTGTGTGCGCATGTAAACAAGTACTGTGGAAAAGCTTTTAGTTCAGCCTACATCACAAAATTTGAATTATTTTGGGAATCATGGTTTCCGTTAGGCATATCAATATCTTGCATATATATATATATATATATATATATATATATATATATATATATATATATATTTTCGTTTTATTTGATTACTCATGCATTGCAATTTCCTTATAAGCTCGAAGGAATAAAGTCAAGGGCAAATCATTCATGCATAATCTTAATTTGAATTTTCACTTTGCTAATTAAAAAGTTAAATCATTAATTAATACATTTCTTTGATGATAGTTATCGAAGTCATTTTGAGAACTAATTTTTGATTTATTACTTTTGTTTATTTCCTTATTTTGTCCTTGAAATTCAAATTATTATTATTATTATTATTAATATCATTATAATTATTGTTATTATTATTGTTATTATTGTTATTATTAGCATTATTATTTTTGTTGTTATTTTTACCATTATTATTAAAAATATCTTATTATTCCTATAAATTGTTTCTTTTTTTTAATAAAGGTAATTTCAATTTTGACATGTGTGGATTGATCGCTTAACATTATCATTATCATTTTTGTATATCGATTTTATATTTATAAATGGTGTTCCAATAATTTGGACCGATTTTAAATGTGAATTAAGTTTAAGCGTTTAATGATTTTTTTTTCTTTTTCTTTCAGATTTAACAACTTAAGTCTTTGCCAATTTCAACCGTGGAAAGATTAACAATCAAGCAACGTGTTAAAGTTATCGAAGCCTTTTACGAAAATGAACGTTCAAACAAAAATGCATTTCGCGCGCTTTGCGATTTTTGGGGGTCAACATAATCGACCAACCGGGAGTGCAATTGGAAACAATGTAACGTTGTTGTGGAGAGGTTCAATTCCTGCCAGCGATGACGAATAGAGGTGTTTTGATTTTTGGCCACATTCTCGTGCACTGCAGCAATGTTTTCCTGCTGAACCCCGTAAACGAGCCTGCAATGGTGTTTTCACATCTGCCACCGACTCAGTTTGTTTGAATTTACGAACATTTCTTTTTCAATTGCGCTCTTGAAACTTTAACACGTTGTTTGATTGTAAATAGTTCCATTGCCAAAGACTTAAATTGTTAAATCTGAAAGAAAAATGTTGAAAAAATCATTAGACGCTTAAACTTAATTAACATTTAAATTCGGTCCAAGTTACTGGAACACCCGTTACTTCTTTACCAATAACGTTATAACTTTATTACACTTTATTCCAGGACATCAGTATCCCAATTTTTATTATTTTCACAAGCCTTATTTTTCTCTTTCTTATAACAACATTTGTATCATCTTCATCATCATTACCATCATCCTCATCACTACTGCTACTGTTATTTTCTTGTTATATTATCCACTTTACGATATTATTACGTGTTTTGTCACTTTCTGAATATCTTACGCAACTGCAAATTTCGTTATTGTAAAGGTTTCTTTTTTATTTTAGTACTTCCCCCGTTATTATTACTATCACTGCGTTTAAGCTTCTTTTTGAAGAATATTTTTCTAAACTATATTTATTGATGAGTGTTAACATCTTGAAGAATCAATATTATTACTCTTCGCTAAAAAGAGAAAAGAAAAGCTTCATTCAAGTTGTTTCAATTTTTCTCAAAGAATAGCACTTTGTTCAGCCTTCAATGAATTTAAGTGCGTGCAGGTGTATATACAAATTTGCATGTTGGCAAAGATTCAGAAATTTTGATGCAAACGTGTTCTTCGACGTCACACCAAATACGAAGTGAAGATAAAACTATGTGTACGTATTTCTGATTCTAAGATACGTCCGAACTGTTTTTTTTATTTTCTCTTTCTTTTATTTCCTCTTTGTTTTCAATTTATAATTCTAAATGTATTCATTTTTTGTGCTTATATTCTGTATCAACGTTTGTTTAGATGAATTATTTTTATACGACATTAATATACATATTTATAAACATTATTTATATACATTATTTAGACGAATTTATATACATTATTTATACATATATTATTTATACATCTATTTATATATATTATTCAGATGTATTTTTATAAATTACAAATTCCCTTATTTATACGCATATTTATATACAGTATTATACATATATTTATATGCATTATTTATATACATTATTTATACATATTTATGCATATATTTATATAATTCTATAGATTATTTATACATATATTTATATACATTATTTGGCTGTATTTATATACATTATTTATACGTATATTATTTAGAAATATATTATTTAGAAATATATTTATATATATTACTTATAAATATATTTATATATTATTATATACATGTTTGTAAACATTATGTATATGGTGGACTCTTCGGTCGTATTCGACATAGGAGGATCAAGCAGTTCAGTTCCTACGAACCGACAGACCGTCATATTATTTGATTATAGTGAAGGCTTTGTGCAGAACCAACTATACTTTTTGAAGGGCCGAATACATAGACCTGGTGCACTACGTACCACAAGGTCCCCAAACGACCCTAGACCTGTTGCCTTCCAAGGCTATAGAACCCAGTGCCCTGCTATTTACCCATAACTGGAAGGAGAAGAGGAGGATTAATACGTAAGTGAATGTAAGGGATTCGACTGTATGTATATATATATATATATATATATATATATATATATATATATATATATATATATATATTATATTATATTATATTATATATATTATATTATATTATATTTTATATATATATATATATATATATATATATATATATATATATATATATATATATATATATTGTCTTCCTCACATCTCATCAATGTGGCTATGAATCGAAACCCGACTTATTTGGTATTAGTCAGCGAGTCTACCCCTAATCGCAGGGATGAAGGTGAATTTAGACGTATTTATTTTTAGATAAACCCGCCAGTGACTGGAAAACACGATTCATCCTAACGAAGACTATTTTATACAATATTTATACATATATTTATATACAATATTTAGGTGTATTATAAACTTTATTTATATATATTATTTATAAATATATTTGATACATTATATGCATTATTTATACATTATTCACAGTATTTATATACATTATTCATATAATTTATATACATTATCTATACATATACTTATATGCATATAGTTATATACAGTATTTATATATATATATATATATATTCATATACATTATTTATATAAATTTATATTTGTTATTAATATACATTGTTAATACATTTCTCTACGCATCGGCAATGACTAAGAAATATATTTTCCAATATCTTCTTTTTTTATTGTCTTAGCATCATAATTCTTCTGAGAAATTTAACAATATGTCGACATGGAAACCTAAAACCAATTCTTAGTATAAAACTAAAAAAAAAAAAAAATTACCAACACCCAGAAGGAGGCTTACACAGGAACGTTCCCTTTATATTTGAAATTAATGTAACAAAAAAACATTTCGTTTCTAAATTTGTCTTGATAATGTGGGATTGACAAAACGCGTTGGCAATGACTAAGAAATATATTTTTCAATTGTTTTTTTTTTATCCACATTTCTCCATGTGTGATCGTATACATGATACATAGTTGTCATGCCGTTGTAACCTAGAGAAGGTTACTGAATAGAATAATCAAACGAAGGTTGGTAATGAACGATAATACTTAGGACAAGAACAACACATAAAAGATTCGCCAGCGGTGCGTAGAAGAAGTAGTCAACTGCTAGAAGTGAGTCAAGTGAATTCCACAATGAATCTCCAACCGTTCCACGAGGTCAAATTTGGCAAATGGTCAAATTTAATGTGGGGTATCCGAGCCCGTAGGCTCGGCCATAATTTCCCCTTAGACCTCGTATAAAACGTATATATTTTATCTACACACTGGCGCACTCGAGAAAAAAAAATTAATAAAGATAAATGTAACCCTTCGGTAGTATTCGAACCTGATTTCCCGTTTGCAGGAGGAATCACCGTTACGGAACTGAGCAGATATGTCTTTCGAGAAAATCTGAATGTATGAATGTGCTTTGAGGCAACTAGAACCGTTCTTAATTCCGAAGCCCGCTGTAACCGAGCGGGCAGAGCACGTCAGATGAAACGGTGGTTTCTCTTGCAAAGAGGAGCTCAGTTTCAAGTCCTGCCGGAAGACACATTTTCTTTTATAAGTTTTCACGTTGTTATGATGTTGATTTGGGGTTAGGAGAGACAAACGCCAAATAACACGTAACAATAAAAAGGGTTTTAATAGGTTGGTAAAAAGGTACAGAAATCGCCTGAGTAGTCAATAACTAGCTCAGCTAAGAACTTCTCTGTCTATCTATCTTCTCCATGTCAACTGACATGCCACTATTTAAAGTATTTGTTCACAGACGCAGACAAGTTCATCTTCAAGAGGGGTGGTAGTTTTCCGACACAACACACGTGTACAGTACTTTACATGAATTGTAAGTATACGCAGTAGGAAGTGAAGATTACGAGGATATGGCGGATATATAAGAATTAATTCTAGAACTGAAGAGGTTAAGATAGTAATGATTGAGGAAGCATCCACCCGGGCGTCTCTTCCACATAGTGGCAGTTCTAAGGAAGAAGCTTTCGGTTTTGCAGCTTGGACTTTCTTGACAAAAGGCCACAAGGGACACCCAGTGAGGATCGAACTTATTAATACAATTTCAGTTTGCTGATCGTTACACAAGGATCAGGCGTCTAAATTGCTATTCACTACGCTTTCTTTAGCTTGACACAAAGCTAAAATTATAGGGTGGCTCGAACCAGCTACTCACTAGCAATGATCAAGCAGACAAGCTTGTTAAACATTACCACACTTCGAAGCTCTCAGTTATTATTTACTAAGCGTAGCTTAATTCTGTCACAAATCTAAGATATTCGGCATCTGGTGAGGAATCAACTCAGTAATAATGCCCTACAAGTCCAGTTTCCAGCATTCAAATTGTTATTTACTATGTTTGGCACAAGACTATAAATATAGAGCACCCTAGTTGGATCGAAGTCACTACTTAGTAGTAATGGTTAATGAGACTAGATCGTTGGCAGAGACGCCCGAGACGGCCAAAGATTATTATTTATTAAACATACACTCATGATCAAAATTTAAGACTACTTGAAAAATTTTTATAAGAGACTGTTTGTCATGGATACATTATAAACTTTTTCTTACTTAAGGTTACTAATTCTATAATCTAAAAGGTTATGTAGACAAAAAGTTATAATCCAATCAATTTATTCAGAAATGGACATTTTTATAAAATGAGGTGTTTTACACTTGATCAAAATTATAAGACCAGGGGGTATAAATCGTTAGACCTAGGGTAATTCCAATGTTTTTAGTTCAGTTAGAGATTACCAATCACTGCATAAAGGTGTCACCATGCCTAAAGCAAGCAAACTTACCGAAGTTGAGTGTGTTCAAATTCTAGATTTCCATAATCATGGTTTGTCACAGCGGGCGATCGCAGCTAAGGTAAATAGCAGTAAAACTGTGATTTGTAACTTTCTAAAGGACAGAGCGAATTATGGAAACGCAAAGTCTACTGGTAGGCCCCCCAAAAAAAAAAAAAAATTCTCCGGCATTGAGTAGGAATATAAGACGGGTTGTAGTGAACGCCAGTGAACTTTCTTCTAGTTAAATTAAGGCAGCCACAAATGGTGATTGCAGTCCAGTAACCATCAGACAAAAAGACAAAAACGACATGGTAAATAAAAAGCGCAAACAAATTCCTTGGCTGCTTCCACATCACAAAGTGAACCGTTTAAGGTTTGGTCGTGAATACCAAACATGGGACATAGAAAAATGGAAGAAAGTCCTGTTTTTTGATGAGAAAAAATTCAATCTTGATGGTGCTGATGGCTTCCAACGATATTGGCATAACAAAAACATGCCTCTGAAATTTTCTCCGCACGTTATAGTGGTGATGGGTTCCTAATGGTATGGGATGCCTTTTCTTACAGAGGGGCAATGGAGCTTCAGGTGGGTGCAGGGTCGTCAGACAGCGGCTGGTTATGTTAGCATGCTACAAAAAGTATCGTTGGTGACAGAGGGCCATCGTTTGTGTGGGGCTGGATGGTTATTCCAACAGGATAATGCTGCAATCCACGCTGCATGCCGGACCTTGACCTTTCTACAAGAAAATGGCGTCCATCTCTTGAGACATCCTGCATGTTCACCGGACTTGAGCCAATTGCAAATGTTTGGGGATGGATGGCAAGAGATGTTTATCGAAATGGCAAACAATATTCAACAAAGAATGAACTTCGTGAAGCTATCTTCAAAAGCTGGAGCAATATTCCTCGCAACTTAATGGAAACACTAATTTCTAGCATGCCCCAAAGAATTTTTGAAGTCATCAAAATCAAATGTTTTCGTACACTTTTCGTACAATTTCGTAGAATTTTTATCTCTCGTCTTATAATTTTGATCAAGTATAAAATGCCTCATTTTATAAAAATGCAATTTCTCAATAAAATGTTTGGATTATAACTGTTTGTCTACATAACCATTTAGATTATAAAAATTAGTAACCTTAAGTAAGAAATGTTTAAAATTTTTCCATGAAAAACAGTCTTTTTAAAAAGATTTTCAAGTAGTCTTAAATTTTCGATCAGCAGTGTAGATAAGATCTGATACATAGTCACAAGTATGGGGAACCCGGTGAAGATAGGACTTACTACTAATGTTTCAAAAGTTCACATTTTTATTCCTTATAGCGAGTGTCGCGACAGATGGCCGCGAAAACTAATAGACTCCCATTGTGTGCGTGGATAGCGTGCAAATTCTACAATAATGCTAAACACCATTTTCCCGGAACGACTGGTTTCGAAATTAACGAACTCTGCTTTACCAAATGTGTAAAGTAAATACGAATTCAATCATACATCTGAGACATCTTTGATCAGTCTGTTCTGTTTATAGCATTTTTTGGTATCTACGTTCTTCTTAAATTCGCCGTCGACATAAAAATTTCAGTGTTTTTGTTGTTGTTTTATTCGGTATCACAACATGAAAGGGACACAAGGGGTTACAGGGTATGGAAGAATTAGGAATAAAAACATTAATAATGAACGAGAAGCGAAAATTTTAATCAGGCGGACAGTTGATAGCGATTGACATTGCATTTAACTTTATAGAAGTGCGGGAAAAGAAACAATTAGCATAGAACTTACAGCTACATTTAACCAGCTCAAGTGTAAGTTGTAAGTGCTGCGCTTAAATTCAAAAAGTCAAGGTACCATAGCGAAGAGCCAATTCGAAGAATTACCATGAAAGTATTTATAGAGAATACATAGAGAGGTAACCTTACGGATGTGGGAAAGTGACTGATGTTGAGCCCCCCCCCCCAGGTCAGGACCAATAATATTGCAGATTCTCCTTTGGATTTTATCAAAGAGCTCAAGGTAAATAGCAGGAGCACCGGACCATATGTGGCAGCAACATTCTAAGCATATTTTATTGTGATACCTCTTTATATCAAAAATAATAATAATAATGAATCGGCTGAATTTGGGTGGACAAGGCAAAAGACTGCATTTTTACAACAATAAATGAAAATAGCGATCGTGTTCGTAAACTTTAGAGAGCGACAGAAAGGTACAATTACAAAATGTTTTTGAAGAGGCCTCTTTGTAATATGGTCATACAGGGTGTTTCAAAAATACTTTTACAAATTTTTGAGGCAGGTTTTTCACGTTAAAACAAGGTCAAAAATCTATAAAAAAACATTTTCAGCATATCCTTCGTTTTTGAGTTATTAATTTTAAAGAAAATTTACGGTAGGTGGTGCTGTATTGTCATACAGACTAGGTTACATTTTTCATTCGTGTACATTTGTCGCTATTCTGTCTTCAACGTTTAACGTGTGTAGCATTGAGTTAACTGAGAAATTCCGTTTAACAATGGCAGGATATTTATAGCGTGAGCAGGCAGATATTTTACATATGGCCACGGGAATGGTAATGAGCCCGAGGCTACAAGGCTGTTTCAGATTGCGTTTCTCGATCGAAGGCAGCCGAGTCATCCAATCTTTGCTGCTGTTTATCGTCGTGTTGCTGAGACAGAATGCGTGGCGCCACAAATTATGGACAGAGGAAGACCACGAAGAATACATTCTACAGGCTGTTGGAGATAATCCAGGTACCAGGACACGTCAAGTGGCGCTAGCATGTCGTACATCTCATAGTATTGTATGGAAGTTACTTCAAGAGCAGCTGCTGTATCCGTATCATTTGTAACGAGTACTGAGTCTTTCACCTTCTGATTACTCACCACACGAGAAGTTTTTCTGATGGTTTATTGCATGAAGTGTTTGTCTCTTTAGTCTTGTTTACGGATGAGGCAATATTTGGAAGAGATGGAATAACAAATTTGTGGGCGGATCGGAATGCTCACGGTCCAGAATGTCCGGACATGCTAGAGGATGTACTCCTGCTAATATAAAGATGCATGTGGTTGATGCAAGATGGAACTCCAGCACATTTTAGTCACATTATGATGAACTAGATGACATCTACAATGAAAGATGATTAGGTAGGGGAGGAGCGGTTCCATGACCAGATCTCAATCCATTGGATTTTTATCTGTGGGGCCATCTAAAATGATTGGTTTATGCAACCGACATTAATAATGCAAAGACGCTTTATCAACCTGTCATAGAGGGATGCGAACCAATTCGACACCATGTATCTGAGAGGGTCCACTAGTCAATGATCCGACGAGTGCATACGTGTGTAGAAGTAAATGGAGGACATTTTAAACAATTGTTATGAGTTGCTGTATTGAGGTACAGCGATGTCCTTTTGGGCATATGTTTATATGAACATTTCATCTTGTTTTGGTGTCAAAAGCCCACCCCTAAACTTTGTAAAAGTATTTTGGGATTTGACCATGGATTGTAAACTAAACTTTAAACTTAATAATTCAAAATTGAAGGATTTGCGGACACATAAAAAGTAAAAACGTTTAATTGTATTAATCATATATATATATATATATATATATATATATATATATGATTAATACAATTAAAAGTTTTCACTTAACTGATTGACGTTATATTCAACACTTTGACTTTTAGAAGAAATTTTCAGTAATTGTTCCACTTTTCAGAATGTTTCAGCAGTTGACTGCAGATTTTATAATTTGAGTTTGATGTAATTAATATATATATATATATATATATATATATATATATATATATATATATATATATATATATATATATATATATATATATATATATATATATATATTTCTATATTAAAATTATATATATATATATATATATATATATATACCTACATTTTTATAATCTGTGAAGTTAATATTTACAAACTCAGAGATCAAAAGTGATGTAAAAGAAAATCCACCTTTTGACAGGAATCGAACCTGTATTCAAGTTTAGGCAGGTGTACCACAAAGTCACATGTGGGGGACAACCTATAAAGATCAAACACACTAATAATAGTCTGATACAAATGGAAAGATGATATTCAGATAGATATATATGAATAGAATGAGATAGATATGAACAGAACGAAAAGGGTATTATTAGACCGTAATGGATAGATAGATAGATAGATAGATAGATAGATAGATAGATAGATAGATATAAATAGACAGGCACATAAATTTGAACATTTCAATTTGAACATCTATCTATCTATCTATCTATCTATCTATCTATCTATCTATTGATCGATCGATACATAGATAGATAGATCGATAGATAGATAGATAGATAGATAGATAGATAGATAGATATGAAGAGGTTGTTTTATCTAGATTCCTACACCGATTAACTAAACAAAAGTGAGGAAGAAGGGAAAATGTCATAAGCTGTCTAATCAGTGACACTTCAAACAATGAGTTATGATTAAATAAGTCTAAGATTGGTCCATCAGTAACTCTTGGTGGGGGTCGATGATGACGTCAAATTGTGAGTTGGATACTTTAAAAGCTTCCTCATCGCTCCCAGAACAGCTGCACTGCGCATGCGATCAGTGAACTTTAAACTGAAACCACTTCACGGTGGCCCGTGGCGCATGGCTTATTGCTTGGAAATGCTAGCGTATCTTCGGTTCACCGGCGCTGACCGACGCTTCAGAAGGTGGCATTTCTAACTACTTCCTCACTGGTCAACCGATATTATTGACCTTTTAGAGGAGGTCACTGGGAAGATATAGATGGTAAGTTTTGTTTACATCGTTGTCCAGAACGGTGAAGAATTTGGTGGGGGTGGTGAGATGAATGGTAAATGGGTTTTTTATCCTCACTTCAACTAAAGATTAAAGATCCCGTTCTAAAGAATGACAAAGAAATTTGTTGATAGTTAATGTGATCAAAAAACCAAAACTTATTCCACACTTCCCAATGTATATATGTATGCGTGTGTGTCTGTGCGTGCCTGTGTGTTTGTTTGAATGCGTGCGTATGACGAGAGCAATATTCATATGCACAGGCGCATACACAGACCCCCATATATATATATATATATATATAGTCATCCACAGAAAAACTGTTTCGCAGTATCACAGCTCTTCACTGTGGCTAGACACCCGATTGCTTCAAGCCGGGATCGAAACTCGACCGATGTGGCATCAGTCAGAAATCCTACCCCTACGCTATCGTCGCACAGAGAAAAGGTAATTTTAATGTTTTCTATACGAAATACGCCAGTAGCCAGGAGAACTCAATTCATAGTTGAAGAGCAATATATATATATATATATATATATATATATATATATATATATATATATATATATATATATATATATATATATATATATATATATATATAATCAAAAAATTTTGAACTCCAGTTATATGCAAGACATATTACAGAATAGCAACACATCTGCATTTTTAAGTTCTTAAGGCGTAAACTGCCATCAACATTGTACTGTTTATTACTCTCTCTCTCTCTCTCTCTCTCTCTCTCTCTCTCTCTCGATATACAGAGAAACGTCGGTTCTCGAACGTCTCACCTCTCGAACAAATCGGTTTTCGAACAGTAAATTCAAGATAAAAATTCCTCGGCTATCGAACAAAATTTCGGTTTTCGAAAAACATTGCCGAACCAAATTAACCCGAACGGAATCATTTCTGAGTCGATCGCAGTGTTGTATTCATTCGTCTGTTCTCTTGTGCTTTTTTTCCCAACTTTATTGAACTGTGACTTTTTTTTTTCTCTACATTGATTCCTTTTGGGAAAATAGTTTCGGTTTACGAACATTTCGGGTTACGAACGGCCTGAGTGTGTATATTTGGAAATCAAGGTGAAAAGGAATTGTCAGTGCCCGGGAATCAATTAAGTTTTACTGATACAATATGGATTTCGGAATAAATAAAATATGATATGATTGCATGATTGAATCGCATAATTAATTGGCCTGTTGGTAATTAATTCAGAGTATCGGCTCATCTTTATGTCAGATCAACGTCTGTCTATTTCTTGTCAGTTTCCGCTTTCCATTTCATCTCACCCCCGTCTTCTCTAGACCTCCATTCCCTTTCAGCTTTGACATCTCCCCCATTCATTCCCCTCTACTCACCGACCCTTCGGATGACGAGCCAATTATCAGCCTGTCACGATAAAAAACGCAATGATAAAACATTGTCCTTGTAATAATTTGCGTCATCTGATCTCTTGTAACGCACATCGCGCTGTCAGTATTCTTTAAGTCATCCCCCCCACCAAAAAAAATATTTGTTAGGTTTATTGAACTTTTTTTCTAAACCACAACATTTCGGTCGATCCATTTTACAGCCTTCTTTGTGTGTTTTTATTTCCTATTGAAAATTGTGTGTTTTATTATTCCAGGTATTTTTTTTTTATTTCGTCTCTACTTTTTTCTTTGTACCGATGTAGGATCGTATGGCCATGTGGCTGAATGGTTTGAACGTTCGAATCTCACCATGGTCGATTTGTCAGGAAGGAGACTTCCTAATGTTATCAGACTGGAGGGGGTCGATCCCAACGTGCGACACCTTTGGAACATGCTTGAAAACCATACCACGGGTTGACGCAAGCCTTGTGAGTGAAATTGGACAGACGGAATCCTTGGGTACCGTCAATAGCTGTGCTAGAACGAAGCAACAAGTCATCATGTCCGAGGGCTTGAACGTGCTGGCCTTGTTCAAATTGTTGATCACCCTAGATAACACGCTCTTTGTTCTGCTCAGCATAGTTGCAGTATAAACCACAGGTTGGCTCTGTGGGTGTTGAATAAACACAAATGCGCCTGAGCAATAGGGATTAGCTAGCCATCCTAGTTAGACATGTATCAGAGTGGCCAACTTACTTACATATATATATATACATACATAGGATCGTCATCGAGTTAACGTCACAATCTGTTGATAATAAATTGCATTTCACTTAGTGTATTGCAAACTAAGCCCTAGGCAGAGCTTACTTTTGCCCAATCAATGTCTATTTAGGTCATCTTTGATCAGCGTACAGAAAATTCACAATATTATATAAAAAAAAAAACTTCTTCCACATGCCCTGTAAATGTGTATTTGCAATGCGAGAAATATTCTCTTTCTCTTTCTCTCTCTCACATATGCACACATACACACGCTTTCTCTTTCCCTTTATGTACTTTCCTTGATCATGGCTGACTACAGCTTTATATTTATTATTTTTTTTCTAATTAATTCTTATTCCTCTTCCATCGCTTTTGTGTTTAAGGTCCTTATTCAGTCATCCGTTTACTAAAATTGCTTTACTACACAAATCAATAATAGTTGGAAAAAAAAGTCTCACTGTTTATTTTAAGGCAATGGTTTTTTAACCTTTCTTCATCACTCTACAATCTCAATGCTGAATGTCCGCCATACCCTAATGGAAAATTAATGGTAGGTTAATGTATGTTTCATTAACGCAGGAAAACGGATACTACACTTTGATCTTTATCGAATGAACTCAGAAACTTTAATTAAAAAAATATTCACCAAAATATACAATAACACTGAAAATTTCGAGTAATATTTAAAAACAATTTACCTATTAAATTATATCAGTGGTAAATATCAGCCCTCCATTAGTTGATTGATTCGATTTCTACGGTTTATCAATCCATTGTAGGTTTTATTTAAAGCCAGAAAATATTTTTAGATTGTAAGAACTTTTTTTTGAGATAATAATGATTTAGTAACACAAGTCTTACTAATTAACTCATGCCTGTAGGAAGAAAAGGTGGATTCATGCCTTTCTCAAAAGAATATGATGAAACGAACTGGAGCTTCAGCTCGGCTTTTCGATTAGCAAATCCCGAGCCATTATACATAACACCAACTTTAAATCCAAGCTTCACCTGATATTCCCAAACAGTCACCCATCTAGTTACTGACCAGGCTCGACGTGGCTTAACTTTGGTGATCGTAAAGATTTTCCTTTGGGCTGATAAGGCAAATGCACTTCTTCGTCAACTGTTTTCAGATTTTTTTTTTTCCTTTTCTCTTTCGCTTGATATTAGTCAAAGAAGTGAAACTAATTTACTCGAAATAAACTTTTCTGGTAATGTTTGGATATTTCACTGAAATGTACAGCCAAATATAATCTAATACAATTTCTGAATATTTAAGAATCGGTCATTGTTCAATTCAAGAATTTTTTCCAGTTTCTTTCTGGGTTTATACCTATTCTTCAGATCTTATGAATTGGACTAATAATCCACTATTATCGCTCTATACTTAAATCCAGAAAATAGTTATCAATTATTTTGTTTATTATTTCCAATATATTAGTAATTAAATCTTTGATATTGGAATATTTGTTAGCAGCATATGTGATCGAGGAAAAGTTTTCATTTCTCAATGCACTCAACAAAGATCTGTCTTTTCTTTGTAAAACAAAAACGGTTTCTTTCCTTTGTAAGCCTGAAGCTTATTATCCGTGGATGGCAAAATATTTTCTCTCTTTCCTTGACCGTTAGAATTTAAATTTATAATTCCAGATATATCAGATCAAGAAGCCCCTTTCGAATATCAGATAATCTTCATTTAAAATTTGTTATCATTATGAGTAAACATTTCGTACATTTCATCTTTTAATAGACGACGCCTTCCAAAGCAAACGAAAATCAGTATGGAAAAGAAGAGTTTTAAGTTTAGGATTAATCTCATCATATATTTTTTAAAACACATGCGATTTAAGTAGCCGACTTAAAAGACGGAAAAATTTCGTTAGAAACAAAGAAAAGAGTACTGAACTGTTACGTGATGTCGGTCGTCCTGTATGGCAGTAAATACTGGACAATCTCCTCAAAGATGAATAAATTTGTAGCAACAGTAATATGGTTCTACATAAAGATGTTGAAGACACCATGGCCAGAAAATGAGAGCAAAAACGAAGTTTTAGAGAAAATAGAAGGAAAAAGGAAACTTATAATTAACACCAAGAAGAGGCAGTTGAAATTTCTGGGCCATGTAATGAGGTAGTGGGGTGGGGGCTTGGAAAATCTGATACAGGACATATTGAGAGAAAGAGAGAGACAGAGGAAATTAGCGTGTTACACCCTTGCTGAACTTGAGGAAATAGATGACAGAACAGGGTTTAGGAGAAATAACAAAGAGACAAGACTTGTTAAGAGATACAAGGTACAGTGAGATGTGAAGGGCCATGATCGCTTACGTCTTGAAAGGACATGGAACATAAAAAAAATGATTCCGATAAAATTTACCGTTTTAAAACGTCATTCATTGTAGTTTAAAACATTTTAATCATTTTTTTTCTTATCTAAAGCCTCGTATCGTAAAAAAGCCAATAAACAAATATTATTTCACTGTTCACTGTTAAGAATACTCCATAAATCTGTTCATTTTGTCAGTCAGAAATGGCGCTCCATCTATACAGATACTAACACAATTTTCCCAAGGTAAGTTTACGAACATCATGCAATGATTAAGTACATTAAAATAAATTAATTTCAGGTAATTTCCGGATTTTTTTTCAAACTAAAATACTGTTCTACAATCCTCATTTTTTTCCTAACGGAAGCAAACCAACAGCCTTATTGTTTCATTATTATCACACGATGCATGAATATATATATAATGCGCCATTAATGATATATTTTTACATTAGATACCATATCTCCAGACAAATCTGTAATAAACGTAGCTCCGATATTATCAAATAATGGTAATTTATTAAATTTATTTTCATTTTCTATCCCTAAAATTGTTCTAACAGTTGCATTGCAAGCAAATAAAACTAAAGATTCATAAGCTTGAATGTAAAGATGGTTTTACGTGTAATGGCTCAGAAAATAAAGATTAAAGTAAGCGGTTTCATGTCTTGCACAATAAACCCAAAGATTAAATGCCTACAGTTTTGTATTTTATCTGAAACATTTAACATTTTAATGAAATCATTTTTTCTTGAGATTTTAAGAAACCTCTAAAATACTCGGTAGATTATATCATTAAGATTATTGTATCTTGCAGAAAAAGTGTCTTTGAAGCCGAGAAGAGAAAAAGATTTCATTTGCCAATTTCTAATCATGTATAATGAACTTTGGCTCATTTTAACTCCACACTACCACTTAGTAATTTTCACCATATCATCGACGGTTTTTGATTTTTGTATATTCTAGTCAAGATACGTTAGTATTTGATTACGTTAATAGCTTTGTGTATAAATGCGTATTTTCTTGTCAATTAATGAACCATGACCAACGAGCTGTGGCGGCATCAATCTCGTAGCAGGTCTGCTATTAGCGAAGCGACTACAGCCAACGTTAGTGAGCATTCGTAATAGAAAGAGAAGGTTCAAATAAGGAACACATAAAATGAAAACAAACATGAAATGATTTTCTTTGAATAAAAAAACAGAGAATCTCGAGGTAATTACAGGGAATTTTCAGTTCATGCATTTTGTATAATCAGTGTATTTAGTTTGGTTTGTTAAGTGAAAGAAAAGAAGATCAGAATAAAGGCAAAATTTGTACGGCAAACTAACAGAAATATTACTTCTAAAATTCCTGTGGTCAAACAAGCGGGAAGGGGGGGAATTCAAAGAAAAGAAGATGAAAAAAAGACTAACAGGCAACATGACCTTCGATCTCAACTCCTACTCAGTCATCAACCTTATCAGATCCTTTGATTACGCTAAGCCACTCATCCAAACATCGAATTAAAAAAAAAAAAGGGATAAATGCTTTTTTGATCTTCTTCGACTAGTGGGGAAATCGCATTTATTTAACAGTTTTGTTTTTTATAAAAATCTCTCAAAGAAAAACTAAGTGCTTTTATTTTCAATATTGTTTATTTTTAAATAAGTGCTTCACTTCTTTTCTACAATTTTATAATTTTAATTTAAAATCTCGTGAAATCACTCACTATTCTTTGACGTACACCAGGGCAATACGACACCCCGGGTGAAAAGCATTCTTCATTAGATTCGTCACATTCAGGTGTAAATATTTATTGTTTTCATCTAAAACTTCCGAATGGTTGCTTCTTTTGCGTCCTACAAGCATACGTTGTCCCCAATAAATATATATATATATATATATATATATATATATATATATATATATATATATATATATATATATATATATATATATAAGAAAAATATACTCTTAAGGTGTGCTATATTTATGGGATAAACTGCTCAATATCAGAGATAGAGCGTGTCTCAATATAAAGGTGAAAATTGAAGTCTACACTTAGAGGCGACAGGTTGTTTCATGCTAGATGTAATGGTGGCCTGACGATTCCGTCTAGCATGACACACACACACACACACACACACACACACACACACACACACACACACACACATATATATATATTTATATATATATATATATATTGAAGAATCGGAGATCAGTGTTCGAATTGAAGTTGAAGCCATTACACTCATTTAAGTGCTAATACCCTTGGGAAAAGTATTAATCCTCCTCTTCTGCTTCTGCTATGGGTAAGTAGCAGGACACACTGGGTTTTATAGCCTTGGGTGGAAACTGGTCTAGGAGAAGGACAACTCTGAATTCAAAACCTGCGGAGGGTCATTTGGGAAACTTGTGGCACGTAGTGCACCAAGACTCTGTATTCGGCTCTTCAAAAAATGTGGATGGTTTTGCACAAAGACTTCACCGCTATAATCAAATAATACATGCTGATGTCTTGGCTGTTGATCAAACTGAATATATATATATATATATATATATATATATATATATATATAATTTCTTCGCCTTTATTCTTTTGTCTCCATTTGGGTGACTGAAAGCGGTCTGTGTATTCTTATATCTTATTAAAATCGAACAGCCTGTCCACTTTTTTAGGAGAAGCTACCAGTTTGATCAGGCAGACTTGGCTACGAAGATAGAACTGCATAGAACTGTGCGCTAATCCCCGCCTACTGCAAAAGCGCGCCAAATCGAACAGCGTTTTCTGCTAAAAATGAGGATGCAGGATCGATTCCTGCAAAAGAACGCATTTTCTTTATTCGGGTATCTTAGTAAAGTGGTTGCCTCGAAGCATTCTTCTGGAATGTATTTTGTTTTAGAATTTCTTGAACCTGGTCCTTTTCAAAATATTTTACCTAAAAAATGATCATATTTCCTTTTTATTGATGACACTATTAATATTTCCTAGCCAAACTAATTAAACTGACTTTATAGATAAACTAAAGTCGAACATACGATAGAATTTAATTATGAAATGGAAACAAACAATACTTTACTTTTCCTAGACATAAAGTTATGCCGCAGTAAAAAAAATAGTCTAAAATTAAGTGTCTATTGCAAACCAATTAATAAAAATGAACTCATAAATTTCTATTC
The DNA here is from genome assembly GCA_903632075.3 of Acanthosepion pharaonis. Classification (NCBI taxonomy): domain Eukaryota; kingdom Metazoa; phylum Mollusca; class Cephalopoda; order Sepiida; family Sepiidae; genus Acanthosepion; species Acanthosepion pharaonis. Next base: position 2,367,580 of record CAHIKZ030001001.1, on the reverse strand, counting down.
TCACCACAACACCAAAATAAAATCCGTAGTAATTATCGGATTCTATTTAAGAGCACTCCGAATTTGTAATCCTCATTATTTACATGAAGAGGAGAAATATATTGAAAAAACTTTTAAGTTCTTCCAATACCCTAATTATAATTTCATATTCAATGCGAAAGAAAAGATGACCTTACTAACGGACAGAAATATATTGTTCTACTCACCAATCTACTGAGACGGAAACGTTTAGAAAGTGTTTTAATTGCTCGATCATTCACAGGAAATTTACATCCTGGTTCTTACAACATTTCATCTTTCTTGGCAGATTGTTTATTATCCTAATGTGGGATATTTATTTAAAATGTGACAGAAACATAAACAAAACGAAAAAAAAAATTAAATGAAATCGGCTACACTAAATATCAAATCAATGTAAACATCTCTTTATTCGATGAAAACCTAAAGAACAAAATGTGTTACACGGAAGCTTTTTAGTCTTTGTAATCTCTCTCTCTCTCTCTCTCTCTCTCTCTCTCTCTCTATATATATATATATATATATATATATATATATATATATATATATATTAAATAAATAATAAGAAAGAGCAGTAAGATTTATAGTCCAGTGTTTATAGCAATTATTTTTATTTAAAAAAAAAACAGTGTTCGATACAAACAGTAGAGCATAATATTATAATTATATGTGGCTGTATGTATGGAGCGCAAAAAAAGAATTTGTTCTCATATCTCTATCTGTAAATCATTTAGAAAAGTGAATGTTTAATGTAGTTCACACTGGCGCCATGTGCCACTGTTTATACGAACGAAAGCGCATAAATACAGCATCAATATTATGCGTTTTTTGAATATTTTATACACACGTCAAGATACCGTTTCCTATGTTGAAAGATATTTAATGGCTTTTGTTTATTTTGCATAATAACAGCTTCCTTCCTTACATTGGATGCTGGAAATCTTTTAGTATTATCCACTAATATTTCTCTTATGTTGTATTTTGGTTGTTTATATTGTAAATTGATTTGTCATCTGTCAGTATTCAAAGCATTTCACGCACATATCGACCAGTGCATCACTCACACACACGCGCATGCACGTATATATATATATATATATATATATATATATATGGAGAGAAAGAGAGAGAGAGAGAGAGATAGAGAGAGAGAGAGAGAGAGAGTGATATTCCGCTGGAGACTTGGGACAACGTTTCCCAGGCCGTAGTTCCCCTTACGAGTACATATCTTGGAGTTAAAGGCTACAATTTGGAGTATAACTTTCCTGAAGTGTGGTGAACTCTCTCTCTCTCTCTCTCTCTATCTATATATATATATATATATATATATATATATATATATATATATATATACCGATGTAATGGGAACGAAAATAATATGTAAATTCTAGCGTTCACAGCATTAATTCAATAGAGGGCTCGATACCGATAGTAGAGCAATAATTATATTTTATAGTTTTGTTATATAGACAAAAACAGTTTACTCACTACAAAGATGCAACTTCATTTCGGTGCATTTCAATTGTACCTCGACTGGTGAGCACCAAAAATGGTTATAAACAATTCTCCTTGTAAATACTTTCAGATAAATTGTTTTACACCCATAGTTATTCTACAATGGGTCAAAATTAGATTATAAAATTATATCAATATCCCATACTTGTATATATTTTTCTGTTTATATTTTAATTTCTAAATCAAAACAGTGTTTTTTAAAACCCGAATAACTTATATATTCAACATACCAAGAAGAAATCACCACTTCTAAATTTATTTATTTACAAAACACTTTCATTGATTACAACCTAAATATATGCAACTCAGCTTTAGCCTGTTTTTTTATAATAACCAAAAAAAAAAACAAAAAAAAAAACATTTCCAATTAGTACTATAACTATCGTTAGAATTTATCCCTCCTACCTCTTCCATCGTTTTACTATCTTGTATTCCCACTTTTCCTCCCCCACCGTTCATTCTTAGGAGGCTTGGAAATGCTGCGCCTAAACCTTTGTCTCTTGTTATCTTTAATTAATATTAAGTATTGTCATAAAAATAAATTTAAAAGCATTCCTATCTCTCCCTTCCCTCTCTAATTTCGACCATGTCTGTCAAACTATCTCTCATCACTCTCTATATCTCCTTACATAAGCTTAATACTGCCCTTCAAAAGTGTAAGTTTAAATTCATTTTTTTCATCCTTGGAAGTGAGGTCTGATGATCCAGAGAAAAAGATAATCTCTGGTGAAATAAATTATAACAATGGAACCATAAAGTGGTCTGTTTTTCCTTAAATTATATATATATATATATATATATATATATATATATATAGAGAGAGAGAGAGAGAGAGAGAGAAAGAGAGATAACTTGGAGTGTTAATTAGCAGGTTCATTCCTGTCTCGATGTACCATGATGCTCCGCTCGTGAGGTTTTGACCAAGAATAAGCTCAGCAAATATTTAAGCAGATCGCTGCTTAGGTGGTTATTAGGTGCAGACCTATGGTACAGATTCACATAAGTAGCACTCTGAGTAGTCAAGTAGACCTATCTAGTGACAGTAATAATTACTTCAAACGTAGAGAGGGTTCTGGAAACAGAGGCCTAAACAGAACTTATGTCACGCTTATTCCTATTGGTTCACTAGTACCAACAGAAATTTCATTAATGACTTCAATACACAGAGACAAAATCAAACTAAACGGAAACTGTATTTCAAGTTTGCTTTCTTGGACGTGAGAGCGATGTCAGATACAAACAATGAAGTTAGACCCCAAAAGTTTCTTTGCATTGACTGAACAAGAACTGGATGCTCGATATTAGTGAAGCCCCTTTTTCTAGTCTAGAACCACTTGTAAAGGGCACAAACCCAAATCTATTCTATACTGATCGAGTAAATAAATGATAGAAAACTAATGTCTAGCAAAGAGCCTACTTTTCGGAAACCTAATCTCTGACCGATAAAGAAGCATATACAAAACCCACTGAAAAGGACGTCTGTGAATTCAGTCCCCATCACTGAGGAAAAGATCAGCCATCAGAGAGACGCCAGGATCTATCAGACAATCTCGAGTCAAACCACCGAATAATAAAGGGTTAAAAAAAAAATAATTTAAAAACAGACAGCTCTATAAGGCAGGAAGCGTAGTTGGCGGCCAAACGCTGACGAGCAGTCGATATCGAAAATTATGCCTCGCTAACCAACGTGAAAGCCCACAACCAATTTGAAAGCTCCTAATCTAAGCAAAGCTAATATAATCTTAGAAATTAAGAATACATGGGTTGAAACCAACGGCGATAATGTGAATGCTACTCCAAATAATTCATAAACTGATCAACATATCTCTAAATTATGGTTATATGACGGATGAAGATATTTAGATTAACTTATATGGGAAGCTTTTTTTTTTGTTGGGTTCCTTTCAGACGTGTACCTAGATGGGAATACCAAGTGGTGTAAGCTTTAATGTGCGGATGGGATAATGGATAACAGGTCGGAATTGAAAATCGGAGCGTAGAGTTCAAATTCTAGCCAGGTTCGTTATATTCACTTACTCGCAAATATACTTGGGAAAGGTATTAAGGGTTCACCTCTTCTCCCTTAGCTATGAGTTAAATAGTATGACTTCTCTCATTATTATCCCTCCACTAAAATTCTTAGAATCTACAAATATTTTCTAGATTTAAATAACCTGAAAAATGTTTGACAAACCGTCAAAAAACAAATCACTCACTCATGATGGAAGAATTTCAAACAACCTATATTCTTTAAAAGAGACAAATTTAAATAGCCGGCGATAGATACAGGTCTCAAGGAGACGTAATTTTTCATTACATCAAAAGCGTCTTTACTTCGTTTGCCAGCGGCGAGAGACGGTCTTTCCGTGTCGTCTGATCATTGAACTCTCTGGTATTTCCGTAACAACGTCACATTTCTTTTCGTATTAACAGATTTTAATGAGCAGTCTGTTTGTATCTATCCAGCTAGCCAGCTCAAATTCTTCATATCAATCTCCCCATCTCAATGTACTTATTTTTGTCTCTGTCTTTTCTTTCAATCTATTTACTTATATAATATACGTATATAGAATATATCCCAAATGTATACTCAGCTTACAGAGCCATAGTTAATACCCGACGGCTAATAAAAATGTTTATAATAAAGAATAAATGTTATAATAAATTTAAGAAGAGAAAGTAGGTGATGTTTATGTTAAGACATGTACATTTTCTTTTAAGCGCTCAAAATAACTTGTAAAATGGCGTCAGAGAATTAGAAACTGTGTACGCCACGCGGAAACATTTCCCAGTTGAAATGAATTATTTTGCAAATGCAATTTTTGACAATAATTTTGGCGCACGCACGCACGCACACACATATATATTCGTTACTACTGATATGATTAAATCCGTTTATCCCATATTTATCTAAAACACTTGTAGAGAAATTTTGTCCATTCGATCTCCAAATCATAGGTTTTTATAATTAGTTCTTTCAGATTTTGGCTTTTTGATAGAAAAAAAAAGTTAGTAAAAATATTTATTTGTAAAATTACCTGGTAGACAGATAGATACATAGATAGATAGACTGAAAGAAAAAAATAGGCAAAAAGGCATAAGACGAAAGTATCAGATACACATATATGAATATATATATATATATATATATATATATATATATATATATATTCATATATATGTATATATGAATACACACACACACACACACATATATATATGTATATATGTTTGTGGTGTGTGTGTTTTTTGTGCTCCTGTGTGTGAGAAGTGAGAGATATAGATAAGGAGAGAGAAAGTAAGAAAAACAGTGACAAAAGAGAGGCAGCCAGAGAGAGAGAGGGAGGGAGAGAGAGAGGGGGGAGAGGGAGAAGACATTGGGATCCATCGGAAATTAAAATAACATACATTTAAAAGGTACGATTAAATTTTCAGAAAGAAAATTATGTTAAAAATGTGATATTCGTATAAATGATATTTTTTACTGTAAGGGTTTGAAATCATTGATATAAACTCTTACACACACTGGCGCATATATATATATATATATATATATATATATATATATATATTTTCCTCTCTTTCTATTTAACTATATTCCTGCTTATTAAATCTCACTTGATATATATATATATATATATATATACGCACTCATACACACGCACTTTGTGTTAATGTCCTAGGATAGGCGCCCATTCCTCTTTTATCCACCTACCTAAATTTTGCGATAAATACTAGGGTCTGGACTCTGGAGACAGTCTAGAAGAAGACAACTCTTACAAACTGGGCAATACCGATTGCCGTGGCTGACCTTCGACAATCAGGCTTTTGAATCTCAAGGTGAACATGTCTCCATCGTGGCAAGTGCCTTAGGCTCTACCAAAAGGCGCCATGGCATACTGTGTTGTACTCGTTAACATTTTCTGACCATGCTCCAAAACAACTCGCGTAAAATAATTTCTCCTGCTATACATCGATTCCTTCAGGCTAATTTCTTCGTTTTTTGTTTTTGTCTTTTTCACAACGTCTTCGCACCACGAAAATAATTTCCCGAAATATCGAACGGAATCAGTATTTGTGATTTTCTTTGAATCAGTTTCGTTGGAAATTTCCTCCAGACATCTATTACCTATGGTAGTGTGACTGTAGCCAGATTGTGATGTTCTTGCAAACTCACCTGCCTGCTGATCAAAGGTTATTTATTGTTTTGGGAAAGTGTCTTTTATACTGATTGTTATGGAGTCCTCCCCTTTTTCATATAAGTGGATTCGACCAGAGTGTTACTTGGACTGCTGCCTTTAAATACCCAGAGTCAGTCAGAATATACAGAGATTGAGAGATATATTGGGAGAGTGAGCAGAGATTGTGATTGAGCTGGAGGTAGAGTAATAGTGTGAGGTAACCACTTGTAGAAGTCAGTTACAAGCACGTAGACTCTAAGGAAGTCCTACTTCGAGACTATATATATATATATATATATATATATATATATATATATATATATATATATTATTGCGACGAACCGCGTTCCTGGATTTACTAACAATATACCCATTGTATTATTGTGTAAATACATTTAATTTCTTATATTTAATTCTTGCATTTGTCATTCATTGGAGACCGAATTTCATCTCGGAATCCACAACACTGATCATTTCTTGTTGCTTCTTATCTGCAACACCACATATAGATCTTGGTGAGCTGCAGGAAGATTCGAACCGAAATTTGAATGAAGTCTACTAAATCTCTGTTAATGACAAGCAAATAACTTGAACCCATATTTTGTACGTGTTATTAGCACATCAAAGAAGTCTAGTTTATTTCTTCCTGTCGATGCCAGAGTATAAAGGTAATAATTCTCTGTATCCTTTTACACTTCCCGCCATTCTTCTTCTAAGAACGGTTTCTCTTCAGGGCGTGGGGGAACATGGCTCTCCACAACTTCTCTTTTTTAGGTCTTTGCATTGTTTTTCTTTTTATAGAATTAATCCGAAGATAGAAGATATAATAAAATAACAATCAGGAGGTAATTTCTTATCTTCACCAAATTCTGAGTGGATACTGTGGTCAAAAACGAGTGGCGACAGACTGTTTTATACTGAACCACAATCTTCAGTCACATATCCAGATGACTGCAATTAAGCATGAAATAGACTTCCGCGACTTTGTGTGTCTACGCTTATATCGGATATTTAACACTTTTGCCCATGAATATATCATAGCTTATATATATATATATATATATATATATATATATATATATATATATATATATATATTTGGTAAGTGAACAGAGGTGACAGACTGTTTCATGCTAAACGTAATCATCAGACTACATGCGCTCTAAATTCAGATATTGAGTACTTTATCCTATACATATAGCATAACTTAAAACTATATTTCCACACACACACACACACACACACACACACACACACACACACACATATATATATATATATATATAAAATTATTTATTTAAAAATTATAACATAAATATGTTATAAAATCACTACAAAAATAGCCATTTTGTTTCAACACCTCTGGTGTCTTATCAAGTGATGATGTTGAATGTAGAATAAAGGTTTTTCTTTTCACAACGGTTCTTTTTGATCCATGGGCATATACTTGGATATATATATATATATATATATATATATATATATATATATATATATATATATATATACTCAACATAATAGTATAATAATTTGAAATCTGGTTTAAGTGATCATTTATGGAGAGAAAAGTAGGACAACCAACTTTCAACTTTCATGGAAGAAAAAATACTAAACGTAGAACAGAATGCTCTGTTCTGTGTCGAGTTTTGACCCTATACTTGAAGTGCTTCAAATTGTTGTATTCGATGAAACATCCTCTTCGGAGTCTCTTCCATAAAGTAGCCGTTCTTGGTAAGAAACTGTAACAATGAAACTTCCGTTCTGACAATGGAATACAAAAGGGTGAAGGTGGTTCGCCCATGGATACATAGTATAACCGGTTTGGGCTGTAATTATTTCAACTAGTAAAACGAGGGAATGTCATCAGAACATTTTTCATGGAAATATCAATAGATTATCTAAAGGCTTGTAATATTGCATCTAATGGAGGGTGACTTGATGGTGGATTAATATTCGTCGCCTACTAGGGCGTGTAAACGCTTTCGAACTCTGTCAAATTTGAAAAAAGAGGATAAGGCATCTCCAGTCCTGATAATCTAATCAATAATCTAATCTTTGCTCATAGCTGACTCTTGTAAAGATAGAGCAGGGCAGGTGGAGGTAGGTCCTTTCTGGACCGGTTTAAGGAGCTGATCATTTTTATATTACATAATTAAATAGCTTTCAAATAAGACAGACTACTAAGGACACATGCCGTCGAGCAATGGTTAGCAAGCTCATCTCAATAACATTGTTCGTGTAGTCAGCTTTCTGGGGTCTAATTATTGTATCTTTCGTCAGATTACGTTGAATTTACAAATTGTTCAACATCTTCCGTAGAGTGATAGCAAGCCGGTTAGCCTCGCGTATTACTGCAGTAAGTTCGATTCTAACTGGGCCCTCAATTTTTTTAACTCTGTACCAGAATTAATGTACCGTTAGCGTAACGGGTATCAGCGCGGAAAGTGGAATCGGCAAGCCGAGTTCAAGTTCCAGCCGAGTCTCTTGCATTGACTTCACACTGATGCCTTGGAAACGGCATCAATCCATTTCCCGAGATATGGATTAAATAACAGGCAAAGTGTGCTGTCTTACCTTGAATGACAAGGAGGACGACACTGAATTCAAAACTGCGTAGAAGGCAACGGGAAACCATTCCAAAATCTCTTCCCATGAAAATATGGCAATTCATAGATAATAAAGAAAAAGGAAACTGTGAAGGTCCATGTCCTGAGATGTAGTGATATTAAAGACCATACCTTAAAATATGAAGCAGAGGATACCGACAAACCATTAAAAAGCAAATTTTATTTATGATGAAATCGTAATTTTAATCTCAACAAAAGATTTATACACTGGTTTTCTTTTTAGGAAATTTATTCCAGCCATTTTAATATTTCTGTATGGATTTTCGCAACTTTTTCTATTCACAGTTTTTCTACTTAAAATGTATTTATTTGTTGACAATGTTGAAGCAAAAATACGCGATGCTATAATTGCAAATAATCCATCTTTCTTTTTCTTTTTTTCAGGTAAGTACCGAGTTTGTTTTTCAAGTACTTTCTATCGCTGCTTCGTTTTCATTAAAAGACAAGAAACCCTCAAGGTAGGCAAGTTTTTCTTCGTTTCCGAACTCACAAGAGCGGGCATCGTCCTTTCGTTTGCTGGCACAGTCTTTAAAACCATCGAATTTATATTTCAGGTTTAGTTGCATCAATCAGTCCGTAGACACTTGGGCTTGAAGACAAAGTAGTATTAGAAAACTAGCGAAACTCGATCCCCAATGACGTGTTATCCATCACTGTCCTCCGGTAAGAGAAAGTGTGGAGGGGGGGGAGAGGGTTAACTGCTATCTTTTTTCTTTCTTACTCTCTTTCTCATTCTCTCTGGTTGTTACTCTTTCTCTCTTTTGCAAAACACACCCACATACACACGCACGCACACACGAGAACCTGTCAAAGAACATTTAGAAACTGTAAACATTATTCTTTTTCTCCTTCTTCCTCCTCTTCTATGTGCTGTCCCCTCAGGACGTTGTCGGTTATGGCTCTCCACAACTTCCTATTATTTGTAGCCCTTAATAAATTTTGTTTACCCATTTACATGAGATCGCCAGATAGTTTATGTGTTGTTTTCCTCTGTCCCTCTTGCCTTCAATCTGTCCTGTAGGTATCAAATTTTCCAAGCACTCTTTCCTCACCATGTGTCCAAGAAATTTTAACTGCCTTTTTTCTGATGTTATGTATAAGTATCTTTTTTTATTTCTATTGTCCTTGAAATTGCGTTGTTGATCACATGGTATTCTCAGCATCCTTCTGTAGCAGCATATTTCTGTTGCTTCAAGTCTCTTCTTCATCTGTGTGGTGATCGTTCGGCATTCACTTCCATATCGGAGGACTGATATTATATAACAGTTCAGTGCTCTTTTCTTTGTTTCAGTTGCTTCATGTCTCTTCTTCATCGGCCAGCATTCACTTCAAATATTGGAGGACTGATATTACATAACAATTCAGTACTTTTTTTTTTTTGTTTCTAACAAATTTGTTCTGATACTTAATACTTTGCTTAGTCTTAGGAAGGCACCTTTCGCTATCCCAAATCGCCTTTGGATTCCCGTGCCGTTTGTTAAAACCCTTCTCAAATGTTTAAATTGTTGTAGTTGTCTGATTTTAGTATCTACAATTTGTAATTTGCATACTGCACTGTTCCTTTTGATAAAAAAAAAACTATACATTCTGGCTTTTTGCAATTGAGGTTTCGATCTTTCTTCTCACTTTCCTTCACTTTCTTCTGTAGGAGTTCTTGTAGTTTTATTTCTCTAACTGCTATCAAAACTGTGTCATTTGCAAACACAATTTCATCATATGATACGAAATATTTTCTCATACTGGTCCCTGTAAATCTTTTTGATCTTTATTTTCTTATACAATTCAACATTCATTGTAAACATTTTTCAAACGTCGACAAACTCTTGTAGAGGGGTACTTGGGTACGGCCCCACCAGTCGACATATTATAAAATTTAATTCATAAGCGTTTCGTATTTAATCCATAACAAATTCGTTTTATTTGATTATGTAGTGTGAGTTTTGATGAACTTTTTATTTGAATATTGCATCTAAAAGACGTGTTGTAATGGTAGTATTTATCAACCTCCCACGGGGTAGGATGTGACACAAGGCCGAGTTTAATGTGCATAATTTGAGCCCGTAGGCTCGGCCAAAAAATCTCCGTAAATCCTGCATAAACGGAATCGGCTCTGTCTACCTCCCCGGACAAGACTTTGCTCTTCGGCATAGCCTCGTCCTGGTTTCTCACTGCCTTCGGGCAGAGAGTTCGACAGCATAGCTGGAACAGATTCTAGCTGGTCACGTGTTGTAATGATTATCAGGATTGTCACGCTTGATCAATTATGCTCCTCACTGAGTGCGCCATACTCACGGTCTTGTGTCACATCAAAGTCCTACTTAGTAAATCTCTATTCTATCTAAGCAATAAACCCTCAATTCATCTTGTATTATACTGTATTTGACGTCAGATTAGATGCACATTTTTCCAAACAAATGCTTACAAAATTGTTCTGCGTTTTATATGCAAGTTTGAGACGCTCACATGTATTTAACGCCTGCTTTAGTCAAATAGAAACATTATCAATTTCAAATATTATCATTTGTAACCTCTTCTTTAAATAATGACCTGTATTCATACTTATGATTTTTATTGCAATATTTTGTTAAGGTTGCTAGGTTAGAATATTTAACAACGCAGTAGGAGAATTTCCAGTTATTACTATTATTATCAATATTATTTTATCGCTTAAATTTAATTTCTCGAAAATTCTTCGAAATCTGATATTTGATCGTTTTTTCAGATTTTGGGAAGTGGGTTGGGACGATAAGTTTTCAGCCTCTCCTCATATATAAATACATAGCGTAGATAAATTGATGAATGAAAGCATGGATCAGCCGATCAATAAATATCACGTTTTTGTCTTTGAGCCTTCATTTTGAAACGATATCTCCTCCTCTTTACACGTTAAAAGTCACACAGGATGGATCGACTTTCGAACTCTGCCAATCATCTCAAGGAATCCAGATTACTCTCCCAACCACTTAGGTACATTGCACATTACGTCGTCAATTGACAAACCTAATAAAACAGGGGGAAGAAGAAGAAAAAGAGTTAAGAAGAGAGAGAGAGAGAGAAAGAAAGAGAGGAGAGGGGAGAGGGAAGGTGGCCGGACATAGGCGCCATCAACCTACGCCTTAAGAAACTTTAGATTGACATTAAGTTTGCAGACCTGCTGCTTAAGGGGTCTGACGTAATCAAAGTGGGAAATTGATAGCGTGATGACGTCATTTGAAAATGGCTGAACTTCAAAGAGCTGAAAGAACAACTAACTGACGTCTTTCTTGTAGTCTTTTATTATTGTTTATATCTTTTGTAGATAACTGAAACGAGTTTGGAGTTTTAAATTTTCATTCCAATCCTTTCTTTTTTCTTGTTGAGTAATATTCCCCTGGTTTTATTTGGATAGATATGCTCAAAATATTGTTGAGCAAAAAAAAAAGGCATTATTTTTGGAACAGTATCATAAACAGCACTATGTTTCCATACATGACTGACGAGGCAGATTTTTTCCCGAAGTAGTTTGCCATTTCTTTCTACGGTAGACCAGTTGACATCAAAGGCTATAGAAACCGGTCTGTCTTGCTATTTGCCCATAGATGTGTGGAGAAGAAGAGGATTCATACCTTTCCCAAAGGTATTAGCACCTAAGTGAATGTAATGGATTTGATTGGAATTCGAACTCGGCTCTCCGATTCCTTAATTCGAGCCGCTGTCCATTACTCCACCGTGAACCTACTGCGAGAAAAAAATCTGCCTCGTCAGTACTGTATCGAAAGATACATGATTGCCTAAGCGTTTATCACGCATGGCACATAACTGACTGATCCTAAACAGTTGTACTGATTGTGGGCAGAAATATTGTATATTGAATGGTGCCTTTGAAACAAGGTGTCCCTTGATATTTAGCAAATTTCAAGTCAAATTTTCATTAGTCCAATAGCTTTCTGAATATCTCTGTCAAATAACTACAAGCAGATAATATTTGTTCAAATTACAAGAAAAGGTTTATGGTTAAATAATAATGGGGCGTCAGTAAATCCAGTGGCAGTAATATGAAAAGCTAGAAAGAAAACCTTGTCTATGTATAATGGTTCCAAATACACGTGGCACAATGCTTCAATGTGCATCTCACATGTGCCACTGCTAAGACATGCTGCACCTCATTGTGGTTGTTCAGAGCGAATGAAATATTTGTCATATTCGTATAACCATTCGGTTAGTACCATTTCATGTTTGAACATCACACAAAATAAATCCTGGGAAATCATTTAATCCTTTTAAAATCATCCTTTACTACAGATTAATTAAACAGATGAAATAAACTCGGGAAAAAAATAATAAAAAAAACACGTATACTTGTTGCACTGCTCTCTGTATTTTGGTGTCTGTTGAGATGTTGTGAGTTTCCCGCGTGTCGGTGTATGAATCAAGACAAATACAGTTGTAGAGGAAAATACTGGTATATTCATAAAAGCAATTAACAATAGAGTGATTAGTAGAACGAAGGTTGGTTAGTACGAAACAATATCCAAAGTCTATAGTCCAACGGTATGTACCGGGTAAGCTTATCTGGACTGCTCAGATATTCAGTCACCCCCACGAGGGTGTCATGGGGTGTCATTCCCGAGTTAGGCTCGGCCCAAAATAGTTCCCATTTGAACCCGTATAAACGGGTTTCCTTTTTCCCGAAGGAGACTCCGCCCTGGCGTAGCCTCCTTCGGGTTCCTCTCCGTCCGAAGACAGAGAGTTGAACCGAATTCCTGGACTGCTCATTTCAGGCTCCCCACGGGGGTGTCAAAAAAGCTCGGCCATTTGAACCCCGTATAAACGGGTTCAGGGCCGGTTAACCTCCCCGAAGGAGACTCCGCCCTTCGGCGTAGCCTCCTTCGGGTTCCTCTCGCCCGTAGGAAGAGAGTTGAAACCGAGCAGTCGCTCAGAAAGTATCTGGGCTGCTCAGATATTCAGTCACCCCCACGAGGGTGTCATGTGGCACAAGGCCTTTTAAAATGGGCATTCCCGAGCCATTAGGCTCGGCAAAAAAGAGCCCATTTGAACCCGTATAAACGGGTTCAGGGCCGGTTTAACCTCCCCGAAGGAGACTCCGCCCTTCGGCGTAGCCTCCTTCGGGTTCCTCTCCGTCCGAAGACAGAGAGTTGAACCGAGCAGTTGCTCAGAAAGTATCTGGACTGCTCAGATATTCAGTCACCCCCCCACGAGGGTGTCATGTGGCACAAGGCCTTTTTAACGTGGGCATTCCCGAGCCATTAGGCTCGGCCAAAAATAGCCCATTTGAACCCGTATAAACGGGGTTCAGGGCCGGTTAACCTCCCCGAAGGAGACTCCGCCCTTCGGCGTAGCCTCCTTCGGGTTCCTCTCGCCCGTAGGAAGAGAGTTGAAACCGAGCAGTCGCTCAGAAAGTATCTGGACTGCTCAGATATTCAGTCACCCCCCCCACGAGGGCGTCATGCGGCACAAGGCCTTTTTAATGTGGGCATTCCCGAGCCATTAGGCTCGGCCAAAAAATAGGCCATTTGAACCCGTATAAACGGGTTCAGGGCCGGTTTAACCTCCCCGAAGGAGACTCCGCCCTTCGGCGTAGCCTCCTTCGGGTTCCTCTCCCCGAAGACAGATAGTTGAACCGAGCAGTCGCTCAGAAAGTATCTGGACTGCTTAGATATTCAGTCACCCCCCCAACGAGGGTGTCATGTGGCACAAGGCCTTTTTAACGTGGGCATTCCCGAGCCATTAGGCTCGGCCAAAAATAGCCCATTTGAACCCGTATAAACGGGTTCAGGGCCGAGTTTAACCTCCCCGAAGGAGACTCCGCCCTTCGGCGTAGCCTCCTTCGGGTTCCTCTCGCCCGTAGACAGAGAGTTGAAACCGAGCAGTCGCTCAGAAAGTATCTGGACTGCTCAGATATTCAGTCACCCCCCACGAGGGGCGTCATGCGGCACAAGGCCTTTTTAATGTGGGCATTCCCGAGCCATTAGGGCTCAGCCAAAAAATAGCCCATTTGAACCCGTATAAACGGGTTCAGGGCCATTAACCTCCCGAAGGAGACTCCGCCCTTCGGCGTAGCCTCCTTCGGGTTCCTCTCTGTCCGGAGACAGATAGTTGAACCGAGCAGTCGCTCAGAAAGTATCTGGGATGCTCAGATATTAAGTCACCCCCCCCACGAGGGTGTCATGTGGCACAAGGCCTTTTTTAACGTGGGCATTCCCGGAGCCATTAGGCTCGGCCAAAATAGCCCATTTGAACCCGTATAAACGGGTTCAGGGCCCAATTTAACCTCCCCGAAGGAGACTCCGCCCTTCGGCGTAGCCCTTCCTTCAGGTTCCTCTCGTCCGGAGACAGAGAGTTGAACCGAGCAGTCGCTCAGAAAGTATCTGGGCTGCTCAGATATTCAGTCACCCCCACGAGGGTGTCATGTGGCACAAGGCCTTTTTAAACGTGGGCATTCCCCCGAAGGAGCCATTCGGCTCGGCCAAAAATAGCCCATTTGAACCCGTATAAACGGGGTTCAGGGCCGAGCCTTTAACCTTCCCGAAGGAGACTCCGCCCTTCGGCGTAGCCTCCTTCGGGTTCCTTCTCCGTCCGAAGACAGAGAGTTGAAACCGAGCAGTCGCTCAGAAAGTATCTGGACTGCTCAGATATTCAGTCACCCCCCCACGAGGGTGTCATGTGGCACAAGGCCTTTTTAACGTGGGCATTCCCGAGCCATTAGGCTCGGCCAAAAATAGCCCATTTGAACCCGTATAAACGGGTTCAGGGGCCGGTTTAACCTCCCCGAAGGAGACTCCGCCCTTCGGCGTAGCCTCCTTCGGGTTCCTCTCGCCCGTAGGAAGAGAGTTGAAACCGAGCAGTCGCTCAGAAAGTATCTGGACTGCTCAGATATTCAGTCACCCCCCACGAGGGGTGTCTCATGTGGCACAAGGCCTTTTTAACGTGGGCATTCCCGAGCCATTAGGCTCGGCCAAAAATAGCCCATTTGAACCCGTATAAACGGGTTCAGGGCCGGTTAACCTCCCCGAAGGAGACTCCGCCCTGCGGCGTAGCCTCCTTCGGGTTCCTCGCGCCCGTAGGAAGAGAGTTGAAACCGAGCAGTCGCTCAGAAAGTATCTGGGCTGCTCAGATATTCAGTCACCCCCCACGAGGGTGTCATGTGGGCACAAGGCCTTTTTAACGTGGGCATTTAACGAACCCGTATAAACGGGTTCAGGGCATTTCGGGTTCCTCATTGAAACCGGCTCGGCTGGACTGCTCAGATATTTAGTCCCATGTTTGAACCCGTTTATAAATTAGGTTCAGGGAACCCGTATAAACGGGTTCAGGGCCCAGTTTAACCTCCCGAAGGAGACTCCGCCCTTCGGCGTAGCCTCCTTCGGGTTCCTCTCTGTCCGGAGACAGAGAGTTGAACCGAGCAGTCGCTCAGAAAGTATCTGGGCTGCTCAGATATTCAGTCAACCCCCCACGAGGGTGTCATGTGGCACAAGGCCTTTTTAACGTGGGCATTCCCGAGCCATTAGGCTCGGCCAAAAAATAGCCCATTTGAACCCGTATAAACGGGTTCAGGGCCAGTTAACCTCCCCGAAGGAGACTCCGCCCTTCGGCGTAGCCTCCTTCGGGTTCCTCTCGCCCGTAGG
This sequence comes from Acanthosepion pharaonis, assembly GCA_903632075.3. Lineage (NCBI taxonomy): Eukaryota > Metazoa > Mollusca > Cephalopoda > Sepiida > Sepiidae > Acanthosepion > Acanthosepion pharaonis. Next base: position 2,351,614 of record CAHIKZ030001001.1, on the reverse strand, counting down.
AAGAGAGTTGAAACCGAGCAGTCGCTCAGAAAGTATCTGGGCTGCTCAGATATTTAGTCACCCCCCCACGAGGGTGTCATGTGGCACAAGGCCTTTTTAACGTGGGCATTCCCGGGCCATTAGGCTCAGCCAAAAAATAGCCCATTTGAACCCGTATAAACGGGTTCCAGGGCCGAGTTTAACCTCCCCGAAGGAGACTCCGCCCTTCGGCGTAGCCTCCTTCGGGTTCCTCTCCGTCCGGAGACAGAGAGTTGAACCGATCAGTCGCTCAGAAAGTATCTGGACTGCTCAGATATTCAGTCACCCCCCCCACGAGGGTGTCATGTGGCACAAGGCCTTTTTAACGTGGGCATTCCCGAGCCATTAGGCTCGGCCAAAAAATAGCCCATTTGAACCCGTATAAACGGGTTCAGGGCCGGTTTAACCTCCCCGAAGGAGACTCCGCCCTTCGGCGTAGCCTCCTTCGGGTTCCTCTCGCCCGTAGGAAGAGAGTTGAAACCGAGCAGTCGCTCAGAAAGTATCTGGGCTGCTCAGATATTTAGCCACCCCCACGAGGGCGTCATGCGGCACAAGGCCTTTTAATGTGGGCATTCCCGAGCCATTAGGCTCGGCCAAAAAAATAGCCCATTTGAACCCGTATAAACGGGTTCAGGGCCGAGACTAACCTCCCCTGAAGGACTCCGCCCTTCGGCGTAGCCTCCTTCGGGTTCCTCTCGTCCGTAGGAAGAGAGTTGAAACCGAGCAGTCGCTCAGAAAGTATCTGGACTGCTCAGATATTCAGTCACCCCCCCACGAGGGTCATGTGGCACAAGGCCTTTTTAACGTGGGCATTCCCGAGCCATTAGGCTCGGCCAAAAATAGCCCATTTGAACCCGTATAAACGGGTTCAGGGGCCATTTAACCTCCCCGAAGGAGACTCCGCCCTTCGGCGTAGCCTCTCCTTCGGGTTCCTCTCGCCCGTAGGAAGAGAGTTGAAACCGAGCAGTCGCTCAGAAAGTATCTGGGCTGCTCAGATATTTAGTCACCCCCCACGAGGGCGTCATGCAGCACAAGGCCTTTTAATGTGGGCATTCCCGAGCCATTAGGCTCGGCCAAAAATAGCCCATTTGAACCCGTATAAACGGGTTCAGGGCCGGTTTAACCTCCCCGAAGGAGACTCCGCCCTTCGGCGTAGCCTCCTTCGGGTTCCTCTCTGTCCGGAGACAGAGAGTTGAACCGAGCAGTCGCTCAGAAAGTATCTGGGCTGCTCAGATATTCAGTCACCCCCCCACGAGAGTGTCATGTGGCACAAGGCCTTTTTAACGTGGGCATTCCTCCCCGAGCCATTAGGCTCGGCCAAAGAATAGTTGAAACCGAGCCGCATTTGAACCCGTATAAACGGGTTCAGGGCCAAGGCCTTTTTAACCTCCCCGAAGGAGACTCCGCCCTTCGGCGTAGCCTCCCTTCGGGTTCCTCTCTCTGTCCGGAGACAGAGAGTTGAACCGAGCAGTCGCTCAGAAAGTATCTGGACTGCTCAGATATTCAGTCACCCCCCCCACGAGGGTGTCATGTGGCACAAGGCCTTTTTAACGTGGGCATTCCCGGAGCCATTAGGCTCGGCCAAAAAATAGCCCATTTGAACCCGTATAAACGGGTTCAGGGGCCGTTTAACCTCCCCGAAGGAGACTCCGCCCTTCGGCGTAGCCTCCTTCGGGTTCCTCTCGCCCGTAGGAAGAGAGTTGAAACCGAGCAGTCGCTCAGAAAGTATCTGGGCTGCTCAGATATTCAGTCACCCCCCCACGAGGGTGTCATGTGGCACAAGGCCTTTTTAACGTGGGCATTCCCGAGCCATTAGGCTCGGCCAAAAAATAGCCCATTTGAACCCGTATAAACGGGTTCAGGGCCGGTTTAACCTCCCCGAAGGAGACTCCGCCCTTCGGCGTAGCCTCCTTCGGGTTCCTCTCTGTCCGGAGACAGAGAGTTGAACCGAGCAGTCGCTCAGAAAGTATCTGGGCTGCTCAGATATTCAGTCACCCCCCACGAGGGTGTCATGTGGCACAAGGCCTTTTTAACGTGGGCATTCCCGAGCCATTAGGCTCGGCCAAAAAATAGCCCATTTGAACCCGTATAAACGGGTTCAGGGCCGGTTTAACCTCCCCGAAGGAGACTCCGCCCTTCGGCGTAGCCTCCTTCGGGTTCCTCTCGCCCGTAGGAAGAGAGTTGAAACCGAGCAGTCGCTCAGAAAGTATCTGGACTGCTCAGATATTCAGTCACCCCCCCACGAGGGTGTCATGTGGCACAAGGCCTTTTTAACGTGGGCATTCCCGAGCCATTAGGCTCGGCCAAAAAATAGCCCATTTGAACCCGTATAAACGGGTTCAGGGCCGGTTTAACCTCCCGAAGGAGACTCCGCCCTTCGGCGTAGCCTCCTTCGGGTTCCTCTCGCCCGTAGGAAGAGAGTTGAAACCGAGCAGTCGCTCAGAAAGTATCTGGGCTGCTCAGATATTTAGCCACCCCCCACGAGGGGCGTCATGCGGCACAAGGCCTTTTTAATGTGGGCATTCCCGAGCCATTAGGCTCGGCCAAAAAATAGCCCATTTGAACCCGTATAAACGGGTTCAGGGCCGGTTTAACCTCCCCGAAGGAGACTCCGCCCTTCGGCGTAGCCTCCTTCGGGTTCCTCTCTGTCCGGAGACAGAGAGTTGAACCGAGCAGTCGCTCAGAATGTATCTGGACTGCTCAGATATTCAGTCACCCCCCACGAGGGTGTCATGTGGCACAAGGCCTTTTTAACGTGGGCATTCCCGAGCCATTAGGCTCGGCCAAAAAATAGCCCATTTGAACCCGTATAAACGGGTTCAGGGGCCAGTTAACCTCCCCGAAGGAGACTCCGCCCTTCGGCGTAGCCTCCTTCGGGTTCCTCTCGCCCGTAGGAAGAGAGTTGAAACCGAGCAGTCGCTCAGAAAGTATCTGGGCTGCTCAGATATTCAGTCACCCCCCACGAGGGCGTCATGCGGCACAAGGCCTTTTTAATGTGGGCATTCCCGAGCCATTAGGCTCAGCCAAAAATAGCCCATTTGAACCCGTATAAACGGGTTCAGGGCCAGTTTAACCTCCCCGAAGGAGACTCCGCCCTTCGGCGTAGCCTCCTTCGGGTTCCTCTCGCCCGGAGAAGAGAGTTGAAACCGAGCAGTCGCTCAGAAAGTATCTGGACTGCTCAGATATTCAGTCACCCCCCCAACGAGGGTGTCATGTGGCACAAGGCCTTTTTAACGTGGGCATTCCCGAGCCATTAGGCTCGGCCAAAAATAGCCCATTTGAACCCGTATAAACGGGTTCAGGGCCGAGTTTAACCTCCCCGAAGGAGACTCCGCCCTTCGGCGTAGCCTCCTTCGGGTTCCTCTCGCCCGTAGGAAGAGAGTTGAAACCGAGCAGTCGCTCAGAAAGTATCTGGGCTGCTCAGATATTCAGTCACCCCCCACGAGGGTGTCATGTGGCACAAGGCCTTTTAACGTGGGCATTCCCGAGCCATTAGGCTCGGCCAAAAATAGCCCATTTGAACCCGTATAAACGGGTTCAGGGGCCGAGTTAACCTCCCGAAGGAGACTCCGCCCTTCGGCGTAGCCTCCTTCGGGTTCCTCTCGTCCGAAGACAGAGAGTTGAACCGAGCAGTCGCTCAGAAAGTATCTGGGCTGCTCAGATATTCAGTCAACCCCCCACGAGGGTGTCATGTGGCACAAGGCCTTTTAACGTGGGCATTCCCGAGCCATTAGGCTCGGCCAAAAATAGCCCATTTGAACCCGTATAAACGGGTTTCAGGGCCGGTTAACCTCCCGAAGGAGACTCCGCCCTTCGGCGTAGCCTCCTTTCGGGTTCCTCTCGCCCGTAGGAAGAGAGTTGAAACCGAGCAGTCGCTCAGAAAGTATCTGGACTGCTCAGATATTCAGTCACCCCCCACGAGGGTGTCATGTGGCACAAGGCCTTTTAACGTGGGCATTCCCGAGCCATTAGGCTCGGCCAAATGATAGCCCATTTTGAACCCGTATAAACGGGTTCAGGGCCGAATTTTACCTCCCGAAAGGAGACTCCGCCCTTCGGCGTAGCCTCCTTCGGGTTCCTCTCGCCCGTAGGAAGAGAGTTGAAACCGAGCAGTCGCTCAGAAAGTATCTGGGCTGCTCAGATATTCAGTCACCCCCCCACGAGGGCGTCATGCGGCACAAGGCCTTTTTAATGTGGGCATTTCCCGAGCCATTAGGCTCGGCCAAAAAAATAGCCCATTTGAACCCGTATAAACGGGTTCAGGGCCGGTTTAACCTCCCCGAAGGAGACTCCGCCCTTCGGCGTAGCCTCCTTCGGGTTCCTCTCGCCCGGAGAAGAGAGTTGAAACCGAGCAGTCGCTCAGAAAGTATCTGGACTGCTCAGATATTCAGTCAACCCCCACGAGGGTGTCATGTGGGCACAAGGCCTTTTTAACGTGGGCATTCCCGAGCCATTAGGCTCGGCCAAAAAATAGCCCATTTGAACCCGTATAAACGGGTTCAGGACCGGTTTAACCTCTCCGAAGGAGACTCCGCCCTTCGGCGTAGCCTCCTTCGGGTTCCTCTCGCCCGTAGGAAGAGAGTTGAAACCGAGCAGTCGCTCAGAAAGTATCTGGGCTGCTCAGATATTTAGCCCCCCCCCACGAGGGCGTCATGCGGCACAAGGCCTTTTTAATGTGGGCATTCCCGAGCCATTAGGCTCAGCCAAAAAATAGCCCATTTGAACCCGTATAAACGGGTTCAGGGCCGAGCGAACCTCCCCGAAGGAGACTCCGCCCTTCGGCGTAGCCTCCTTCGGGTTCCTCTCTGTCCGGAGACAGAGAGTTGAACCGAGCAGTCGCTCAGAAAGTATCTGGGCTGCTCAGATATTCAGTCACCCCACCACGAGGGTGTCATGTGGCACAAGGCCTTTTTAACGTGGGCATTCCCGAGCCATTAGGCTCGGCCAAAAAATAGCCCATTTGAACCCGTATAAACGGGTTCAGGGCCGGTTTAACCTCTCCGAAGGAGACTCCGCCCTTCGGCGTAGCCTCCTTCGGGTTCCTCTCGCCCGTAGGAAGAGAGTTGAAACCGAGCAGTCGCTCAGAAAGTATCTGGGCTGCTCAGATATTTAGCCACCCCCTCCACGAGGGCGTCATGCGGCACAAGGCCTTTTTAATGTGGGCATTCCCGAGCCATTAGGCTCAGCCAAAAAATAGCCCATTTGAATCCGTATAAACGGGTTCAGGGCCGGTTTAACCTCCCCGAAGGAGACTCCGCCCTTCGGCGTAGCCTCCTTCGGGTTCCCTCTCGCCCGTAGGAAGAGAGTTGAAACCGAGCAGTCGCTCAGAAAGTATCTGGACTGCTCAGATATTCAGTCACCCCCCACGAGGGGTGTCATGTGGCACAAGGCCTTTTTAACGTGGGCATTCCCGAGCCATTAGGCTCGGCCAAAAATAGCCCCATTTGAACCCGTATAAACGGGTTCAGGACCGGTTTAACCTCCCGAAGGAGACTCCGCCCTTCGGCGTTTCCTCCTTCGGTTCCTCTCGCCCGTAGGAAGAGAGTTGAAACCGAGCAGTCGCTCAGAAAGTATCTGGGCTGCTCAGATATTTAGCCACCCCCCCACGAGGGCGTCATGCGGCACAAGGCCTTTTTAATGTGGGCATTCCCGAGCCATTAGGCTCAGCCAAAAATAGCCCATTTGAACCCGTATAAACGGGTTTCAGGGCCGAGTTAACCTCCCGAAGGAGACTCCGCCCTTCGGCGTAGCCTCCTTCAGGTTCCTCTCTCGTCCGGAGACAGAGAGTTGAACCGAGCAGTCGCTCAGAAAGTATCTGGGCTGCTCAGATATTTAGCCACCCCCCACGAGGGCGTCATGCGGCACAAGGCCTTTTTATGTGGGCATTCCCGAGCCATTAGGCTCAGCCAAAAAATAGCCCATTTGAACCCGTATAAACGGGTTAAGGGCCGAGCGAACCTCCCGAAGGAGACTCCGCCCTTCGGCGTAGCCTCCTTCGGGTTCCTCTCTGTCCGTAGACAGAGAGTTGAAACCGAGCAGTCGCTCAGAAAGTATCTGGGCTGCTCAGATATTCAGTCACCCCACCACGAGGGTGTCATGTGGCACAAGGCCTTTTAACGTGGGCATTCCCGAGCCATTAGGCTCGGCCAAAAATAATAGCCCATTTGAAACCCGTATAAACGGGTTCAGGGCCGGTTTAACCTCCCCGAAGGAGACTCCGCCCTTCGGCGTAGCCTCCTTCGGGTTCCTCTCCGCCCGTAGGAAGAGAGTTGAAACCGAGCAGTCGCTCAGAAAGTATCTGGGCTGCTCAGATATTCAGTCACCCCCCACGAGGGTGTCATGCAGCACAAGGCCTTTTTAACGTGGGCATTCCCTGAGCCATTAGTCTCGGCCAAAAATAGCCCATTTGAACCCGTATAAACGGGGTTCAGGGCCGGCATTCCCGAAGGAGACTCGCCCTTCGGCGTAGCCTCCTTCGTGTTCCTCTCGCCCGTAGGAAGAGAGTTGAAACCGAGCAGTCGCTCAGAAAGTATCTGGGCTGCTCAGATGTTCAGTCACCCCCACGAGGGTGTCATGGGCACAAGGCCTTTTTTAACGGGCATTCCCGAGCCATTAGGCTCGGCCAAAATATAGCCCATTTGAACCCGTATAAACGGGTTCAGGGCCGAAGACTATCCTCAAGGAGACTCCGCCCTTCGGCGTAGCCTTTCGGGTTCCTCGCCCGTAGGAAGAGAGTTGAAACCGAGCAGTCGCTCAGAAAGTATCTGGGCTGCTCAGATATTCAGTCACCCCCCACGAGGGTGTCATGTGGCACAAGGCCTTTTAACGTGGGCATTCCCGAGCCATTAGGCTCGGCCAAAATATAGCCCATTTGAACCCGTATAAACGGGTTCAGGGCCGGTTTAACCTCCCCGAAGGAGACTCCGCCCTTCGGCGTAGCCTCCTTCGGGTTCCTCTCGCCCGTAGGAAGAGAGTTGAAACCGAGCAGTCGCTCAGAAAGTATCTGGGCTGCTCAGATATTCAGTCACCCCCCACGAGGGTGTCATGTGGCACAAGGCCTTTTTAACGTGGGCATTCCCGAGCCATTAGGCTCGGCCAAAAAAAAACCCATTTGAACCCGTATAAACGGGTTTCAGGGGCCAGTTTAACCTCCCGAAGGAGACTCCGCCCTTCGGCGTAGCCTCCTTCGGGTTCCCTCGCCCGTAGGAAGAGAGTTGAAACCGAGCAGTCGCTCAGAAAGTATCTGGGCTGCTCAGATATTCAGTCACCCCCCCACGAGGGTGTCATGTGGCACAAGGCCTTTTTAACGTGGGCATTCCCGAGCCATTAGGCTCGGCCAAAAAATAGCCCATTTGAACCCGTATAAACGGGTTCAGGGCCGGTTTAACCTCCCCGAAGGAGACTCCGCCCTTCGGCGTAGCCTCCTTCGGGTTCCTCTCGCCCGTAGGAAGAGAGTTGAAACCGAGCAGTCGCTCAGAAAGTATCTGGGCTGCTCAGATATTCAGTCACCCCCCCACGAGGGTGTCATGTGGCACAAGGCCTTTTTAACGTGGGCATTCCCGAGCCATTAGGCACGGCCAAAAATAGGGCCGAGCCATTTGAACCCCCTCTATAAACGGGTTCAGGGCTCAGATTTAACCCCCACGAGGCGTCCCCGAAGGAGAGATTCCGCCCTTCGGCGTATAAACAGGTTCCTCCTTCGGGTCCGCCCTCCTCTCGCCCTCTGTAGGAAGAGAGTTGAAACCGAGCAGTCGCTCAGAAAGTATCTGGGCTGCTCAGATATTCAGTCACCCCCACGAGGGGTGTCATGTGGCACAAGGCCTTTTAACGTGGGCATTCCCGAGCCATTAGGCTCGGCCAAAAATAGCCTATTTGAACCCGTATAAACGGGTTCAGGGCCGAGCTAACCTCCCCTGAAGGAGACTCCGCCCTTCGGCGTAGCCTCCTTCGGGTTCCTCTCGCCCGTAGGAAGAGAGTTGAAACCGAGCAGTCGCTCAGAAAGTATCTGGGCTGCTCAGATATTCAGTCACCCCCCACGAGGGTGTCATGTGGCACAAGGCCTTTTTAACGTGGGCATTCCCGAGCCATTAGGCTCGGCCAAAAATAGCCCATTTGAACCCGTATAAACGGGTTCAGGGCCGGTTTAACCTCCCCCGAAGGGAGACTCCGCCCTTCGGCGTAGCCTCCTTCAATTTCCTCTCGCCCGTAGGAAGAGAGTTGAAACCGAGCAGTCGCTCAGAAAGTATCTGGGCTGCTCAGATATTCAGTCACCCCCCACGAGGGTGTCATGTGCACAAGGCCTTTTTAACGTGGGCATTCCCGAGCCATTAGGCTCGGCCAAAAAATAGCCCATTTGAACCCGTATAAACGGGTTCAGGGCCGAGCGAACCTCCCTGAAGGAGACTCCGCCCTTCGGCGTAGCCTCCTTCGGGTTCCTCCCGCCCGTAGGAAGAGAGTTGAAACCGAGCAGTCGCTCAGAAAGTATCTGGGCTGCTCAGATATTCAGTCACCCCCCACGAGGGTGTCATGTGGCACAAGGCCTTTTTAACGTGGGCATTCCCGGAGCCATTAGGCTCGGCCAAAAAATGCCCCATTTGAACCCGTATAAACGGGTTCAGGGCCGAGCGAACCTCCCCTGAAGGAGACTCCGCCCTTCGGCGTAGCCTCCTTCGGTTTCCTCTCGCCCGTGGGAAGAGAGTTGAAACCGAGCAGTCGCTCAGAAAGTATCTGGGCTGCTCACGCTGACTCTCTCCCAGAGCTGACTTATATAAGAGGGACCAGTCCATTACTAGTTAGAAGGTGGGTGCGCCCCAACAGTGTCCTAGCTTAGTTGTGTTTGTATTTTAGGAATTCAAACTGCGAATTATTCCTGTACATCCTTTCCGTGTAGATTTCCTTATATTTCAACAATTTATTTGGGTTATTGAAATTAGTAATTATAGAAATAGGTTTTACATATAAATAGAGCCTTTACAGTAAAGTAAGAACAAATAATATTTGTAAATTCCAAAGTGTTTGACGATGACAAAAGATTGAAACGTTTTTAAACGTGTTTACTTGAAATTTAATAATTGTTTTTCTGATAATGATACATATTATGTTTAATACAGCCTTGCGAATTTAGGGAGGGGGTAAATAGTAGAAGATTATGTTGCGTCTACTTATAGTTTTGATGGTCTATGATGGAGCGAGGGTTACGAAGCTTGTCTAACAGGAAAAATTGTTTGTATGAGTTCAATATTTATAGGTGCTCACTATTACAGTACTGCGTCAAACTAATTTACTGTATGATTAGAAATTACACATGATATTTGTTATCTTAGTTAATGTTATTTAAATTTATAATTCTCAAAATTTGTGTGTATGTTTGTGTGTGATCGGATGTTGTTTATGTGTTTTCACAGTTGTCATTCGATTTAGATGAATTTTGTTTTGTTTGATAGATAATTCTGCAGTGTTAGTGTTGAGTCCAAATTGGCTGGAAAAAATGACATCCTTAAAGGTGAAGAATCGAAAAAACCGATTTTTACACTTTGCACAAAAACCAAATGCAAAATTTATGTTGTGTAAAAAACAGCGTACAATCAATTTAGAGAGTTGAAATCTAACACAAAAGATTATTAGAATTATAAAAAAATATATTATAAATAAAAATGATCGTGTATTATTATTATGATGGTTCATGGAAGAAGTTTTTTCCTTGCAATATTGAGAACGCAAAAACAGCTCTTTTCAGCCCCACCATTCAAATTGTTACCCCCCCCCCCTTTTATGGATGTGCCTCAGTTGCACCCAAATGTTGTTACTAATATTGATTTTCGGGTAGGCTGACTTTAAACTTAAACTGATCCAATTGAACGGCAAAAATTCCCAGTAATGAAACACCCGGTCGAAGACGGGTTATACTGCTAGTATAATAATAATTATTAGTAATGTAAATTATTAGTTGGTGCAAAAATAATGACGAATAATGTCGTTTTTGACGTATGTTTTAACGTCAAAAAACGACATTCTTACGTCATTATTTTTGCACCAACCTAATATTATAAGTATTAATTTTTAACGATTTTAAGCTTCGTTATATATGTTTATTTATTTGGGGTAAATATCATTGCTGAATGATTGAGTTACTGACTATAGGATTAATAACTATTCGTTAATACTAGATGGTGTGCTGTCATGCCGGAATAGACTTTGCATTCATATTTCACACTAGACTCTAGACCTCAAGTGACTCACTCTAAACCTCAAGTGGAATTCGTATATACGATCCATCACTAAAAAGCCTGGAAAAATGGTCAGTCCCTTGTACCACCCCAGAAGGTACCTAACTCCTCCTGGTATGTTCTATCTCTACAAGAGATAGATCAAATTTTTAAAAAAATGAAATTTCGCTGGAATATCTTGACTGGAACTGCCCAATCATAACTGTCCAGCCTCAAGTTCAAAGGCGTTTTGCGCGGCCTTGTAGGTGATGAATTATTTTCCATTCTATAACCCATTTTCCCACAGACGAAATGTTGCTCGTCTCTCATTATTTTATCGCTATTTTCATGGCAAATACTTAGACGACCTACATAGCTTAGTTCCATCAATCCAGACCTTCACACCTAGGACCCGCCACTGAATCAAGTAATACTCATTTCCTTCATATTCCATTTATGAAAAAAAAAATTTATCCGTATACCAGAACTATTGCATTGTGGAACAGAATCCCACGAGGATGCTTTCCAATCAGTACAATCTTAACCATTATCAATATATCTTCATAATATGCATAGCTTGCTCTCTCTCTCTCTTTCTGTACTCACTTGCAACAACCTCATTTACTAACCTTCTAACTTGAGTAACTCTTGGGCCTTGTATTATGTAAACAATAGAAAAAACTATTAAGGCATCACATGTCCCACAACCACAGGTTTTGAATTCAAAATTGTAATGCTCTTCTAGATTAGTTCTCTCTTATAGTGATTTTCTAAGGGATGCTTAGATATGGCACAAAGCCGGAAGCATGGAGCACCTAGTGAGGATCGAACTCACTACTCAGTCGTAACATGTTCTAGCGAGACAAGCTTGCTAACCATTACACCACGCCGAGGTGCCCAAGTTCCCCCTTATAGTAACAGAGCTCAGTCAGCCCTGATATTTAAATGTTGGATGAAAGACTGAATCAGTTGTAAATTATTTAGTATAGAAGATAATAAATTGACCCCATAACAGGTTGCTCTCGATGTACTTTTTCCAGCTCAGTGATATGCTGCAAAATCAAAATGTTGGCTTGAAAACTGGAGGCATGCTCTTGAATAGCTTCGTTATTTCCCATGGATGCTATGCACGTCGTCCAATTCATTCAGAAATTCAGTATAAACTATCATGTTCTCATATCAATTGTAAAAGTAACTTCAGACGAAATAATCCTATAAATCTTAAAGAAGGTAAACCTTTATCCTACCCTTGCTAAAAAAAAAAATCCCAAACGAAGGGATTTACCAAATATTTACCAAATAACACGAAAAACCACTGAGATTTTTCCAACAAGCTGCAATAATAAAAATGTGTAGCACATTAGAATTATAAGAGAAAAGAAGAATACAGTGTAACCCGGATATAAGAGAGTTGTCGGGACCGGAGACGAAGTCTCTTATATCCGTGTTTCTCTTATATCCGGGTTTGGTCTATTTTATATACATTAACACAGGCTCTAATTTGGGACCAGAGAAAATCTCTCTTATATCCGGGTTTCTCTTATATCCGGGTTTCTCTTATATCCGGGTCTCTTATATCCGGGTCTCTTATATCCGGGTTACACTGTATAATAAAGCTTTTAACTTAACATTCGCACAAACAAAACGTTTGGAAGGAAACTCCCTCACAATTAGAAAGAGCTATAACATTTAGTTGCCTTTTCCTGAAAAAAAAACTCTTTAAATATTTTTTTATAAATTTCAACCAATTGTAACACTTACTGTTCGGTCAATTAATGCCGAATTATTTCTGTATGGAATGAGAAGTCTTACGAGGATTCAAATGACAGAAAATTAAAAAAAAACGAGCGACTTGATAAAATAGTTGGAAAATAACCCGTAATTAATGTGGAGAAAAATGGGTCCATTGGTGCAAATTGCTTGCATTTCTATCTATAAAAGGCAGGATGTGTGTGTGTGTGTGTGTGTGTGCGTGTGTGTGTGTGTGTGTGTGTGTGTAACGAATACACGGCCGCAATTTTCGACGGATTTGCACCAAAATTTACATGCACATGCTCCAAGTTAGCGGGAAGGCCAGGACCGACTTTGCATTTCCCAACTCCTATCGATAGTGGAAATTCGCAGTGTGAGATAGGCAAGAAGTAAGGCATGTAGCAACATCAGCACGGCAAAGGGAACTCCTTTAAAGACAAGGAAGGGCAAAAATATTTTAAGTCAAGTGACAGAGATTGCTGTATGAGTCGTAGGATTTTTGAATCAAGCACGGGCAACGCCGGGCCATGCTGCTAGTACGGATATCAGATGGATACAGTAAATATACAAAAATAGAATGGAACGTAAGACAAGGAAGTGTTTTCGCAAAGGACCTATTCAAGCATTACACCGTGGCGGTCCGGTCAGAATGAGAAATCATACGAGGAATCGTTTTTTTTTTGGTGGGGGGGGGGCTATAATCTTTACAACATTAGATATGCAGAAGACAAGGCGTTGATATCAAGCACAAGAGAGAAACTACAAGAAATCATAGTTAAGTAAGCAATAAAGGAAAGCGAGAAGAAAGGACTAAACTTTAAATGTAAAAAAACAGAATGTATGGTTGTCAGAAAAATAAATAGCTTCATTTGTAAATGAGGAATTGAAGAATCCCAAATCAAGCAAATACAAAAATTGAAATATGTAGGAAGTGATTTAACAGAGGAAGGAAAATACGCTAACGAAATCTGGAGGTGCACTGGGACAGTTAAAAGATACCTTCCAAAAGCTAAGCCAAGTATTGAGAAACAGGAAATTTTCGTTAGAAAAAAAGAAAAGGTTAATAAACCGTTATGTAATATCGGTTCTCTTATAGAGCAGTCGATGCCAGAAATCTCATCTCAGGTGACGAAGAGATTTGAGGCAACAGAAATGTGTTTCTACAAAATGAATAGGATGGACTGAACATGTGAATAACAAGGCCATTCTAGGGAAAATACAAAAAAATAGAACGCATACATAAAATCAGAAAAAGGCAACTAAAATATCTAGCCCTCATAATGAGGAAAGAGTGTTCGGAGTATTTGACACACGCAAGACAGTAACGCAAGAGAGGCAGAGGAAAGAACGAATAACCTACCTAACTAGCGAGGATGCCAGTCTACTAAGGCTGTTAGCTAATCCCCATTTTCAGGCGCATTTATGTTTGTTCAACACCCACATATCCCAACCTTGGTTTATACTTTACAGTTCCTGAGAGAGAGAGAGAGAGAGAGAGAGAGAGAGAGAGAGAGAGAGAGAGAGAGAGAGAGCGCACGTTATCTATCTTGATCAACAGACTCAAGCGTTATCTATCTTGATCAACAGTCTCAAGCGTTATCTATCTTGATCAACAGTCTCAAACTTGTGACTTGCTAGCACAATCACTGACAGCTTCCAAGGGTTCCATCTACCCAATTTCACTCACAAGGCTTGGGTCAACCCGTGGTATGAAAGCATTTCCTGACAAATCGATCATGGTGAAAATCGAACCCGGGTCTCATGGTTACAAAGCCAACGTTCTAACCATTCGGCAAAAAAGGTATTGAAGACAGAAACAAGACTAATAGCATAAAAGGACAGCAAATTTTGGAGAGCCATGATCACCCAAAGAACAAGGCACAGAGAAGGAGGAGATCAAGTGGGTGTTGAGTCTGGCACAAGGCTACACATACATGACTAGAGTTAGTAATGCATTCAGTAATGTTCTGCGAGAATAGCTTGCTAGCAATTACAAGTTACCCAAAATATCGTAAATAATTACAAAATTCACTTTTAAAATGTCATAATCTAAAATATCTTTGATGGATTATGAGGAAGAACTTTTTATTTTTGTTTTCCCTATAAATAGTCGTATTTTGTGATGATCGTGAAACCTCTGCCGACGTTCAGCATTCAGAAATAACTAAAGCATTTGCAACCATAAACGTTTTGACTTTTATCTCACTGATGCAATCTAAGGAAGCCAAAGAAAGTCAGCCTTAGATATGACAGACTGGAATGTTTTTCTTTTGATTGGAAGAAGCTATATCTTGTAATATGTTATCGAATTCCTCAAGTGGGCTTATGGTCAAATCCCTTTGAAAGCAGTGTTTCTTGTTTGATCTTCGAGGGTAAGTCGCGTCGAACCTAATCAGTACTTAGTTGGATGATTTCTTAACAGTGAAGTGATATTTTTATCTCGTGAGGAGACATTAATGCCACCCGATATGTTTTTAACAAAATGGTGCAGAACGAAAGCTAAATTCAAGTCAGGCTAATGTTTTACAAAAGAAATGTATATTCTATAGGAAAACTAACAAATATTTGATTGTGGAAAAGTACGCCTTCCCGTAACCAGAGTCCATGTGTGTACATTACTTACATGGCTAACTCTAGAGAGTGCTCTAGGAGAATGAAAAGAAAGATATGATTTCTCATGATAACATAAGTTTATATAGACAGAGGTCGGTTGCTGCTCATATTACTGTACATTTTTCTCCATTTATCTGTGTCCTAGCGTGTTAATCACTGCAACAACATCGAGGGTATTATCTGCCACTTGAGGCTTTGTATCTGACTCAGGAAAATTGGCAAGTTGCGTGAATACTTCGAATGAGTGTTTATCGTGTTTCTTGTTTTCGACATTAGGTTTCGTTTGGTTTATGCTTCGGTATTTTCGGCGATAAGGCATTGTTATTATTTCATATATTATTCGGATTATTATCATCATCATCATCATCATCGCTTTTTATTTGACACAGTACTATGGCAGATATGTTCTTCAGGTGTATTACGCATTTAGTAATGTTTTAATTACGTCTGGCCTTTGGTCAAATTCACGCCTCTATCTTAATTAGAGAACTTCAGGAATCCAAACTTCAAAGACCCGTGTTTGAATTGCAACATTGGAAGATATTCAAAGATGACCAGAGGCAAGAAACACTTGAAAATAACAGGATAAATTATCAGTAAAAAACAATAAAAAAAGTAAGATATTTTATGGAGTAAAGACAATACGCCTCAGAATTTCAGACAACACTAGAAATAATTTTATTTATTTATTAATCTTGTCATTGCAATGCACAATGAAATTGGACAGCGGTCCCCAGGTGCACCAATATGTGTGTGTATGTGTGTTTATGTGCCTGTACACTGAGAAACACTCACATAAACTGTTGTGAAAGGGTTACTTAATGAGGAATAACCAAAACAAAGGTTGGAAAGAAAATGGTGATCTTTATAACATCAACAAAATACAATACTCGCCAGCGGCGGGATGTAGGTAAACCACTGCTAATGGCGGACTACTTAGAAAAGCATATTACCCTCACTTATAATTATGTCCAACGTATTTATGAGGATTGGGACACACCCATTAGTGTTCATAGGTACATAGGTATATAACATACACCATAGATGACAACAAACAACATTGAATGAATAAATGTAAGGACGTTTAAAATACGTTTTAAATTCTCAGCGTGCGGCAAAGTTCGTTTTATGTAAGGCTCAAGGATAAAAGCTCTCGCTGAAGCACATCGTCCTAGAACTAAGAGATCTAAAGCATTGGCGTGAGCGAAACAGATCAAACACGTGGTGACCGGGATGCGGACTGTCGTTTATTATATGTTCTGCTCTGCTACGACACCGAGAAATAGAATTATCCCCTAAGCAGGGCAGCGAGAAACGGATTATTTTCTGCGCAACATCTATAAGCCCCTTATCCGCTGCCCAGTACCTAACATACCTGTTATGGTCCGGTTCCTTGTACCACGGTGACAGTCCAAGTTAGAACCAATAAAGAAGAACTCGAACACGGGTATGGAATGACACAGATATATTACTGTTGAAACTTGACTAATGCATGGAATAATAATGCAACACAAAATGTACTTAGAACAAAATGTATTGAAACAAGAAAGTGTACACAATATTTACATATAGTCTTTTGTATATTCCTGGTAAGACCGTTCCTGGAGAATGTGTTGACTGAGTCGCAGTCGGACAGAGTCTCTGGTTGAATCTCTTGATTCCTCCCTCTCTTCCCGGTACCAACCATATTTATATGGTCGGTACTCCACTATGCAAATTAGGTGGATCCTACCACAACAATTACAAACAGGAAAATATACAGAGAAGTAGAAGTGTTAGTATGAACAATCAGGTTTAGTAGAGAGAACAATGTAGTCTCGACCAGTATCACTATTCCAATGTTTTTCTGACTCGACTCTTGACTCGACTTGAACTACTGACCTGACCTACTCCTGAGGCGCAGTATTTATTAAGTATGGAATAGTCCATTATTATTATTATAGGTAAGATCCTATGACAATACCAAACAGTGATGCCGTACGCAAGCACACTCTTATGCATGACAGCTGCTCCTCAGTGGACAGGACGACGCTATCGTTTATAATCTTTAACGTTGCATTTAAAATAACTAAGATGATGCCATTATGGCTAGAAAATGTGTCGGCTAGCTCAAAATGGCAAACTTTATCGTACTGCCCGGAACTGTGTGAGGGTGGTTTAAACCCCTTTGGTGTGGTGTCCTGATAGTGATTCTCTGTCTTTGTTTAAGTTTTAAGACCGAAAAATGCACAGATACAATCGTGTTACAACAATAGAAAAGTGAGGACGCCTCACTGCTCCCATATTCCTTGGCGTGTTGTATCAGGTCATCCCATAAGTTCTGTCCGAATTTTAACTTTTTGTTAAAATGAACGAAATTTAAAGAGTATTTTATAATGTCTAATGGAGCTGAACATCATTTTTATGTTTAGATGCATTTAAACTGATCAAATTTTATTTCAGAGAACAATAAAAACTGTGTTTGATTAAAACCGTGCTAACATAGAAGTACCCAAGAATCATTTGAGGCACATAATGCTTTAGGAGTTCAAGAAAGGAAACTCAGCAGCCGAAGCGGCTAGAAACATTCACTCAGTTTATGGAGAGGAATGTGAATGAAAGAACTTGCAGAAGATGGTTTGCAAAAATTCAGAGGTGGAGATTTCACCCTTGAAGATGAAGATCGAACCGGACGTCCAGTTGAGTTTGATGAAAAGCTTCTTGAAGCAGCCCTTGAAGAAAATCCTGCTTTATCAGTTGAGGAATTGGCAGTGGTTCTCAGTTCAAACTATACAACTGTTCATCGTCATCTTCAACAACTTGGAAAAGTTCCTAAACTTGGAAAATGGTGCCTCATGAATTGTCTGAAAACAACCTCGAATTCCGAGTTGACATCTGCTCTTCTCTCCATTCTCGCTACCTTTTTTTTAGATAGACTTGTGACTGGCCACGAAAAATGGATCTTTTATCGAAATGTTAAGCGTCGTAGACAGTGGCTTGGTAAAGGGGAAATACCCTAGCCACAGCCAAGAAGGGAACTTCATGGGTAAAAGGTTCTTCTTTCAATCTGGTGGGATCGCCAAGGAATTCTTACCACCTAATGCAACAATTAATGCTCAAATATACTGTCAGCAATTAGAGCGTTTGAACCAAGCTTTGAGGAAAAAAAGACCTGCTCTAGTGAATCCTAAAGGGGTGATGTTTCATCAGGACAATGCGCGACCACACACAGCAAGAATCATGTCACAAAAGATCGAAGAACTTGGTTGGGAGAAAATTCCTCATCCACCTTATTCTCCCGATCTTGCTCCTTCAGACTACTATTTGTTTCGTAGCTTACAGAATCATTTGGAAGAAACAGCTTTTGTAACACAGGAAGAGGTTAAAACTGACATTTGTGAGTTCTTCGAATCAAAGCCAAAAGAATTTTACAGTAATGGAATTAGTAAGCTTCTTAATAGATGGAAGGATGTCATAGATAATCAGGGAAAATACATTGTTGATTGAATCTGTAATTAAATGTAACATTTGGTCACTTGTTTTCTTTATTCAAAATTCGGACAGAACTTATGGGATGACCTGATAGTGTCAGCAGAAAGGGATATAAGACAACACGTTATGATAGGTAGCTTTCCAACCTGCTGGGTCTGTCCTACCTACATCCTCCCTCTCGTTAAGTCTAAGAAACGATGCTACTACTACTTGCTGCCCATCATTAAATAAAGCGTGTAAAATTATCCGTCGTTCATTCAGTCTGTGATGCAGCGTTGGGGCCTTAGAAATTGCCAATATGCCAGAGACGACACCCAACGCAAGATTAGTCCAAAAGGAACAGCGAATGATAAAAACTCTTCTTAAGAACAATGGCAACACTAGAAAGGCCGGAGAATGCTTCTGAGATGACGTCCTCTGAAGAGAAACTAAGACAATAACAGTTTGGAGAATTCATGGAATATTCTTTTGATGTTATTCTATCTGTTGATGATTTTTTCTTTAAAAGTTTTGCTGATGCTCGAAAATACTAAAACTGTCGTTAAGTTTCCAGAGAAACGGCACAATCGATGGTGAGCATTAGCTAGTTTCTCATATGTCTGTTCTTTGCACACAGACTCCGTTCCAATTCATCCCATCTGCCGGCCATCCCGGAACCCGTTACGTGTATCTATGTTCGCTGGACCAAATCGATTCATGTTAAGGCAAATTCTAACAAGAAAACATTTTTTTGGTTGTTTTTTTTCTGGTCAACACTCGGGAATTTCATTGGCATCCGGACTTGTAAATTGACCGGATGTTATCGCACGCGGGGATGGAGGAGAGAAGGAAGAAGCTGTGGTAACTCAATGGTTTAGAGAAGCTGTACAACAAGAGAAAAACTGTAGACGCGTGTAATAAGGTTCGCAGCAAAATCCTAAACACGATTTAATAATAGAGAAACGAGACAGGGTAGAAAATGCATGAAAAAAAAAAATGGCGTGTTCTGCTTTCGCATTTAATTCTTTTTTTTTTTCATTTGGACAAATTTCAACTCACTCTCTTTCACTTTGCCTTTCTCTCTCTCTCTCTCTCTCTCTCTCTCGTTCTCACAAGCATTCTCTTTATTTCTCTCACTTTCACTCTTCCTTTCTCTCTTTATTTGTCTCTCTTTCACGCTACCTCTCTAGCTCTTACTTTACTTTTTAATTT
The DNA here is from genome assembly GCA_903632075.3 of Acanthosepion pharaonis. Classification (NCBI taxonomy): domain Eukaryota; kingdom Metazoa; phylum Mollusca; class Cephalopoda; order Sepiida; family Sepiidae; genus Acanthosepion; species Acanthosepion pharaonis. Next base: position 2,332,364 of record CAHIKZ030001001.1, on the reverse strand, counting down.
AATTCTATCTCTATCACTCTGCTTTTCTCTCTCTTACTTCTTTTCTCTCCCTCCCCCTCTCTCTTTTTAATTCATCCTTTCTCTCTCTTTCTCTATCCCTCTTTCTTTTACCCTGTCCTTCTCCTCATTCACTCAACCTTTCTCTTTCTTTCTCTCCTTTCTCCTGTTTCACCCTGTCTTTCTCTCTCTTTCTTTCACTCTCTCTGTGTCTCATGTTCCAATGAATAAGCATGCATGCAAATCAATATTTTTCACTCAGCTAGACTTGGCGCACATTTTCCCTTATTTTGTATTTATCACGCTTCTTTTTATGACATTGTGCCTTACACAGATCGTCAAACACATATCATCACATCGTGATTGTTTTTTTTATTATTATGGGTGGACATTCGTTCGTTTTTTGACTTAATTAATTAGTTAGCACGTACGTTACGACTGCTAATTCACAACACTCACATGAAAATCTTGGTATTTTCAAATCGTTTTATTTGTACCCTCTTACATCTGCAAATAAAGATCTGCATTCATACTTATCATTGTTATGGCAACATTTTGTTAAAGTTGTTAATCACATATAGGGAAATTACTACATAGAATTTATAGTCGTGGAATTTTCAGTGAATAATTTAATCATGAACTTAACAATTATGATTCATCAGAAAATTTAAATAGCAAAAGGGTGAATTTTTCACGGCTACGACTAGCTATTATTATTATTATTATTATTATTTGTGTATGTTATATTTCCTGCTTTGTATCATGTCGAGTCCATTCCAAACTATGGTCCGTAGGCCCTACGGGAAAATTGTCATTTAATTGATTGAACTTTTCTTAGTATAGGGTGACCCCCCCCCCAAAAAAAAAACGGTAACTTTTTAACAACCCAATAAAACCAAGAGTGATGGAAGAAAAATATTTTATTCATAGTAATTGAAACCTTAAAACATGCCATTTAAGAAACAAGGATGGAATTTTTATTTTTGAAAAATTACGTCTTGTAGATGGCGTCCTCCTGTAGGAATGCATTCTTGAAATCTGCTGTTGAGATTCCTGCAACATCCCAGCTGGGATACAGTGAATTTCTTCTTGAATTCTAAATGGCGAAATGTTTACTTGCTCGAGGTAACTGTCTCGCAGTGTTGCCACTTGCTCATGTCTGGCAATACGCATTTCAAAAATTCCTGTTTTTTTTTGGTCACCCTGTATATGGGATGTTCCTAGTAAGGCGATCTCCTGGGCAACTTGTATGTTGATGTTACCTGGGACACTGTTAGTAAAATGGTGGACAGTTTCATCATATTTTCCGCAAATCCTGCATTTCGAGTTAGTTCTATCCTTGATTATGTGACAGTGATAGGATCTGGTTGCAAGGCTTTCATCCTGGGCTGCAATAATTAGGCCTTCTGTCTTAGTTTTCAACCCAGTGCTCTACAGCCACTGATGTGTTTTTTGTTGGTCCACATCTGCTTTTTTCGTTCTTTTTAAGTATTTATCATGTAAAGCCTTGTATTCTCATTTTTTGTGATTTTATTTGGTCAAGTTGTTAGTCTTTCTGTTTTAGTCGTTTAGCGTAGATGGTATTCCATTCGTTTTTGGTTGGTAGAATTTCAGGTATATTAAGCAGTTCCTTGAAGAGTGCAGCTTCTTTGTTGATGCTACGTGTTTATTGTTTTACTATATATAGAAGGGAGTCATTGTTTTTGTGAAGTATGCTTACAATCCAGTCCAAGGAGAAATTTGTATCACTACCACAAAATCCATTATATATATTTGGAAATATCTACTCTTTGCTTGATAAAAACTGGTGATAAGTGTTTATATACCTATAAATATATAGAGAGATATAAACGCTTATCATCAGTCCAAGAAGGACATTTGAATCACTACCACGCAAAACTTCATTTTTAAATATCTAGTCTTTGCTTGAAGAGGGTTGCGAAACCAGAAACACGTGTAGCAGAATTATGGAAACTAGACTATAATATATATTTTAAAATAAGAAAATCCACATTCCAACGAAAAACTTTAGCAGTTTATCTTCTTTTCAATATATATATATATATATATATATATATATATATATATATATATATATATATATATATATATATTATTTGGTTGGATAGATGTGAGTTTGTGACCTGGGTTTTTAGCTTTTGTCAGACAATTTGTTTGACGATCGCTGAAACCCAGGGTCACAAACTCACATCTATCCAACCAAATATGTATTGAGCGCTTTCTAATAAGTACCGCACATATAATATATAAATAATTATACATATATATATTTATTTATATTTATACACTTTCTATATATATATATATATATATACCAAAGTATATAATTGGTATACACGGAATGAATTCCAATAACCAACAATTACTATTCTTAAAAAGAGTGCTCAATAAAAGTAGAGCAGATATAATTATTTTTATAAAAAATTTATAACATAAGTATTATAAAATCACTACAAAAATAGCCATTTTTTATCTGTGTCTTATCATATATATTGAAAAGAAAATAAATAGTTTTAAAAGTTTATATAACGATCCTTTCACACACACACACAAAACACACACACAAAAGCACAACAAAATCCTGCTATATATATTTTATAAATATATATATAAAAATAATTTTATATAAAATTATAAAGCAGCTAAAATTTAATATTAAAAATTAAAAACTGGGTTTTTTAAAATGTTTAATCAAATTAGTTTAAAACTGATAATATGTTTTTATTCGTTCAATTAAAATTACGTCGATAAGAAAAAAGTAGTCATCTGATAATACATGGTTTTTATTTTTTATATATAAATCGAAAAGGAGATGGGTTATGAGAAATTAGCTGGGATAACGTTAAAAGATAGAAAGTAGTCAATATGGATAAGGAAGAGGAGAAGATAACAGAAATCATAGAAATGTTAAAGACATGATGGAAGTAATTATTATAAGAAAAAACGTAGACTTAATTGAGATAGTATGGAGTGATAACGGTAAGATAAGTAATGAAAGTGTTTAAATTATTACAGAAGTGGTTAAAATTAGCTATTATAGATGTGATTAAGATAAAAGATATTATAGAAGTAATGGCGATAGAGCAGTGATTCAGATAAGAAATCATAAAAGTGATTAGAATAAGAATGATTAAGTTTAGATATTATTGAGGGATTACGAGATGTTACAAAGGTGATTAACATAAAATAGAAAAGTAATTCAGATATTATAAAAATAATTAAGATAATATAGTAATATTTAACATATTGTAGAAAGTATTAAGATATTATAAAAGTAATTAAGATAATATAATAGTATTTAACATATTATAGTGTGTATTAAGATATTATAGAAGTAATTAATATAATATAGTAGTATTTAACATATTATAGTGTGTATTAAGATATTATAGAAGTAATTAAGATAATATAGTAGTATTTAACATATTATAGTGTGTATTAAGATATTATAGAATTAAGATAATATAAGATTTAATATTATAGTAGTATTTAACATATTAATAGTAGTATTTAACATATTATAGTGTATTAAGATATTATAAAGAATTAAGATAATATAGTAGTATTTAACATATTATAGAGTGTATTAAGATATTATAGAAGTAATTAAGATAATATAATAGTATTTAACATGTAATGTATCGGAATGAGAACTTGAAGAACCGAGGTCGAATTCCAGGGGTGTTCGTTGCATTTATTACTTACATGCAAGTATGAATCCATCTATTCCCCCTGCAGCTATGGATTGAATAGCAGAACAGACTGGATCCTATAGGTAGTGTATGCTAACCAGTCTATTACAGAAAGAAATGGCAACCTACTACAGGAAAATCTTTGGTCTAGTCAGTCAAGAATCGAAAGAGACATGATTGCCCAAACAGGCATCACGTATGGCACTTAGTAGACAGAGAAGTGAGTAAGACACACGATAACATAGAAGTGATTATAATATGAGGTAACATGGAGATAATTAAGATATAGCGGGATTAAGTTTAGATATTATGGAGTGATTAACATAAGATATATCACAAATGTAATTAAGATATTACACGCACACATATGTGTACGAATTTTTGCTTCTCCCTACTGCATATTTATATGCATATTTGCAATATGTATCTAAGTAGCAAATTTTCCTTCTAACAAATTTTGTTAAAGATAAAGTTATATCTACTGTATATTTAATAATTCTTTTCTCATTAGCAGATTATTTTTTCTTATCTTGGAACCTAAAACGGAATCAAATCTGAAAACAAAAAATAATTGAGGATATAACAGATATTAACAAAACTTATTTAGATAGATAGATAGATAGATAGATAGATAGATAGATAGATAGATAGATAGATAGATAGATAGATTATTGTTTTTGCTTGTTTGGCTTTTGTTTAGTCTAGCCCGAAATACTCTTAAATAAGGACAAGATTTAATCACTGTTGTTCGTGATCTGTACACTTCGTTCTTATTGAAAATAACATTTACCACATTTTTTTAATGGCGTCCATGCTGTGAGCGATCATATTGTTTTAAGATAATACTTAAACCATTATCTAACATTTGAAGAGAAATGAAGATCATGTTTTCATCTGTCATGGAAATATTAGCAATTGATGTAAACCGTGACATTACATGCCAGTTTCCTTCAGCAAATATATCAAAGCTTTAATAATGACATTATAAATATAGTTATAACACGACTGGTACGGAAAAATTGATTTTGCTTGCAGTTAAGTGACTCTGCATTTTAATTCGACGAGAATTTTTGTCATTTCTCACGAATACCCACTGAATTTATTACTGCTTCTCATCATTTCTGTTTAATTATAGTCGTTTTATACATTGAATTAAATATTTTTGAAATTTAAGCTATATTTTCTCGAAACAAATTTCGACGTTCCGCGTATTAATAATGATGAAAAAATGTCATTAATTGGAAATTAATTGGAAGTGTTATTGACAGGATATGAGGATTATATATATATATATATATATATATATATATATATATATATATATATATATATATATATGTCATTCGCAGACAGTACTGTTTCGCTGTATCACACCTCATCAGTGCGACTAGATATGATATCCGAAATGCCTCAACCCAGGATTGAATCCCAAAGAATTTGGTGTCATTCAGAGTTTCTACCACTATATATATATATATATATATATATATATATATATATATATATATATATATATATATATATATATGACAAAGTGAACAAAATATGTTTGAAAAAATTTACTTGACGTAAACAAAAGTTTGTTTCAAAAGTAAACATAAACTTAATCCGATGAATCCTAAAGGACGAAACGCATCATACAAACACATTTTCGATTTTGGCATACATCTTTTTCCCTAAATTGTTCTTGATATATAGAATGTACGTATATATATATATATATATATATATATATATATATATATATATATATATATATATATATATATATATATACTATAATATATTCAACTATAGTGAAGCTGGCAATAAAAGTGTTCAATCCTAGGTAGAAATTTGAACTTGACCTGTTGATTCTTCAATTCGTGGGTGAAACTTGAGTTTCACTTGTTTTACTTTTAATTCTGCACTTTTTTTTATATATATATATATATATATATATATATATATATATATAAAGTGAACATAGAAGTCAAGACTTAGTGGAAACAGTCTGTTTCATGCTAGGTTCAATCGTGGCCTGACGATTGCATATAGCATGAGACAGACTGTCGCCTCTAAGCGTTGACATCTATGTTCACTTTTATATTTACATACGCTCTATCTCTGATATTGAGCACATTACCCCATAAATATAGCCCATCTTAAAACTATATTTCTTCATATATATATATATATATATATATATATATATATATATATATATATATATATATATATATATATATATATAAACATATAGAAAACACATAGAAAATCCATAGGTAGGTGAATAAATGGTGACCAGGTATTAAAGAAGGATTTACTAATAGAATAATCCTAGTATATATAAATAATCCTAGTATATATAGATAATAGAAATTATTTCATATTAATTCCTACTAGTCCAGTTTTTTTTATCATCAGCATCACAGGTGAGCATTAAGATTTATCTTTTATTAAAAGGACATATCTTTCACTAGATGCTCTTATACTAAATTTGAGCTTAGTGTAGCTAGATATCCATTCGATAAAAACAAAAAACAAAGACGATATAATGACAAATCTTTCTTTTTATTAAATTGCTATATACTTGCATTTAACCACGCCGAAGCGTCTAAGTTTTCACCTTCAAAATGTAAAATTTATGAAAATAGTTTCCAATAAGAAATAATTTTAAAGAATTTGAGGAAGAATATTTTACCCCCAAAACAGTCATTCATAAATATCAGGAATATTTTTTAACCAAACATATAGAAACAAATTAACCATTCTTTGAAATTTATGTTGATTTACTTTCTGTGTTTGTAGAATAAATGATTTTTTTCTAAAACATAAAGGAACAAACAAATATTTCCACTAATTGAGCAAAAAAAAAAAAAAAAAAAAAAAAAACAGAAAAAGATATATAAAGAGAAGAAGTGGGAGAGATAGTGAGATAAAGAGAGAGTGGTGAGAGAGTGCCAAACAGAGAGGAGAAGAAATAGGTTTAAAAAGACTTAAAAAGGGCCTTAAAAACTGGGTGCTGAAACAGAGAAAGAGGAGATAATGAGAAAAAGAGAGAAAGAGAGGGATAAAGAGAGAGGAAACAATTGAGCAAAAGTAAAGGAATATTCCATGATATCCTCAGCATCTTTCTGTAGAACCACATTTCTGTTACTTTATATCTCTTTTTCATCTTTGAGGGGATTGTCTAGCATTCATTGCCATATAGAACAGATGTGACATGACAGTACAACACTCTTTTCTTTGTTTCTAACGAAGTTTTTTTTCTGTTTCTTAATACTCTGCTCATCTCTTGAAAGCATCTCTAGTCATTCCAATGCGTCTTCGGATTTCAATGTCGTACTTTCTGTCTTCTCCCACGACAAAAGATCAGGAAAAGAGAGAGAAAAGAAGACAGCACGTGACATACTTGAAGAGATCGATAGTAGAACAGGGTCTGGAAGAAATAACAAAAAGAGAAAAATTATTATGAATTATACGAGACAGGAAGATGTGGAGGGCCATGATCGCTTACGTCTTTCATAAAAAAAAAAGACGAAAGAAATAGTCGTAAGAAAGAGTTTAAAAAAAGAATTAAACGACTGAAAAAATCGGCACGTTTGAAGAGGGCCTAAAATAGAGAGAGGGGGGGAATAAAGAGAGAGGGAGTGATAGAGAGATAGAAAGAGAGAGGGAAAATGATAGAAGAAATAATAGGGAGAGAGAAACGAAACAGTTTTAAAAAACAGTTTAAAAGAAAAGGTACTTAAAGAAAGATATGCAATGGGACCTGAAATAAAGAGAAAAAGGGAAAAAAGTAATGAATAGGGCGAGAGAGGGAGATAAAGAGAGAGGAAGTAGTTAGAAGAAAGAAAAGAAACAGTTGTAAGAAAGAGCAAAAAACAAAAAAAAAAGGAATTGAAAGACAAAAAAAGTACATGTAACGGAGCTTGAAATAGAGAGAGAAATGTGAGGGTGGAGAGAAATAAACGAAAAGAGACAGAGAAAAACAGAGAGAAAACAATTAGAGAAAGGAAAAGTAATAGAGAAAAAAAAAGAGAAATATAACAAGGAACGAAGTCGGAGTGGGCAATAGGGAGAAAAATAGTGACAGGAAGAGGGAATAGTAGAGAGGGGAATGAGTAAAGCTTGGTGAAAAAGATGATGATATTTTCTTTCATCCGTCTTCTCTGCTGCCATCATTATAACAAAAATGAGAAAATCTGGCGCTAAGTGATTTTAACACTCATGTAAACGAAACAAAAACAAAGAAAAAAGAACAATTTCTTATGTCGAAAGATAAACTCAGCCTTTCGTAAGATTAAAATATATAAAAAAAAAATCAACACAAATTTGAAACGTTTCCTATTCAAAAACCGTAAACACGAGAAAATATGAGTCCTTAGACGTTGGTTGTTGAGTGATAGAAAATTCTTTACGGAAGAACGGTCAAATTTGTGTTCGCAACGAACAGAAGATGCTCCAGAAAGCAAAGCGAAGTTTTTAAAATTTTAAAATAAAACATAAACACACTAAGAATAAAAAAAAATATCTCTTTTCAGTCTAAAAAGAGTGAAAAGTACGCAAACAGATAGATGCAGTTTGAAGAGAGACAACAAATTAATTTTACTATAGTGCACGGTAGAACATAAAGCGAGGAGAACGAAAAACGAGGAAATCAATTGTTACCACAATATTTTTAATATATACATTTTTTTTTATCTCGCCTGTGTATATATGTAAAAAATCTTCAATATAGCTGTGATAAAAAAAAATATGAGAAACAAATCAAGCATCTCCCAAATATATGTCTTGAAAAACATCAGAAATTCATTATCCAGGACAAGATAATGAAATCAAGTTGGGAAGAAATGCAAGATGAGAAAAGGGAGACAACCAACAGTTTTTAGAGAAACGTTACAATAACAAACGTGGCACCAAGCACGCAATGTTAAAAGAGTGAAATAGAAGTTTTTATTTATATATATATATATATATATATATATATATATATATATATATATATATATATATATATATATATATATATATATATGGGGGAGTTTTGTGTGTGTGAATAAAAATTCAGATATAACTAAAAATATGAATAATTATCATCGCATAGCAATCTTTTATGTCAACATAACAGAATATCATTTTTAATGGTCAATATCTTTGTTTTAATGTCCATATAACCACTCTGAAAACGGCTTATGCTTGTTGGCCGAAACGTTAGATCAAGGAACAGCTAATAAAAAAGATCCAAATGTTGGACAATTTTTGTCTTTATTTTCACCCAAAATTAAAGCAATAATACGAAGTTTAGAAAGGATCATGATGAAGTATAATAGACATTCATTGTCTGTTATATTTAACAATACATACATATATATATATATATATATATATATATATATATATATATATATATATATATATATATATATAAAAAAAAAAAAACAAATACCAAATGGCTATAACACACACACACATTCATTCATACAAATATATATATTTCTCATTACGATAAACGTTATATAGTTTGTTTATATGTGTCTTCTGAGTAGACATACCATTTTGTTTAAAAGAACGAAAATGATATCTACCAGACCTGGGTAATCGGAAAAAAATATTAAAGAAAATATGCCTCTTTTCAATGAGACTTTATCTTGCTATGACCAGTAGATGCCAATTTCATTGTTTAGAAAAATAAGTAAATCTACGCATGTAGCCACTAAACACAACGTTCCTAGTCGTAAGAAATAATATCGGGTTTTAAAAAATTACTTGAGTGCTTATATATATATATATATATATATATATATATATATATATATATATATATATATGCGGTACTGGTGTTATAAAAAGAAAACTACAACACGTATCAAGTCGGCTTTTATTTCCTTCCAAGTATTTCTCTTCTGAAGCTGCACGCCTTATCCAGCGTCCTTTCCAATGGAGGAAGCATTCCTGAAACTCATTTTTTGGGGGACAGCGAGTAGCTGCCTCATCATATTCTCTTTGACTTACGCAACGTCTTAAAAACCTTGTTTATTCCTAGTGGGATTCGATTTTTGGAAAGAGGTAAACGTTGCCATGGGCGAGACCTCAGGAATATGGTAGTTGTCCAACCTGGTTAATATTGTGCTTGGCCAAAATCTGCAGCACAAGCCATGGTCACTGATGGAACCTCTGTAGTGTGATGAGACGACGATACTCTACACATTTTCCTTCCAAGCACAGCTATAAACAACGGAAGTGAGTAAGAACGTTATAACTTAATATGTATGCGCGTTAGAATTCGCGCTCAATCTGTAAGAGGCGGCTTTACTCTGCGTACTTTAGCTCCGTTACATAGCAACAATCCCGAAACCTTTCGATCATACTTCCTATATATATATATATTAGAAAAATCTATGACAATGTTTAAAAACTATTTTGGCGACGGGCTTAGTCCTTGAGGACTTCGTCGGACTAAAGTGATTACGCATGTACATGCAAAAGATGGGACTCTGAAATTTTAAATTAAATGTTTTTTAATACGTGTTTTGAGTATATAGTCTAGTTAATTTCATTTACTTTCTTGTTCTTTTTTATATGTTTTTTTTCTAACGATTAAAGCACCTCCTATATACTTTCGTTTTAGTAAATTAGAGTAATATTAATTTTAAATCAAAATTATGGTCAGAATTATTACGGTAAATATCTAATGCATTGAGTGTCTTGTTTTGTAAAAGAACACTTTTGAGTTCATATAATCTTTTATTTAAATTCCTTGAAGTTTCTCCTATGCATTTCTTATGGCAATCATTACAGATGACAGAGTAAATTCCTCCTTCAAGTTTTAGCTTATTATTATTTTGTTTTGTGTTGAGCATTTTATTGTTTTATAAGTAGTTTAACAAATTTTACGTTACACCTAAATATCTTATTTCAATTGTAGTTGTGAGAGACTTGGTTGGTATAATAATATATTTTGATTAGTTAGATTTGTTAGAATAGTCCCCTCTTTTAATTATAAATATTTTACGAGCATTTTGTTTCGCATTGAATATAAAATAATTAGGGTATTGTAAAAGCATATTCAATGTATTTCCTCTATTCATATGAATATTGTATTGATGGCTAAAAAACCTTTTTTCCATTTTGTCTTAGATTCGCCTAAATTTTTTCTGATATATAAAGAATTATATAACGTTTTCCCATATATATATATATATATATATATATATACGCGAGAAAGGAAGAAAATTATGCGCATACAGTTATCTATATATATATATATATATATATATATATATATATATATATATATATATATGTGTGTGTGTGTGTGTGTGTGTGTATGTATGTATGTATGTATAGGTAGTAATTCGTTGGTATAATTCAGGCGAGTAACAGTAAACTACAAACAACAAAAACAGTTTGGAAAATCCTTCGAATTTTAAAATTAAAATTCGTAGGTGAAAAACGGTCATTACTAAAGGTAACTTAATTCCAATTGTAAAGTATATATATATATATATATATATATATATATATATATATATATATATATATATATATATATATACACTGTGTTTGAATATCCTGCTCTTGAACGTTACAGAATATTCATGAACATAAGGTGACAAGTGTCTTTCGTGCTGAAATGTGAAAAAATGCTGTGTCAATTCCTAACTCGAATTTTTTAATAGAAAGATGTGGCACCTTCTGGGAGACATTCAATGATGTTCCTTCCTGAGCATGGTCAAAGTTTGCTTTTGAATAATCGACAAATCTTGGCCGAAAGTATTGCTTCGGCACACGGGATATTAAGGGAATTCGTTAAGTTTATAAGTGCTGCACGCTGGGGGAGGCACTAGATGAAATCTAAATGTGTAACAAAATATATTGAGCAGACACAGATGATTCTGTGAAATGAAACGTATTTATAACACAATGATCCAGAGACTTAAACAACAACCCATGTTGTGGCAGTTTTTAAGGTTCTCAATACTGAAAAGATATCATTTTGAGCCTTTTCGCAAATGGATAGACATAAAGCAACATCTTTGTGTCCTGTTCTCTTTCTAGATATATTAACGTTTCTCGTTCCTGGCATGTCATGATAGCCGGTGAAACTGTGGCGGTATTCAAGAGCCGGATAAATTCAAAACCCAAATTCAACAGAAAAGTGTTGTAAATACGGAAGGTTGAATTTCTCTTGTTGGGCAAAAACAGTTATTACAGATTTACTAATTTAATTTGCTGTGCTGATTAAAGGAAACGTTGAAATTAAAATGGCGGGGAGGATTTGAGAATAGGTGTTCTTTTTTTTGCAGGACAATGTACCTGTTTACAGGGCAAGTTAGTCGATGAATTATTTGAAGAATTTTGGATTCGAATGCATAGGCAATTCACTCAGCTCGCTAGATTTTGTTCTTTCTCATTAGTTCCATTTTGCCAAACATAAAAATAGTTTGAAAAGAAATAAATGTTCAAGAGATTTAAACGTAATAGCAAAGTACTATTGCACACAGCAGATTATGATGAAACGATTTACAGAGACTTTTGAAATGGTTTATCAAGTGTCGAAGTGTAAACATATATCAAAGAAAGAGAGATGATTTCCTTAGGCGATATTGTAATTGGCTTATCGTTCTGGTCATTTACTAAAGCTACCGGCGGAAAATGTCCGAACCAAG
>CAHIKZ030001001.1:2307500-2315000 GCA_903632075.3 Acanthosepion pharaonis | reverse complement strand
GTATAAAACGGGGTCGGGTAGCTGTTTCCTGAGACGAGACTCTGCCTTTCGACATAGCCTCGTCTGATCGGAGACAGAGAGTTTGACCAGTACAGCTGGAGACGAATCTCTAACTGCAGGATATCTACCGGCCAAAAATTCCCCGTAGACCCCGTATAAAACGGGGTCGGGTAGCTGTTTCGCGAGACGAGACTCCGCCTTACTTCTGGGGATCCTCTCTGCTCGGAGGCAGAGAGTTTGACCAGGACAGCTGGAGACGAATCTCCGACGGCAGACCAACATACAGTATTTACTACTGTAGTTATGTGAATGGGGACATACCCATTATCGTCTGTAAGTATGCTACAACAAAATGGTATCAAAGTCTCGTAATTTTTACAATTGAAATGGCTATATGTAGCCGTAGGAGGCACGGTGGAGTATTGGATTGAGGAATCGGAGAGCCGAGTTCGAATTCCAGTCGAATCCATTACGTTCACTTACGGGCTAATACTTTTGGGAAAGATATGAATCTTCTTCTTCTCCACCCCCCCAGCTATGGACAGACCGGGTTCTATAGCCTTGCATGGCAATTAGTCTACCGCAGAAAGAAATGGCAAACTACTGCGGAAAAAATCTGCCTCGTCAGTCAAGTATCGAAAGATACATGATCTCTTACGCGTGTATCACGCATGGCACATAACTGACTGATATGTAACCGTAAGTTCTATGCTAACAGTTTCTTCAATCGCAGTTCTCGCTTGTGGAACTAACTCTCTTCCGGCTTCTTGCTTTCCAGTCAAGTTTCATCTTCAAAAATTTAAATGCAATGTCAAACGTTATCTTCTGTCTTCTTCCTTCTTTCTCTTTTATTGTTCTCCCTTCTTAATAATGTTTTCCTTTTTCTCATATTCTTTCACATTCAGTAACCTCTTGCGTCTTCGTGGCTTTATTGTCTTTATTGGGCTGAAATTATAAATAAATAAATAAAGAGAAAAGATAAAATCGTTAGGTTAAAGTATTTTATTTCAAACCTCATGCTCCACGGTTTCAACACCTTAACATTTCCATATAATCCGATCAGTGTAACATTTCTACAATAAAAGCTTTAAAGTGGCGACGGAATCAATTTATCATTTGTCAGAAATCGATTCTTCCTAGTTCCGAAATTCTCCTTACAGGGAATAAACGAATTACTTTAAGAACTATGATTCTCAGAATTCCAGGTCCCATTCTTTCACTTGAGATACCTGTCCTCAAACATCAGTCCTCAGTTTGAATTTTTATCTGGTCATTTTTCCTCCATTATACTTATGACACAGTGAAATTCCTCCCCTGGCTAAAATTAGTAATGCGTTGGTTATCTACTAGGAAAGTGGAATGGCCGAACCAGGTTCAAATCTTTGCCTAGTTAATTGTGTTTACTTTTGAACAAATGTTCTTGGGAAATGCCATAACACATCTTCTGCCCTAGCTATAAATTTAATATCAAGTTAAACTGGTCTTTTGAGCCTTGATTGACAGCCAGTCTAGGAAAAGTACAACTTCGAATTAAAAAATAAGAAGAAGGTAAGGAAAAAACACTCTACAATATCTAGCAATAATTCATAGATATTGAAGAAAAGATGCCGTGGAGATCCATAATCGCCTACCTCCTGAATGTAAATGATATTTTACAAGTAAGGATTATTATATTCTTGAAAAATAAAATTAAAGTTTTAAAATAATTTTTTTTTCAAAAAGGCAAAATTTACATATATATATATATATATATATATATATATATATATATATATATATATATATATATATATATTTTTATTACTTTAAATGTTATATTTTTTAAACGTTATATTTTATTTAAACAGTGACAAAGCATAACAAAAGCGTTTGGAAGATGGATGTGTTCGGCTTGGTTGTATATTAGACGTCAAAAATATAAATTTTAAATTTAAACTTACGCCTATCCTGCATATTCAGCGATTTTCTCGAAATATAATTATAACCAGCATTTGTTGTCCCTCGCATGCGAGATTCCATCTTTAAAAAAAATTATTTAGTCTGACAAAGTTCTTTTGAAAGACGAAACGTGGCACATGTTTTCCATTTTATCATTTAATTACCCATCACACACACATACGCACACACATACACACACATGCGTGTGTGCAACATCCTGAATGACGATGTATATTTTGACCTTGGTACAGTGTGCGCATGCTTAGGGATAGTAAAATTTTTGATAAAATGTTAAAAGACGTCGGCCATCTTTTTCTTTAACATTTTCATAACACTGCAGCGTCTGTCTGTGTTAGATGATGACGCATCCTGAGATAAGGTAAAGAATGAGAAATGAGCCTAGCACCATCTGGTATTGTGCCACGGAGACGCACGCAGGCTCCTTTTGTTCAATCAGAGCCTTTGTATATTGTGCACCTCCGTGATCTTTCCTTCTGGAGAGTGTCAACACCAACTGTCTGGAAAAGTTTACTTACATTAGGACTATAAGCACGCCTATCTATTGTTAGACTTCTACATACGCCAGCGAGCATATCTCCTTCACTGTTGCGATACGGTCTTCTGGTGGATCTAATATCAAGGTGTACTGTTCAATGACAAGAGCAGTTTCTGTTTTTATAGGTATGATGATCTCATGCCTGTGTAACGGAGACCTGGGTAGCGACGTTTCCTAAACTGTATTCGCAGAGTACACACAAGTTCAACCCTGGCAATATAATGTAATGTGCTATAAGTTATAATTCCTCATCAATGTGGAAGGAACGATAGAAAGTGTCTTATACATTCAGAATAATGTTAAACCCAATCATCTGCCATTCCTGCAAATGGTTGGCGGTCTAATGTTGCAGTAGAATAACGCACACCCACACGATATCCGTACTATTCAACATGCTTTGTAAATCCTATTCTAATACACAATGTATGTGTAAACGATTATCAAGGTATCGTTATTTTCTAGGTGGAATTGCTCGATGTAACCGTAAGTTCTATGTTAACAGTTTCTGCTTTCGCGCTTCTCGTTTGTGAAACTCTCTCCTGTTTCCGAGCTAACACACTTGTTGCGCAGCTAACCAAACATTTACAGAGCCCACCTGTGGCTTATACTGCAAATATGGTGAGCGGTCCTTAGTTACATTTTCCGGAAGAGAGCGCATAAATTGGCATGATCACCAGTTTGAAGAAGTCTAATACGCTCACATCCTCAGTCACGATGACTTGTGACTTCGTGCTAGTACAACCATCGACGGTTTTCGAAAAGTTCCGTCTAATCAATTTTACTCACTAGGCAGGGATCGAAGCATGTCACGGTTTCCACTGTGACACAAGCCTCCCAGGGCGATGGCTTCAACAAACCACTTCTCTGACAAATCACCTATACTGAGATTCGAACCAGTGTCTCTTGGTCGGAAAGTATATATATATATATATATATATATATATATATATATATAGATAGATAGATAGATAGATAGATAGATAGATAGATAGATAGATAGATCAATCTGTTCAGATGCGTCAAATTGTAATGCACACAATAGATTCATAAAATCAAAAGAAAATGGTTAAATACATCAACACAGATATAATGACAATATTCTCCACACGTGACATATATACATATATATATATATATATATATATATATATATATATATATATATATATGAAATGCTAGCCCAGAATTTGGGGCATCTGAACAGATTGAACAATTCTAACAAATTACTAAGCGTTTCCCATGTCTCGCTGGATATTTTACAATTCTATAGAAATCTCTCTAAGAAGAAATCAATAATTTCATTTTCAATTAATATTTATTTATTTTTTAATTTATTTATTTATTTATTTTTTGAAGATGCATTTTGACGTTTTCTTACCCCCTTGTAAGATGAGGATATACCTGTGAATATCCAAAAGATAAGTAGATAGATTTTGATGGTCTTGGATATATACGTCTATAGCTGGGCGTGTCTAGCCAAACAATATTCGACTGTTCTTGACGTCGACCCACCTTTCTTTCGGCGAGTGGTTGTCAGTCACAGGTAGCCATAGCAACGGGCGCCACTTTCTCGTAATATCAGCCTCTTCACTCAGTGATGGCTATAGGTAGCTGCACAATGGCGCCCTATATCAACGTTTGTAGAATTCTACGATCGCTCTCTTCGTTCGATCAATAGTTACTGATGTTATCCACAGTTTCTCGCTTTCTCTCTGCTTCCAAACAGCTCTTCATTTATAAGTACGGCAAGGGAAAATGTGGATACAACGGCGCAGCTAAAATCTTGTGGAAAGAACGCTCGCGCATGCGCAGTGGCGGCCCATTGGAACGCGGGCCTTGTGTTTGCCTTCCACCTCTGTTTACAAAGACGGCAAAATGTTTCTGCTTTTCAAGTTTGTTCCAGGTGTATAAATTAGGGGTAAGTTCAATGTCAAAAAGCGGATTGAATTAAACAGTCGGGCCAAATTATTTTCAAGTTATATTTTTGATCCAACATTAGAATTTCTTTTACGCTTAACTTTAAGAAAAACATTAATTTTTTTTTTTAAGTAATATTCTCTAGTAAGTAATGAAGAAACTGATTTCTTTTAGATGAATTCAACCTGAGGTTTTTTAAAACTTCTACTCCAAGTCTAAAATTGCAGTCATTCAAAATATGTACTAAGCGATTTCGCAACAGTTGCTTGATTCGCTTTGTGAATTCAATAGAAAATGCTTAGATTTTGTCTGGATTTTGACGTGTGCATCGTTTTTAGATGGTAAGGATTTTAACGACAAGCAATTTTTTGAAAAAAAATGCATTCATGAATTATTTCAAATTTTACTGACTCAATATATAAAATGTTAAAAGAAAAAAAAATGAAATAAATAGGATAAATGCGACAGTCATT
This sequence comes from Acanthosepion pharaonis, assembly GCA_903632075.3. NCBI lineage: Eukaryota > Metazoa > Mollusca > Cephalopoda > Sepiida > Sepiidae > Acanthosepion > Acanthosepion pharaonis. The sequence goes on along the minus strand of CAHIKZ030001001.1, from coordinate 2,310,116 downwards.
TTTTTTTTCTCATTTCTATATCTGGGGAGGTATGAATATCTATAATTTCTCAAATTAGTAGTGGCTGACAGCTAAATTAAATGGAAAATAGCAAATAAAATACGAAGGAAACAAAAAAGCACACACAAACACAACACACACACACACACACACACACACACACACATATATATATATATATATATATATATATATATATATATATATATCAATTAATAAAATAATTAAGAAAGTGACAACCTTAAGGTTCAATGGCTATAATTTATTTCCCAAGAAAATATATTTTTCCAAGTTCATTAGGTCACATCTCTAGTTACAAAGCTTTATATATATATATGTGTGTGTGTGTGTGCATGATTGATTAAAAAGAACCGGCAAGGTCTGTCTGTTCAATTTTTTTTTATTTTTCCAATCATCGAATAAGGTTTTGAGTCATGTGCTTAAAGTTGTGGATAAACTGTCCGAAGTTCATATTTTTTTATTTTACATATATATATATATATATATATATATATATATATATATATATATATATATGTGTGTGTGTGTGTGTGTATAACTTCATTTTTATATTTGGTGGATCCTCGTGTTAGAAGCCTCTTTTTTAAACAACGCCATACCGGTAACGTCTACCGAAATGAGGACTCGAAAACTGAATAAACAAAGTGTGCTGTTGTCCGACAGTATTCGAACCTGCATGTCTCTTTATTATTAATATATAAAAATATATATGTATATTTATTATTCATATATACGTACACACACACACACACTCACACACACACACACACACACACACACACACATATATATATATATATATATATATATATATATATATATATATATCAATAATAAAATAATTAAGAAAGTGACAACCTTAAGGTTCAATGGCTATAATTTATTTCCCAAGAAAATATATTTTTCCAAGTTCATTAGGTCACATCTCTAGTTACAAAGCTTTATATATATATATGTGTGTGTGTGTGTGCATGATTGATTAAAAAGAACCGGCAAGGTCTGTCTGTTCAATTTTTTTATTTTCCAATCATCGAATAAGGTTTTGAGTCATGTGCTTAAAGTTGTGGATAAACTGTCCGAAGTTCATATTTTGTTATTATTACATATATATATATATATATATATATATATATATATATATATATATATATATATATATATATATATGTGTGTGTGTGTGTGTGTGTATAACTGAATTTTTTTATATTTGGTGGATCCTCGTGTTAGAGCAGAAGCCTCTTTTTTAAACAACGCCATACCGGTAACGTCTACCGAAATGAGGACTCGAGAAAACTGAATAAACAAAGTGTGCTGTTGTCCGACAGTATTCGAACCTGCATGTCTCTTTATTATTAATATATAAAAATATATATGTATATTTATTATTCATATATACGTACACACACACACACACTCACACACACACACACACACACACACACACACACATATATATATATATATATATATATATATATATATATATATATATATATATATATATATATATATATAAGTATATGATTGGTGTATACAGAATAAATTCCAATAACCACTAATTACTATTCTTAAAAGAGTGCTCAATACAGAGTAGAGCAGATATAATTATTTATAATCATAACATATATATATATATATATATATATATATATATATATATATATATATATATATAATAAATATCCTTTTTTCTCACTAGTTGCACAACTCTGATGTGTTTAAATTTACTCCCCAGCCTAACTTACCGAAAATAAAATGTTCAAAATAATCACGATCAGGTTTTTGCTGTCTCCTCTTCGATATATTTATATATATATATATATATATATATATATATATATATATATATATATTATATATATATATATATATATATATATTATTATATATATATATTGTTAATATATATATATATAATAAATATATACTTTTCGTCACCAGTAGCACAACTCTGAATTTCATGCAAAACGCAATCCTCTAGCGTTGAGTAATGCTGACTGTGACATAATTTAAATTTTGATATATATACCGGACTATTGTAATAGCTGAGCAGTCTATATTATTTACGGGGATTGTTTATATATATATATATATATATATATATATATATATATATATATATATATATATATATATAAACAATTGGCATTAGCGCCGAGAGACCCAATACGAACATTTCAAAGTCAATCTGAGGACATTGGAGAGGGTTCGGAAAAAGTTGGATGAGTTTAATGGTGCTTACGAAGGTGTTTGGAGTGATGGCGACGTTATGTCTCCATTCATCTTCCCACAAAGCGTCAGACTCAACACGGAGACCTACATCAAGTGCCTTGAATGCTGCCCTGGGTCAAGATGGTGGCTGTTGGAAGACCCAATGTGTGGCATCAGGACACTGCACCACGCCACACAAGCAGAACCCAGTCAATTTCTGAGACTATATAACTCCTTAAATCTGGCCACCTAACTCCCCCCACTGCAACCACCTAGATTATTATATCTGGGGCTCAATTGATCGAGTGACCCACAAAAACCATTGTAACACCAAAGATGAACTGAAGGCAAGTATTATGGCAGCATTCACCAACTTAAACAGGG
>CAHIKZ030001001.1:2300000-2305000 GCA_903632075.3 Acanthosepion pharaonis | reverse complement strand
CAGTAGATGTTATTGCTCTTTTCTCTATTGATAGGGGTTTCCTGCCTAACCTTTTGCTTGAAATAGTGTGTAACTTTAACATCTTGATAATGTCATTGTTCTCTCCTTGAGTTACGTGTGCTATCCATTTTAATTGTTGCTGCCGTTGAAAGTCCTCAAGTGTTTTCTGTTATTTGATACAGTTCTTTGTCTGTGATTCTGTAATGCAAATCCACATTGTTCTAAGAAGGATAATTCTCGCTAAGACTTTACTCGCACGAAAACATTTTTAAACATTGACCCAAGAAAGAAAGAGGGGTGATCTTTGACAAGCCCCTCAGTTTTCACTCGCTGAAAGGCTTTTTTTTACGATTGATCTTAGAAAGAGGTTGCAACGAGAAACGATATTGAATTGCCGAAACTATGTTCTGTATTGAAACAAAACTTCTTTTTTTTTCTAGGTGATGTAATAGAGATGTTTGGAAATCTCTAATACCGGTAAAAATGCAATGCTATTACTATTGAATAATTGGAAAGCTTTTATTCCATGTACTTACTCGTTTGTTTGCATTTTCGCTTTGTTTTTCTCTGCTTTTTTTTTCAATCTTCCAGACTGAGATTGAAAAAAAAAATCTTGAAGCGTCGAATTAGATAGATTTAATGTACAAATGCTGAGCCGAAGTGTTGGCACGTATCCATATGTAAAGGGTTCACTGAGCGTTCGTCACGAACAAAGTGGCCAGTCCTATGAAGAAGGGACACAAAATTGGAAAAGAAAATTGAATGATGGAGAAAGGGAAAGCAAAAGGATTCTGTAAATGAATTGTATTCTTGTCTTTCATAATCCTCTTATTCTTTTAAGATACTATATTGTGGATGCGAATAAAAACTAAAATCAATCTGCGAACACTTCTAATGCGTGAATTTCACAACGCAAATGTTCGAAAACTTCACATGAATCAGTCAATATTTGAGTGCCATAAGGAAATATTTATCTATCGAGATATCTATGTAAATTTGTTCTTATCTATCTATCTATCTCGATAACTACGCTAACCTAGCTATCGCATTCTTTTCATATTTATCATCCTATCGTATACGGTTTTTATCTATCTATCTATCTATCTATCTATCTATCTCGATAACTACACTAACTTAGCTATCGCATTCTGTTCATATTTATCATCCTATCGTATAATGTTTTTATCTATCTATCTATCTATCTATCTATCTATCTATCTATCTATCTCAATAACTACGCTAACATAGCTATCGCATTCTGTCCATATTTATCATTCTATCGTATACTGTTTTTATCTATCTATCTATCTATCTATCTATCTATCTATCTATCTATCTATCTATATATATATATATATATATATATACATACATATATATATATATATTTATACTACAGATTTACATGAAAAAGTCTGAAATAATATTTAACGACTTCTTCTTTACAATTAGATACATAGAGTTATGCTGGCTCGTCTTCCGCTATTTCCGATTCTGTCTATAAAACAAATGAAAAAGAAAAGAAAAGAGATTCATTTGTAAAGATATCTAGCGATGAAACAGAAAACACAGCGGGTAATACATTCATGCATTTCTCAAAGATATTCGTACAAAGTTAATAAAAGTAGTCTCAATGAAGAAAGACTCTGCCGTATGGTTTAGAAACAGGGAGGACTGATAGTATATTTGACTGCGTTTAATGATTATTCAAACAAAAAAAGAGAAAAATAATCGATTAAGAATGTTAATTAATTTCGAGAAATTTGAGAAGTTTGAGAGATTCTTAAAGAATTAAAGGTAAATATTAGCTTGGATATAATAACACAATGGATTATGTTGTTTGTTTACATAACGATATATTCGTTCGTGATCTAGGAAGAATATTTTTCGGGAAGTATTTTATCAGAATTCAGTCAAGTAACTAGCTGACCATGTGCTTTCCTGTCACAAAAATACTCTTAAGATCGCACATTAATAGACAAATCGTGCAAATACGATATAAGTGAACCCTTTAAAAGCTGGAAGAGCGAAGAGATACACACTAAATGCGAGGAAAACAGAGACGCGGAAGGAAGGGGAAGATTATCAGTCTAAATTAAAAGGGTAAAAGATCGAGCTGAAAAACAAATACAACCATTGCTCTATCGTCATCACATTTATGAACAAACGATTCAAAATTCAGACCAATGCTTATGGCCAGCAAGCAATAGTATTGCGTAAGGACGAAAATATTTTTGTAACCAGCAGCTGCCTTTTGTTAACTCTTTTTAAGGCATTCCGGTCTTTTCCGACATTATTCCAACACTTCGATCAATCTTAAGAATCTGTCGACATTAGATTTTTTATGTGACACTCAAATGGCTCAAGCTTACGATATTTCAATCTTGACCTTATGATTCCTTCATATCTCCTCGACACATCATCACCGAACCAGTAACAGAAACATGAGTTCGTTCGGCATCTATAGAATTACATTTGATTGCCGTGATCTTTGCCATCGTGATAGATAGATAGATAGATAGATAGATAGATAGATAGATAGGATATAAATATGGACAGAATGCGATAGATAGTTATCGAGATAGATAGATAGATAGATAGATAGATAGATAGATAGATATTTTACACTTTAGATATATTCTACTTTTTATAGATATAGATAGATAGATAAATATTTTACACTTTAATTATATTCTACTTTTATATAGATAGATAGATAGATAGATAATAATAGATAGATACAATAAAAAGAACAATGTGGGTGTGTAATCATACTATATATTTTATAATACAAAACGATTTTATTTTATATATAAATATATAAAATAACATGTTTTCCATTTATATATATTAATTATATTTTATGTTTAAATAACGTTGTTTCAAATAATGAGATATTCCGTTTTTATGGTAACTTATTGTAACAATAAAATCAGTTATATATTGTATTTTTTTAATAATATAAAACGATTTTATTTTATATATAAATATACAAAATAATATTGTTTCCCTTTATATATATTAATTATATTTTATGTTTAAATAACATTATTTCAAATAATGAGATATTCCGTTTTTATGGTAACTTACCATAACAATAAAATCAGTTATATATTGTAATTTTTTTATTATTTTGGTTTTCTCTGATTGATTTACTTTTAATGATTTAAAATGCAAAATTCTTTTGAGATTGCAAAATAACACACAACAATAGAGTTAATTGTATGGATAAAATTCCTACATTACTCGTGCAGAAAATATAACTAAAATTAATTTAGCAAACATTCTCAAATGGGTTTTGATGACGTTGCAGTCGTAATCATCAGCGACGCTATCGTCTATTTTTGTGTCAGTCGCTGAATCGTTAAAAGAAAGAAAGAAAGAAAGAAAGAAAGAAAGAAGAAAAGAAGAAAGGAAGGAAGATGACGTAGTGAAGACGATAGAATAGGAAGTTAAAGAGAGAGAGAGAGAGAGAGAGAGACAGACAGAAGAAAGTAAAAGAGTAAAAGAGAGAATAGAAGTAAGAGGTTAATTTTTTTATCAAGAAAAATTTAAATGCTTATGAAAAGACATTCTGGAAAAGAACATAACTAATATGTCTACAGATATATAATCAAAGGAAGTGTTATTCAGTTTTATATATTTTATAGAATTTGGACATATTATAATATTCGCGTAACTAAGTGTTATATACCGTGCCTATGAACACTAATGGGTATGTCCCAATTCTCATAAATACATTGGACACTATTGTAAGTGGGGTAATACGATGTCTAAGTAGTTCACCTCTAGTTGTGGTTTACCTACTTCAAGGCGCTGGCGAGTATTGTATTTTGTTGAAGTTATAAAGATTACTATTTCATTTCCAACCACAGTTTTGGTTATTCCTCATTCGGTAACCCTTTCTAGGTTACAACACTAAGTAAATTAAAAAAAAAAAAAAAAAAACACCCCTTAGATAAAATAAAATCTCTGGCTTTGTAAAATTTGACTGAATTTTAATATTTCGAATTATGAACGTTAAATAAAAGGTTCATAATTTTGTCATATTTTTCTTCTGTTTTTGTTCATGCATCTTATACAATACGCGTGTATTTGAATGTGAATTGCAACATTACCACCCGCCCCAAGAAATACTTTGATGTTGCTAACAAATTCTTATATACCGTGATGGCAACATTCAGTTCTTGATAATAACGGTGATAGCCGGAAATACTCAAACACAAATAGAACAAAAACATGACCTTCAGAGAGTTTATCCACAATTTAGATTTAGACAATTCCAATTTTGATTAGAATAACTTATTCGAAAATTAGAAAAAAATACAATAAAAAATAAACAGACAGATATTGTAGGTTGAATTTCACAAAACTTTCTTTTCTTTTGGGAAAGGCGTGAATCCTCTTCTTCTCCCTCCAGCTATGGTTAAATAGCAGGACAGTTTGGGTTCTATAGCCTTGGATGGCAACTGGTCTAGGAGAAGAGCAACTCTTAATTCAAAACCTGCGGAGGGTCGTTTGGGAACCCTGTGGAACGTAGTCTCAAAAAGTGTGGCTGGTTCTGCACAAAAGCCTTCACCACTAGAATCAAATCTCATGTTGCTGGTGTCGGGCTCTGTCAGTTTCCTAGGAACTGATCTGCTTGACCCTCATACGTCGAATTCGACGGAAGAGTCGAGTATATATATATATATATATATATATATATATATATATATATATATATATGTGTGTGTGTGTGTGTGATATGTGCGTGTGCGTGTGTGTATTTAATAGGCCGGTTAATAAAATTTGTGGAATGAAAAGACCATAAAATAATAAAAATATTGTCAATAAGACTGATGATATTTATTATATATTAGTAGGCCTTTTGACTAAACCGAAGCACGAATAGAAAGATTTTAATGTCAGGATTTTTGAACACGCCTATGTCATTTTTCAACGAGACGAGAAATAAACAATGAGGTTGGCCTCACTCTTCTGTGATTTTTTGTTTGTTG
>CAHIKZ030001001.1:2262500-2292500 GCA_903632075.3 Acanthosepion pharaonis | reverse complement strand
ATAAGATTGTGGAACATTGGTCTTTCTGTAAACCTTTCAACATACATTCGCATATATATATATATATATATATATATATATATATATATATATATATATATATATATAAAAGTGAACATAGAAATCAACACTTAGAGGTGCAGTCTGTTTCATGCTATATGCAATCGTCAGGCCACCTGACGATTGCATATAGCATGAAATATAGCATGAAATATAGTATATTCATATATATATATATATATATATATATATATATATATATATGAACAAAAAAAATTTTATACCACAATATTTAAACATCAGTTAAAAGTGATGGAGCGAATTATTTTCTTTTAAAGGAATTTTTTTCGTCTTCAGAAAGATTCGTTGGGAAAAAAAACAAACAAACAAAAAAAAAACTATAAAAATGCACATTAATCATAAACGCCGAAACTGAAAAACATGCATCGGGGGTAAATAAGGAGCCGCGATTAAAATAAATTTATGACTAAAACAATAAATCGATGTAAATGAGTGTAAAACAGAAGAAGAATTTGTACTCACGACCCACCCTATGGGATACAGAGATAATGAAGAAAGTTCTCCTTCTGCCTGCATGAATTTGGTCGATGAAACTTTGTATGAACAGCTTCTAAAAACGTACATGTTTAAACGAGCTTTGTGCAGTACCCTAAACGCTTCGTCAGAATATTTCTAAGCGCAACCCGGGTAGTTCACCAAATGTAGTTCAATCACTGACTTACAAATCGACTAAGATTTTCAGTGCACACGAGCTGAGATTTTCACTGTATAGAGCGTTTTCCCTATACTAAAAGGAAAACTCATGTCTGTATCTGACTTAAGAAACGTGTAAAACGTTGGTGTAATTTCCGGCGAAGATATTGCTACATTGCACTCGCGTCACACACGCACACACAAACAACAGCATGTAATCATTTTAGAAATGATAGTTCCAGTTGATTACTTGTCTGCAATTTAAGAAGATTTATGACAGGGAATACCAGAGAATATGAACAAAGATAAAATAAATGATTGAGTGAATACGATTTGAATACGGCAAATTGCTTTAACCCTTTCTCTGGACAAATTCGTTTCTGCTCTTTGCCGGAAACGGAATTTTTATATATGCTTTTATTATAAACGGGCCTTTTATTTTTTTTTTTTTAATAAGAACTCATAGATTATGGTACACGTCATTTACTTTATTTGCTCATTTTTTTAATCCCCGAGCGAGGCGAAAATCCCACTAGAACAAAGAGGGTTACTGGCAGTGAAAGTGAAAGAGAATGAAAAGATTAAAAATGCGGAGGATTGAGGAAAGGAGAAAAGGGAATAGGATTCAAAATACAGAATTTGGCAGTTGACGTTGCAGTCAAATTTATAAAGATTCTAGTTATCAGGGAAGCGAATAAACGGATGGGAGTTCCACAGGTAGGAAGTACAAGAAGAAAAACTGTAGAACTAGCGGTTGTATCTAGTTAGTTCAACAGTAAAACGGCGTGAAGACCTAGTTGCCAATCTAGTCGGTCGCTTAAAGTCATGTTGTCGGGCACCAAGGAAAAGCTCATCCGAACAGTGGCTATGAAAATATTTATAGAACAGACAGAGGGAAGCCACGTCACGTCGGTGAGAATGTGATTAGAAACGAGATGCCAGGTCAGGATCGATTGTATTGCTGGTCCTTTTCTAGATTTTGTCAAGAAACTTGAGATACACAGTTAGACCACCAGACCATATATGGCAACATTATTCAATACACGGACGAATAGTAGATTTATTTATGTGCAAGATGGATTCTGACGAGATAAAGTGAATCAAGATTCTTAGCAGCAGACTAAGCAATTGATTCAATATAATTGCCACCATTTCATGCCAGTTAAAAACGTGAGACAAAGAAGACGTAGAGTGTTGCTCTCATGAAGCTCAGTATCAGCCATCTTGATGGTATGCAGAAAAAGATTATCTGTGCTGATTAAATAAAAGCAGTTTTGTTTTGAAGGCGTTGAAATTTACAAGCCATTTCTTGCCCCAGTTAAACACTTGACAGGAGGTCCTTTTCAAGAAGTGTTGCCATGTTAAGTTTGTCGGATCTGATTTGCTACTACAATTTCCCCTCTTCAAGCAACAAAGCACCAGTGCAACTCTTATGTATTGATATGTCATTTTGCCAGATGAACGGCTGGCTAGGTTTAGATAAAAGATCTCTCATCTAACAGATAACATTTTCTGTTGTTTATTAATAAAAACTAGAATAAGAAATTAAATTCCCGTCAAAATTTATGGCGGTACAGGTACTAATTTTGCAGAGTAAACATTTAGCTTTTTTAATAATGTAGCCAGATGAAATCGTTTTACAGCGGGAAGAGTGTCAGTGTACTGAAAGAGGATCGAACTCTCTACGCTAGAGAACTGGTCTGACCAGTTGATCTGGTTACTAATTGACCTGAAAAATGAATTTTTGACCGCAACTAATTTTAGGTATAATAAGGAATCCAGCAGTGATATTTTCATTTCAAACTGCGTAACTTCACATCTTGACCGTAGCGGTACAATAACATGACTAAACAACTAATCAAACTTGGCTCTGACTGCGCGCGCGCGCACACACACACACACACACACACACACACATATATATATATGTATGTATTTCTATCTATTTCTTTATATACGGCAGACAAGGAAGATTTAATTAATTTTTTATTAATTTTTCCAGCACCGTTTTGTCGATGTAAGGGAATTCAGTAATATTTCCATAATTTTTATTGTGCCAACCGCATTTGGCCATTTCTTTAACCATTTTTTAAAGGGCGTTTTGTATTGGGTGTCGTTAGTTTTTCTTCGTCCTCACATCCCTTACTCCTACAAAATGGAAAAACGCAAAGATGCTGAAAGAAATTTATAAAAATTAATTGAATCTTCCTTGTCTGCCGTATTTAACCAAATATGTTTGAAAGAAAGTCTGGTGTCCAAATATACATTAATATATATATATATAATATAATATAATATAATATAAACCTTTACGTAGTTACTTTTACTCGTTTTTAAGGGTTTTTTTTTTCTTTGGACTCTGAGCTTGAATTCTGGAGGATTGTTTTCGCCTCAGTTTCATATTCTTAGTTCTTTATTTTATTATTCCTCATTTTTCCTTAGGTACTGGTTTGTTCTACTACAAGCCGAAATACCCAAGGTTTTTCCAGGCGAGTACCACTATATATATATATATATATATATTGGTAACCGACGGAAAAAACTATAATATCAGTAAAAGATTTTAAAAACAGACATAACAAAAAAAAACTCTTAACAAGCTTTTAAAATAAATGTGACAACCTATATTTAGTAAAAGCGTATCAAAGATTCCATTAACTTCCGACACAGATTTATTAATGGTTCAAACAACATGAAAAATACTATGGTATTGGTTCTCAATAATTTAAAACTAAGAACAAACTTTTGATAACTCTGATATACTTGTGATAACCGACATTTTCAAAATATTACGGACTAACATTTCCAGTTCCAACGGTTAGCGAGAAAATTCTAATATTTCCACCTTTAATAATTCTTTCTTTTACATTTAACCAGAAAATTCTATTTCCAGTCCTACATTTTACGAGAAAATTCTAATATTTTCATCTCTCGCTTTTAACCAGAAAACTAGTTCGTTGAAATGTCATAATATCCTTTATAAAGGAGCAAATGATAGGCATAAATGTAAAGGCCCGTAACTCTGCACGATTTTCCAGTCATCCTGCAATAGCTTCGATAATTACAATATTCTATCATCTTATTTGAGCGAACCACGCAGCCGATACTCTATGATTGCATTGAATTTTGAAGGTGATTTGTTCTTTAATGATTTCTTGAGTGAAATGAGAAGTGAAAAGCACATCGTAAATCATTCACAAAAACGTAAAGCAATTGGAATATTTTATGACAGTAATTTCATCTTTATTCAAGTGGATTTCCACATGAGAAAATATACATAATCGTACAGTTGCAGCTACTACTGGGGGTGGGGGCTACTGTAGCACGATAGTTAGAGAGATCTTTTTGCAGTCCATATTCTATATATATATATATAATATATACATATCTATCTATACTGAGTGCCACGTTTCTGTACCAGGTTAAGATATGAATAACTAGATAGGTAATGTAGCGGTTAACGGCGCTGAAAGAGAAATCAGCGAGCCATTGCATTCACATTCTCCGAAATACCATTGGGAAAATGAATCATTGTGTATGAATCGATGTCTCCCCCTTCTGCCCAGCTATGGATTAAATAACAGAACAGACGAGGCTCCCTGGCCATAGTTGTTGACCTCTTATTGAGAAGAACAAATCGAATATGTAGCTCTGGGGTGGTGTATACTATAGAACAACAGAAAAGATTATAGAGTTTATAGTTAAGTGTGGTACGGAGTTGTAGACACTGTGATCTCAACTGAGGTTAGATAATAATAATGACAGGGATAAAAAATAAGTCTTCTACTTCTATATTCATTGTTCCTTCATAAACTGAGCGATCATAGCTCTCTACAGCTTCCTGTTTGCATTGCGCTAAGCAACATTTAATTCTTTACCATCCTTCATTGTCCTGTATGTTTGGGATTAGTTGAAACAGTATCATGTTTATTAGAACATAATACTGCTTCAACTATTTGATTACTGCTTACATAATATTGCTTCAATATATTCTAATAAACATGATACTACTTCAACTAATCCCAAACATATTAATCTCCTATATCGTAATCAAATAGTTGAGGCAGTATTATGTTCTAATAAACATAATACTGCTTCAACTGATCTCAAACATATTAATCTCCTATATCGTAATCAAATGCATACTAATTATAAACACTAAATACTAAAAAAACTGATAAATACTAATATATCTGCAACAGATCTTAGCAAAAAATTAAGTTAATCATATACTACACTAAATCTAGTATATCCAACTCAATCATTCGCAATGATTCTCCACCCCCACCCCGTTAGTGATTTGCAAAAACTAACATAGTTTACAAATTTAAGTGATTGTATAATATTTATGTTGGTCACACCACAAACTCGCTTTCACGACGCTTGACTCTACATTTGAATGATAATTCTAACATTTTTAGGCATTTAAAACAACATGCCTGGCCGCATACACAATTCCGGAAAATCCTTGCTGAAAACACAACTATACTTAAACATGAAAACAATAAAGAAAACTAAAAATTCTTGAAGCTATATACATAAAATAGTTGAAACCTAACCTGAACAAAATAAACTATGAAAACTCCACAAATACACTTAAATGCCTATAACTGATAATAGAAGCCATTGGTTTATACCAACGACTTCCCAAACTTAACACCTCGTTTTCACTCTCGTGTGGCCATGTGTGATGTCATGGGCCGCGGTGCGATTTTCGCTTACAGTGGGTCGTATGCACGAGTTTGTCGTTGCCTGGAAATCTTCGATGCAAACAGACTATAATTGTTGGTATGTCCGTGTATTGTTTAATTTATTGTAATGTAATTGTCATCTCTGATGATGGCTTATGTAACATGTATCAATATGGTGATTTTCTTTCGTCTTTCAATAATAATGTTATTAAGCATATCAGACGATATGAAAGGAATTTGCTTAAAATAAATAGACAAAACTTGTCTATATTATTTAATGAAAAAATTATGCCTAAATACACACACACACACACACACACACACTATATATATATATATATATATATATATATATACTTTAAAAATCCAATACTTTTTATCAAAAGTAATATGTGCCAAAAAACGGATTCAATTTTAAAAAGCACTCAATACAATTACCAAAAAACAAAAATGTAGGCCAATTTAAGACATAAAATAATTGGAACACCAACATTTCTGCAACCCTGGTTTCTACCAATCAGGTATCTTCGGGCAGTAAATAGTTTTAATGCGTGAAGATAACTAATTGGTAGAAAACATTGTAGCAGAACGGTTGGTATTCCAATTATTTTACTTCTCATATATATATATATATATATATATATATATATATATATATATATATATATAACTCAGTTATTAGATAAATTTATAAAATTTATTTTGATTCGTTATAGAAGGATAATAACTGACTGGGATAGATAGATAGATAGATAGATAGATAGATAGATAGATAGATAGATAGATAGATTTGACCAGAATGAGATAGATAGATAGATAGATAGATAGATAGATAGATAGATAGATTTAACCAGAATGAGATAGATAGATTTGACCAGAATGAGATAGATAGCTAGATAGCTAGCTATCTAGCTAGCTAGCTAGCTAGATAGATAGCTAGATAGATAGATTTGACCAGAATGAGATAGATTTGACCAAAATGAGATAGATAGATAGATAGATAGATAGATAGATAGATAGATAGATAGATAGGAACAAATGGAAAAAAATCAGTTTTCAAGCATAGCTTCAAAGTGTTTTACGTTGAACTAATTTTCTTATATGTTCTCTTTGAACGTTGTCTATAATAAAGTATGATTTGGTCGTAGATTTGATGTTGTTCTCCATATATAAACTTCGATCCCTGTACCATTTTTAAGTTTAGTTTTGAGACAACCCATTCGGGTATAAGGGGAGATAAGCAAAAAGAGAAAAGAGAGAGAAGGAGAGACAGAAAACAATAACTTAAAAAGAGAGGAAGTGAATGAGCGAGAGAGATGTTTTGCTACTGCAGTGAGTAGGTTATCTTTTGAAACCCCACACATTTTTAAATCATTTCACCTCAATCAAGGCGATAATACCACTAAGACGCAAGGAGAGAGGACACTAAAAAAAAGAGGGTCCAGGAAGACAGCAGATGGTGTTTGACGATGCATTTGAATTTTTCAAGATTCTAGATGGCAGAGAAGCAAGAAAACCCAAGAGTTCCAGAAGTGAGAAGATTTTTTCTTAAGCGTTTCACCCCAAGCAAGGCGGGAAGCCACTAGCACTCAAGGGGTTACAAAAAGTTATAGCGAGAGCAAAGAGGAGTGATAGAGAAAAGGATGAAGAGAAGGATAGGGGATAGGTCAAGGCATCTGGAGACGTCGATTGACATTACATTTGAATAACCGGAGATTATAGCTATCAGGAAAACGGGAAAACGGGAGGGAGTTCCACAGGTGGGAAGTGCGAGACATGAAGCTATTGGAGTAGAAGAGACGGCTACATTTAACAGTTTCGACAGTGAAAGGGTGTGAGCGAGATTCTAGCCTAGTAGAACTCTTAAATTCATGAAGTCTGGGAACCAGCAGAAGTAGCTCATCGGAGCAGTTACCATGAAAAAGACAGAGGGAGGCAACGGCACGTCTGTGAGAGAGCGACTGCAGACGAGATGCCAGATCAGGGTCAATTACGTTGCATATCCGTCTCTGGATTTTATCAAGAACATTGAGTCAAACAGAAGGGGCTCCAGACCATATATGGCAGCAATACTCCATGCAAGGGCGAATGGTTTATTTGTAGATTTGAAGGCGCGAGAAAAGAAACTATTAGAATTGATCTTACGGTTACATTTAGTTATTTCAACAGTAAAACGGTTGAACAATTGTCATGAAAATATTTATAGAAAAGACAGAGGGAAGCCACGTCACGTCGGTGATAAAGTGATTGAAGTCGAGATGCCAGGTCAGAATCGATGACATGACAGACCCTTCTCTGGATTTTCTCAAGAATCTCAAGATATATAGTCGGAATATCACACCAGATATGACAACGATATTCAATGCACACAAGAATTTCTAAATGTGCAAGATGGATTCCAAAGAGATGAATTGTCTGGCATGTCACAGTGAACCAACTTTCTTAGCAGCAGATCGAGTAATTGATTTGGTATAATCGATCCTCTTCATGCCATTCAAAAACATGAGACGACGAATGCCCAATGCGTTGTCCTCTCATGCTAATGGAGGGCAAAACCAGATTTAGTTAAACAATTAATTTACTGTGTTACGGCAGTGTGTGTGTGTGTGAGAGAGAGTAGATAGGGAGAGAGAGAGAGAGAGAGAGAGCGTCTGACTTCTTAGTAATGGAACAGTTGTTATAACAAACTAATCAGCCTATCATTGAAAGAGTGAATTCGTTCATTGCTGACTCTCGTAACCCTGTGCCAGGTAAGGATACATTTACTGAATATACTGTTTTATTTTCTACTTTCCTTCATGTCTATATATCAGCAAAATATTCATTGGCTAATTATTGTATATATTTGCGCCTGTTTTTTTCTGGTAGCAAAGACCATCCTTTTACTTGAACCGTATCATTGTTTCGTTCACAAGCGACTTGAGAATCGAAAAGTAAATATTCATGAGTCCTGAATATTTATCTATTGATCGATTGTTTTTGTTTTACAGATTATCAACCCTTTGTGGGTTTCTGCCTATGTTTCTGAGGTGAGGTATTATCTACACTATTTACATTATTCGGACTATTGTCCTCATTTTTGTTGCCATATTTATTACAACGTTTCGGCCGTACGCTCCGGCCTTCTTCAGGTGGTTGGAATGTCGAACTGAACCCTTTATTTCGCTCACTGGGGTAGACTGTTCTAGTTCCACGTGCCATGTCTAATGGATGTCAGTTATCAATTATCTCCTGTTAATTCACCTCTCCAAGTTCTCCACTGCCTTAACTGGGTATTGAACTCATACTCTTTGGGACCTGTCACTGGATCTAACTAACTGTGCCATGTGTCCTTGAGGACATCTGTGTATGAATTTCTGGGTATTATAAACCTAATGTCTTCAGCAAATATTTTTTTTACCATTGCTCATATTGCAATTTTTGCTATTATCATTGCATATTTTTACCAGAGCTCATATTGCAATTTTTGTTGATATTATCGCTTTTCTCTGGCACTCCTTATTACTTTGTGGGTTATTTAAAGCTGATACATATTTCGAATACCCAATATTCCCACACGGTACCTTAAGTACTGACCGGGCTAGACGCAATCTTTACTAAACTTCACGTAATCTGGTAAAAGATATTAGGGAGGTACCAACTGAGTGTGAAACTCATGGGTGAATAGTTTGCAGGATGAGCATGTTAATCAATGACAGTCTTCCAAAAATAAGGTACGCAAGTTCGAATCTCGAATGTTTTCCTAACATGGTTAGAAGTTTAAACTCCTAACCATGTTGCTAACTCAACGGCCTTCAATGACTTGAGAGATTTGTAAAAAAAAAAAAAAGCGAACCAAAAAAAAAGGAAGAAAAATTCATTCTTAAAAAATGGACAATGAAATCATTGAACTACAAACTCAACGAAATGTATTAATTAAATATTGATTAGTGAAAAAATAGCTATGCCGGTAATCGAATATTGATTACCTAGAATTATTGTGCCACTAGCATGTTTTTTTTTTTTTTTTTTTTTTAAATTTCCAATGAGAAAAACGACGAAGTATGATTTCCAGAATTACTTTCAATCTTCTTTTTTTTTTAAAGTTGTCCCATCAAAAATAAGAATCTCAAGGTATGTTTTCCGGAGTTACATTTATTTATTTTTTTAATTAGTTGAACCACAAAGTTCATATTACACTTTAGATACAAGCAAATTACCAGATATTTCTGGCTAAGATATTTTTTCTCCGTTCAATTTATCTCTTGATTAATTGGAAAACTTTCACATACTCCAAGCCGACCATCGTTCGCTCACACCAATACTCTCAGGGATTGAGGTACGTGTATAAAAATGGCTTTGGAATGAGTTGGTTTTGTCGAAAGGATTATGATTTTTTGTTTTATAGGATTTGTGGGTCTCAAATATTTGTATAGAGACTACTGCAGAAGTGTGTTTGCACCGGCAGAATAAAGCTTGTCTTTTGGCCTGAGTCTGCGCATGGTCGTGTGAGCGTACGTCGATTTGCGTTTGCGTCCAATTCAGTTTGCCTGAT
Source organism: Acanthosepion pharaonis (assembly GCA_903632075.3). Taxonomy (NCBI): domain Eukaryota; kingdom Metazoa; phylum Mollusca; class Cephalopoda; order Sepiida; family Sepiidae; genus Acanthosepion; species Acanthosepion pharaonis. Next base: position 2,282,561 of record CAHIKZ030001001.1, on the reverse strand, counting down.
AAAAAACGGCTAGTGGTCGGATCGAAATTGTCTTCTGGTAAAGAAAGAGAAAGACACACAGAGAGAGAGAGAGAGGGGGGGGGAGAGAAAAAGAGGAGATGTTAAGTAGAAAAAAAAGATCTAAATATTTAAACCCAAGTGCGACACTTGTGTATTTCCGGAAACAACTAAAAGTTTTAATACGTCGACCCCACGCCAAAAAAAAAAAAAAAAAAAAAACAACAAAAAAACAAAAAACAATAAAAACAAAAAAAATAAAATAAATACAACCTGAGTCAATGGAATCAGTCCTAAATTATCCTATGTTTTACAAGCCATCGTCTCTACAGCTTTTCCCGTGGGTCCCATTCAACATCACTTGATCAATTACTATTTGTGAACAAGATTCGGGCGGTCGTAAATCTTGCACACCAATTTTGATCAGTAAAAATACCCACAAATTATTCTGTGACTTACAAGCATAAAATAACGCATACATTTTAACCAACCACTTAAAATAAGTCTCGGATACTAATGATATAATCTACATAGTTACAATTTATATATATACTGTGTTTTACGACGCGTTATTTATCTAGATATTTAACATTGAATCGGAATATTGTAATGACAAAAACTTGTTATAGTATGATGAAATTTTAAACTATTGTACAGGGATGCCGAGAGTCTGTCATAAAATTATCAAATGTATTTTGATCTGATTTTGATTCACTCAACGTTGGCAACACTAACCTGCGCAATCACTGAAATTTTCGTATTGATCTGCGCAATGTAACAAACTGGCGCCATATTTGTTATCAGCGCGGTGATTTGACCGTGCCAAATTATTAGAAAGGTTTAGTAAAATTCCCAGAATTGAGCAAACAAAACGTTTATTAATGTTGCACGTGAATGTTTATAATCAAAATAAGCTAATAAATAAGATAATCAAACAAATAACAGATACAAACAAATGCACAGTTTTAAACAAATTAATAGGGAATGTGATTACCCTGTTTTGAAATTACTTGAAGAAGTCGACGATCCATAAAATTTGTTAATTGTAGGATGTCATCTGCTGTAATGCCGCGAGATATGTCAAGAATTGCTTCCCTCAACTTCCCGTTGGCATACAGTCTTCGCTTCATGATGCTCCAATGGTTTTCGATTGGGTTCAAATCCGGAGAATTTGCTGGCCACTTCATTTTTCGAGGTCCATCGAAGCCTATCTGTTTCAAATATTCAGTAGTCTTGTGAGCAGCGTGTGAGGGAGCATTATCTTGCATAAAAAACAATGGCCCTTCTGAAGGCAACTCTTTGCCTTTTCATCCACGGTTCAAGATGCTCCTTCATAAACGCTATGTATGCATCAGCAGTCATTTTGAAGCCATCTGGTACTCTCCATGGACCCACTAATGTGTTTCCAATAATACCACCCCAGATCATTATGTCTCCATCGCCTTGTTGGTGTCTCAAACGCTGATGGCGATTCTGTCCGTTCATTACTCAACCTTTGCACCATCTATCTGGCCCATCAAGTGTTGCTCGAGTTTCGTCTGTGCACAAAACTTTAGAGAAGTCAATCTTCATATTGTCCTCAACCCATTTCAATCGATTTTGAATGTGATTTTTCGTCAACGGAGGCTTCGATACAGGTTTGACTGTTGTTGCTATTTCTGTCAGATACTGACACCGAGTACTTTTAGACACAGTAGGATCCCCAATGCGACTGAAAAGCTCTTGACTGGTAAGTCCAGGGTTCTTCGTGGCTTCTCGTTTAAGTCGGGACATGAGACAACGTGAAATAACCCTCGACTCGCCTTTATCTGCCCTTTTGCGTACTTGTGTAGGGTCGGCAGTGAACTTTTTCACTGTTTGATGACACCTCCCTGTCATTTTAGAAATTTCTAGGGTAGATTTACCTTTTGAGAGTTCTAAGGTGATAGTTTTCTTTTCAACATCACTTGAACTACTTTTACAGCACATCTATTCATTAAATTCTTACACTTTTCTAATAATTTGGCACGCTCAAATCTACGTGCTGATAACAAATATGGTGCCAGTTTGTTTACATTGCGCAAATCAGTATGAAAATTTCAGTGATTGCGTAGGTCAGTGTTGCTAACATTGTGTGAAAAAAGTTATCTCGATAATAATTTGACACGCAGTGTAGTTTGAAATAAAAATGCTTTTTTATAAACTCCTTACAACGTGTCAGTAACGTTACCTTATAACATTGCAAATACGTTACCTTATAACGTTACATTAACAGAAAATAATCAGATATTCCAGTAATATATCCGGACGTTCAATCATCATCTAAATTAGGGATTCACTACTTTTAAAAAATACGAAAAGAAACTTTATGCCTTTCATGCATATGGTTAAGTGAAGAAAATTTATTCTGATTCTTTAATTGATCAGTTTGGAATTTTTCAACTATAGCGTTTCATAACGCTATCATTAGACACCGTTGGGAATGAGCGGCCATGTTGTGCTTAGAAAAATATTTGATTGCAATATTACAGTAACGGCACCATTGTGTGTCAATTCCTCAAACATAAGACAATGTTTCTACAAAGTTACAAGAATGGCTCCGTTTTAGCTGGGTCAATCCACCACTGAATTAAGTTCAAAGACAAGGAAGGGGATTATGTTGAAATATTAATATTTGTTGTGTAAAATACATTGTTTCTGTTATTAACAGAATTATTGCGGAATTATTGGTGCAACTGAATAACGTCAAGAAACCTGAGATATTTTGTTGACACTGAAATGAAGTTTAACCTTGATAATTAAATAGATATCAAAATGTTTCAATTTAAAATTCCTAAGTGTTTGCAAAAATTCCAACCAATCATTTTTTTTAAATAATTTTAGCTCTTTCAATCGTATTTGGTTGCATCCAGAACGCATCCAAAATTTTTGGGTGTTCTGCTTGTTGAAGGTCTTCCACAAACTTCGGTCGCTTTCAACGGATTCCGAACCACCATTGAAGCATCTGTACGAAAATTCTACCTGAGCTTCCTTCATTGCGTCATCTCCGAAAGTCTTCATTATAATAGTTTCCGCGTACAAATATTCAAGTTTCAAGCAACAGTTACTGTATAGTCCTTGTGCATGCGACAGTTACACAGTACACATGTTCACTCAATAGCCTTTTTACGGCCAACTGAATGAATTGTTTACGCATGTGCAGTATAGTTCCCTTTTATTGGTTTCCGCTTTACATCAAGAGCCCGAAAAGTGATTCTTGATATGTTAAAATGGGCTGTGTTTTTTCATGCATATGTATATATACATACATATAAACTCTCAAACAAGATTAACCAATGACTTGGTTGATTGCCAGGAAATATGTTGGATCCTTCATCGCATTTATTGGGGCAAAGCGGAGTAATTTGGCGTTGCTCCGTTCCTCTCCAAGTAAAATGCGATAGGTTGTACTGGATTATTTGGAACTAGCAACGGAATAATCATTAACTTTTGCTTGAGGGAGAAAAAGGATTTCCCAAGAGAATTTCCAACACAAGACTGCAATTAGAATTCAGAGTGACAAGTCAATTTTCACACCAGTAATTATACTTACATATATATGTGTTTATTATACGTAGATGATGTTCTTGCATACACACAAGCACATTCATATGTATACAAGCCCAGACACCTATATATATATATATATATATATATATATATATATATATATATATATATAATTACTTATTTTATAAATATGTTATAACATCACTACAAAAATAGCCATTTTGTTTCAACACCTCCGGTGTCATATCAAGTGATGATGTTGAATGTAAAATAAATGGTTTTAAAAGTTTCAAATTAATTAACAATCCTTCGCAAGGGGAAAACGTTGTTACAAAAGCTAGAATGACCAATCAAAATACAAGTATAGGAAAATTCAAAAAGCTTGATAACGAAGTCATGTTATAATAGCTATATATCGTTAGTTAGTTTGATGTGAGTTTGGGTTTCACGCCCTTGCGATCGTTAGACAAACACTATGTCAGCTATCACAGACAATGTTAGCTCTATTGTCAGACAAACAAATATGTTGGCACTATCATTGATATTCAGCATTTTTCAATAAGTACCGGGCATATATAAATTGTAAATAATATATAAAAACATACATATATATATATGTATTTATATACATACATAGTATACATATATACATATATATGTACGTATATATATATACATACACACATTTGTATAAATATACACAGAGTGAGAGATGATTGACAGATAGATACACACATACACACACACACACACATATATATATATATATATATATATACATATATAGATAGATATAAATAAATATATATATATATATATATATATATATATATATATATATATATATATATATATATATATATATATCTATCTATATATATATATATATATATATATATATATATATATATATACAGATAGATAGATAGATAGATAGATAGATAGATAGATAGATAGATAAATAAATAAATAAATAAATCTTTCATTGAATACAGCCGACAGGGAAGATTGGATTAATTTTTTATTAAGTTTTTTCAGCATCCTTACATTTCTCCGTTTTGTAGGAGTTAATAAATATAAAAATTGTTCATAATTTTTATTATCCCAAACACTTTCGATCACTTCTATAGCCATTTTTCAGGGGTGTTCTCTCCTACCATCAACCCTACATTATTTAATAGTGGAAATGAAGTGTGGGAAGTTTTTTTAAAATAAAATATATAAACATGCTCACGCGAATTTCAGTCTTGCGCGGCAATATGTTAGCTTGGAATGAACGCTCCTTTTTCAAAAACAACACAAACATAATTTACAGCGTAATAGTCAAAATATAAGGAAGAAATAACAACACCAGAGACAAACAGCCTTGAAAATGGCTATGGAAGAGACCGAAAGCGTTTGGGACAATAAAAAATTGTCGGCAATTTTTATATTCTTTAAATCCTACAAAAAAGAAAAATGTTAGGATACTGGAAAAAATAAATAAAAATTACTACAATCTTTCTTGTCACCCGATTTCAATGAAAGTTGTTTGAAAGAAAGGTTGCTACTATATATATATATATATATATATATATATATATATATATATATATATATATATATATATATATATATAAAACAAAAACAGTAAAATTTAACTGTCGTCCGCTATTAAGTTTCATGTGGTCGTACATGTGGTTAATTTACTGTCACACAATGCTCGGGCGATAAAAAGCAATATAATACTCATAAAGTAGTAATATACACTGTTCTTCCCGCAGCTTATATATTCAAAAAATAATACTAATGATGGTGGTGGGTAGAGGGATTAAGAGAAGTCGTGGCCACCAAATTTGGTCAAGCATATCAGATAAAAGAATATTCACTCAGAGGCTCAGATGTAGCATAGGATTTAAAGAAATTGAACATAGATTAGACTGCGCAAGGAGTAGTTTCACCCATCAAGATAAAAATTGTTGATAGCCTGTTTGAAGTCCATGCTTTTATTCAAGTACTTTCGACTGTTTCAGTTTTTATCAAGAAACAGTGGCGGACTGGTCAGAGTGCGAGTTCACCCGATGGCAAGTAGGCTCCTGCTGGAGTGCCCCCACCCCGCCACTATATCAAATAAAAATTCAATAAATAAACACGTACAGATAACTTTTTTTTTAGCAATAAAAAGAATAATAACTTTAAAGTTATATGCACACTATCAGTTGCTTCAATGCGAGAGGACATTTTCAAAACTTAAAATTAAGGTTAAGAAATTCGCTATCGGAAGGGGCTTTGCAAACACATATATTGCTATCCATTGAAAATAAATTGTTAGGTGAACTGAATGCAGAAGTAATTATTGGTAGATTTGCACAATCATCTAGTGAACACAAACAATTGCTCTTAATATAGTGGACTGCATGCAATATTCTATTGTGCTTTTGAAGCAGCTGTTAATGTGTAAATTATGCAGTAAATTATTTAGAAATATCAACCAATTACTTAAAATTAAAAAAATAAAACTAATTCGATTGTAACATTCTGTATTTACATATGGTACCTACTGCCAGTAATATATACAGTACATGTACACTGCAATTACTAAGAAATAATCACATTTTTTCTACAAATAGTTTAATTGTAACCTTTTTCAATATGTATTTTTTGAAAATTGTATTAATTCATTAGGAAAATTAAATGATAGCATTTTAATTCTGTGTGGTTTATTTTAAGACCCAGTCTGCCACTGGGTGTTAGTGTTAATCCTGACATTTTTAGTGTGGTAATATTGTTCTCAGTCTAAAGGGATGTCATATGTAATGGTTAAACGGAAAAGAATGTAGCAAATATTTATAAATTTGTATGCGTGTTACATATTCTCTTTGCCTATCACTTACCGTATATACTCGCGTATCACAAAACCTAATTTTGAAACTTATATATCAATTTACTGTAGTGAAATTAGCTTCAAAAATAGGTCTTCAAAGGTCGCATGATACGCGAGTACATACGGCATATATAATATTGTATGCGTATCACATATTTTATACGCATATTAAATATTTTAAACACACTGTAAAAATTAATGTCCCCAAAAAGCATTGATTCGTCAAGCGAACTGAATGTAAAATTTTACACATAAGTCAAACCACGATTGGATGTAATGAACGCAAAACTCTGAGTAAGAACAAGATAAATGAACATTTAATTTATCTATCATCATATATATATATATATATATATATATATATATATATATATATATATATATAAAAAGAGATAGCGTGAGTAAAATAAGTGGTTAGGATCATTTAATAAGTGCTACTCTCCTGAGGCAAGCGAAGAGCATTATATTTTCGGCGAATCGAATTGTTGATATTGATGCCGTATAAATGCATATGCATTTGGCTTACTTAAAATAGACGGATATTCTAGAGCCCAAAATATATTTTCGAATGAATAAGTGGGCTTGAATTTTATTCCCTTTATAGCTTTGTCGTATAAAGTTTTCCGTTTATTCCTCCCTATTTTTCACTTTTGCTTCTAGCTTGTCTCAAAGAAATACTATCATACACATACTACGAATATTCTATAAGAAATGAAATACACACACACACACACACACACACATGCATACATGCATATATATATATATATATATATATATATATATATATATATATATATATATATATATATATATATATATATATATATAGAGAGAGAGAGAGAGAGAGAGAGAGAGAAAGTTGTAGCATCTGTATATCTGTTTGTTATCGAACTGCCCATAAGGTTTTGGTGATAGAACCACAAAACCAGATATATTCTGAAAGTAAATTATTCAGTACCTGGATAAGTATATTTAATTTTGATCAAAGTGGGCAATCAGTGGGCAGTGTCGTACAATATGTAGTTGTTGCGACAATTCAACTGTCCTAGCAATGTTGAAATCTGCTTGTCAATTCGTTCAATCAAGTATGGCCTCAAATACTTATCAAAGGTGAGAGATCAAGTTCTTTTTGCACAAATCCCACACTGAATTTAATTTCCCTTTGATTTAAATTAAATTTAAATTTGAAGAAGCCAATGATTCCAATCCAAAATATAGAAGAAGAAATCCAGAAGATGGCGGTCAAATCGGCAAGATCATTGAGTAGTAATGAAATGCATCATTTTCTCCACAAATTATAACAATGATATAAAATCAATCATCATTTTCTTACAAAAAATATGTTACACGCAGCAAGGCGCGGGTAATTCATATTATATATATATATATATATATATATATATATATATATATATATATATATATATATATTGCATCTATATCACAATTTATTTGCCTTTTAATATGCGATAAATATAGTCACAATTAATGTAAAAATACGTTTAATATTTGTTAAAATTTAAAGATTATTTAAAAATAAATAATCTATAAGTTTGAACATTGTGAATTATATGACATTTGAAATTTTTAATAATGATGAAATTATATATATATATATATATATATATATATATATATATATATATATGTATGTATGTATATATATATATATATATAAATGATAGGATGAATAATAAATGCGAAACGTTTATCAATCTAACATGTTTCATGTTTCCCTTTTATTAAAGTTTCCTCAGAGAATGAGTTACGAAGAAAAAATTTTCTGGTACTTTTATATTTGTGTTGTTTGATTTTCATTGGTTAATAAAGTTTGACGTCAGTATAATTTACTGCTTTGCGCACTCAAAGAGAGGCGACGTGTCTTTTCGAAGCTCCAAAAATTAACGGATTCCAAGCATAATTGAAAAAACGTAACAAAATGTAACATAATTCTAGTTTGTCTATATGGGATTCAGATGATAATATATGTTTGTAAATGTATGTATGTATGTGTGTGTGTGTCTGTGTGTCTCTGTGTGTGTGTATGTTTGCCGTTGTAGTAGTAGCAGTTGACATTATTTATGTTTGGTGGTTGTTCGCATATTTATTTGCGGATGTTTTTACGTAGATAAACATACGGTAGATTATTTAAGAATGGATTTAATAAAAGTTGGTGATGTTATATTGTTGTGGATTCCGGGATGGAATCCGGTATCAATAAATAACAAACGCCAAGAAGGAATCTAGGAAAATAGTGTATTAAAGTAATAATACAAACTGGTAAAGCAGGTTAGTAGTTCCAGGAATACGGGTTAGTAGCAAAATATATACAGCCTTTGGTATTGAAGTATCGCTGTATGACTTCTTACTGAGTCTACGTGCTCGCTCAATGTGACTCCTACAACGCTGTTACCACACCCTCACTCTTCTGGTTACCTATAACCTTTTACTCTGTTACTCTCGACTCGACTCGACTCGACTCCTTGGTCTTGCTCTCGTCTCTCGGGTCTTCACGTAGCCGTAGTATATGTATATACTGGGTGAGTCCATTTGTGTAAAAAGGGGAGAACCTCTCAACATATATAATGTTTTTGGCGCGTCTTTATAGTATTTAAAATATTTATCAGGATTCCCTCAAGGCGTTTTCGACTTCAAGAATTGCTTTTTTTTTTTCTTTTTTTGTTTTTTTTTTTTTTCTCATTAGGGCTGCATTTGTAAAATCAAAGTTATCGCCACTTTTGTTCCTGTGTGTTACGAGTAAGTTACGGGCTTTTAGATTCCGAGATGTCTCGCCGATGTAAGTATTTTTACATTGCAAGGGATTTATTTGATAAAAGATCTGCATTTGTCTTTGAGGTGGTAATAAAGAACCAAGTATTAGAGATAAATAATTTATTTTCAAATTTTGTTGGTAGAATGTTAGAAAGTACGTTTAGAAATGTTGCGTTGTTAATGTTAGATATGCTCTCTAAGTAAACCCCTAACGTCAACATCTTCGGTAAAATTTATTCTTTTAAAAAGCGATGATTAGAATTGTAATAAAATCTAAACATCTGATGAAAGTGAATTTAAACATTTTTTTTTTGTTCTTAACACTTTCACTGCTACACATTTGTCCAGTGCTGTCCGCATCCGGCCAGCCATTTTTAAAGAAAATGCCAAATTCCAACCTACATATTTTATTACACAGAAAACTGTCACCAGTGTGTTTTACAGCCTTCCATTTTCATGAATATACCTGGGAATGACTTACCAGATTAGTAATGGGTAAACACATGATATCTTTTGAAGCATTGTCCTTTGTGATTTTACGATAGATGGCGCAACGGGACACTCATACCAGCGGTATGCAAAAAAAATCGTAGGTTTCCAGACTTAGCCAGCTGGAGCAAGATAAGAAAAACGAAGATCTCCATAGTTAGCAGCGGAAGTGTTAAGATTTGATAACAAAATTAATAAACATTAAGTATTTATTAGATTATTTATTTACACTATTTTATTATGTATCGGCGAAATGCCAATTAATTTGACCTTTATAAAAAGGTAAATAATAAGAGTTTCTTTATAGTTGGTTCACGTATTTTAATAATTTAGTAAATATTTATAAATTTATGAATAAAAAATTGTTTTCATATTTATTTTTTTATAAATTGATAAATGATAAATATTGCATTACATTAGTTGTAATTAGTTTTTAGAATGTTGTAAATATAAAATTATTCTTGCAAATAAAATCTAATAAATAGTGTTTATTGTTTTATTATCAATTCACAAGAGCATAAACAATATAAAAATTAATTTTCATATGTTTAGGTTTTACTACAATTCTAATCATCTTTTTTTAAAACGATTTCTGAAGATATTGTGTGGTTACATCAGCGTAAACATCTTAAAGGACGAAATGCGTCACATTAAAATTTAGGTAGTTAAAAATCAGTGTCATGTGAAATAGTGTCCTTTTGACACAAAGTCTTATTGTGGGCATGTCCGTTCATGTTTACCATATTTTGATTAGTTGGGTTTGTCAGAATGGTTCACTAGCGGCTTGAATTGAGGAATCGGAGAGCCGAGTTCGAATTCGAGTCGAATCCATTACATTCACTTACGTGCTAATACCCTTGGGAAAGGTATGAATCCTCTTCTTCTCTCCACCCCCACCCCAACAGCTATAGATAAATAGCAGGACAGACCGGGTTCTATAGTCTTAGATGGCAACTGGTCTCATGCAGAAAGAAATGGCAAACCTACTGCGGAAACAAATCTGCCTCGTCTTAGATGGCAACTGGTCTCCTGCAGAAAGAAATGGCAACCTACTGCGGAAACAAATCTGCCTCGTCTTAGATGGTAGCTGGTCTCCTGCAGAAAGAAATGGCAACCTACTGCGGAAAGAAATCTGCCTCGTCTTAGATGGCAACTGGTCTCCTGCAGAAAGAAATGGCAACCTAGTGCGGAAACAAATCTGCCTCGTCTTAGATGGTATCTGGTCTCCTGCAGAAAGAAATGGCAACCTACTGCAGAAAAAAATCTGCCTCGTCTTAGATGGCAACTGGTCTCCTGCAGAAAGAAATGGCAACCTGCTGCGGAAAAAAAATCTGCCTCGTCTTAGATGGCAACTGGTCTCATACAGAAAGAATGGCAACCTGCTGCGGAAACAAATCTGCCTCTCGTCTTAGATGGCAACTGGTCCCCTGCAGAAAAAAATGGCAACCTACTGCGGAAACAAATCTGCCTCGTCTTAGATGGCAACTGGTCTCATGCAGAAAGAAATGGCAACCTACTGCGGAAACAAATCTGCCTCGTCTTAGATGGCAACTGGTCTCCTGCTGAAAGAAATGGCAACCTGCTGCGGAAACAAATCTGCCTCGTCTTAGATGGCAACTGGTCTCCTGCAGAAAGAAATGGCAACCTGCTGCGGAAACAAATCTGCCTCGTCTTAGATGGCAACTGGTCTCCTGCAGAAAGAAATGGCAACCTACTGCGGAAACAAATCTGCCTCGTCTTAGATGGCAACTGGTCTCCTGCTGAAAGAAATGGCAACCTGGCGGAAACATATCTGCCTCGTCTTAGATGGCAACTGGTCTCCTGCAAAAGAAATGGCAACCTACTGCAAATCTGCCTCGTCTTAGATGGCAACTGGTCTCCTGCAGAAAGAAATGGCAACCCTACTGCGGAAACAAATCTGCCTCGTCTTAGATGGCAACTGGTCTCCTGCAGAAAACAAAATGGCAACCTACTCTGCGAAAACAAATCTGCCTCGTCTTAGATGGCAACTGGTCTCCTGCAGAAAGAAATGGCAACCTACTGCGGAAACAAATTTGCCTTAGATGTCTTAGATGGCAACTGGTCTCCTGCAGAAAGAAATGGTCTCCTACAACCTACTGCGGAAACAAATCTGCCTCGTCTTAGATGGCAACTGGTCTCCTGCAGAAAGAAATGGTCTCCTGCGGAAAAAAATGGCAACTGGTCTCCTGCTGAAAGAAATGGCAACCACTGGAAACAAATCGTCTCGTCTTAGATGGCAACTGGTCTCCTGCAGAAAGAAATGGCAACCTACTGCGGAAACAAATCTGCCTCGTCTTAGATGGCAACTGGTCTCCTGCAAAAGAAATGGCAACCTAATGCCTCGTCTTAGATGGCAACTGGTCTCCTGCTGAAAGAAATGGCAACCTACTGCGGAAACAAATCTGCCTCGTCTTAGATGGCAACTGGTCTCCTGCAGAAAGAAATGGCAACCTACTGCGGAAACAAATCTGCCTCGTCTTAGATGGCAACTGGTCTCCTGCAGAAAGAAATGGCAACCTACTGCGGAAACAAATCTGCCTCGTCTTAGATGGCAACTGGTCTCCTGCAGAAAGAAATGGCAACCCTACTGCGGAAAAATTGCAAATCTGCCTCGTCTTAGATGGCAACTGGTCTCCTGAAGAAAGAAATTGGCAACCTACTGCGGAAACAAATTGCCTTTGTCTTAGATGGCAACTGGTCTCCTGAAGAAAGAAATGGCGGAAACAAATCTGCCTCGTCTTAGATGGCAACTGGTCTCCTGCAGAAAGAAATGAACCTACTGGCAAATCTGCCTCGTCTTAGATGGCAGCTGGTCTCCTGCAGAAAAAATGGCAATCTACTGCGAAACAAATCTGCCTCGTCTTAGATGGCAGCTGGTCTCCTGCTGAAAGAAATGGCAACCTACTGCGGAAACAAATCTGCCTCGTCTTAGATGGCAACTGGTCTCCTGCTGAAAGAAAATGGCAACCTAAGAAAACTGGCAAAAGAAATGGCAACCTACTGCGGAAACAAATCTGCCTCGTCTTAGATGGCAACTGGTCTCCTGCAGAAAGAAATGGCAACCTACTGCGGAAACAAATCTGCCTCGTCTTAGATGGCAACTGGTCTCCTGCAGAAAGAAATGGCAACCTACTGCGGAAACAAATCTGCCTCGTCTTAGATGGCAGCTGATCTCCTGCTGAAAGAAATGATAACCTACTGCGGAAACAAATCTGCCTCGTCTTAGATGGCAACTGGTCTCCTGCAGAAAGAAATGGCAACCTACTGCGGAAACAAATCTGCCTCGTCTTAGATGGCAGCTGGTCTCCTGCTGAAAGAAATGGCAACCTACTGCGGAAACAAATCTGCCTCGTCTTAGATGGCAACTGGTCTCCTGCAGAAAGAAATGGCAACCTACTGCGGAAACAAATCTGCCTTGTCAGTCATGTATCGAAAGATACATGATCGCCTAAGCATGTATCACGCATGGCATATAATTGTCTGATGAACACTTTATTTAAGAAATAGAAACAAATAGAAACTATTTGAAAATGAGTAGACTATATATCCAAACACATAGTAAAACAAATTAAATTTTAACTTAAAAATTCCAACGTCCGCTCTCCTTCCTGCGTATGTGTGGTTACATCAGCGTAAACATCTTAAAGGACGAAATGCGTCACATTAAAATTTTTTCTCCATTGTCATTAATTTTCGTAATACTTATATATATATATATATATATATATATATATATATATATATATATATATATATATATATATATATATATGCTTGTGTCGAAAAAAATTATTTATATGTATATCGTTGAGTGAGTATGTGTCCGTGCGCCCATTATATCTAGAAAATGAACGCTAATTGAAATTGTATTCAATTACTGATATTGTTAGAAGAGGAAATTATGATGTGATTACACCTTTGTTCATTAAGTTGACATTGAGTTTGTTGCGTCGTAATTGGACGTGAAGTGAAGCAGGTTTCGAACCCGGTCCTTGTTTTAGAAGACACTGATTGTTAATCCTGCTTTCATGATGTAGCTTTGTGTTCGGAGACTAAAAATGAACTGGGCCTTTCTTTTGCATCCTTCTCCTTTATCACTCAGGAGGCTTCTAGTTTTTTTTTTCCGTAGCTCCAGTGTAATAAATATGCAAAAATAGATGATAATATTTATGTGAACAGAAACGAATTAAGCAGCACAAAGTTAAGCTCAACTTCTCGTTTAGGCGATCGTATGAAATTGTATGCCACGTGTATTTTTCTTTTTAATTTTTTTTTCTGGTATTATTGTAGTTCTATGGGCTTGGCATTAATTGCTATTTTTTTTAACTGACACTAAGTAATAGAAAATTTGTTCTCATTAATAACACTGTTTTTTATTATCTATCTGTAGTCTTATAACGCTCTCTCTCTCACTCTCTCTCTCTCTCTCTCTCACACACACATACACACACACATATATATATATATATATGTGCGTGTATTCTATTTAGTTTGCTATACTTTTGCGGAAAGTGCTAAATATCGAGGATGGCGTGTTTCTAGATATAAACAGTGTGGACATAGACATCAACTCTGTATGGAGACTGGCAACCTCACACGTTAAGCGATCCTCATGTCAGATGGTTTGATCGTGATAACTGTCTGATGACCGCTTTAGGTCTGTGACTGCCTGTCACCATGCAGTGTTGATTTTTATGTTCTCTTATCTGACCGACCTCAACCAGAATTTCAACCCGTATTTATGCCTATTCAGTTGTTCATTTTAGTAGTAATTTCTTTTAGACAAGCTTTCGAACAATTCATCTACAGTGAAATTACGAGTAAGTCATCTCGAATTGATATAAAAATTCAATCCCGCCAGATCAACGTTTACAAATCGATCGCCATGTATATGCATTGTAATAGCCCCACTTGCTATATAGGGCTTTTATAACAAAAAGTTTTAACAAAAAGTTGTTGACATGAAAGTAATCTTGGTCACCTCGTTGAAAGAGTTCAGTCTTTTCTCGAACTGGATGTATGCCCTCGCTTTTAATTTAATATTCTTTTATTTTTTCTTGATCATCTCCGACATCTTCAGTCGTTTTTAGCGGGTTTGTACAAACCGTGACAACCCAGTCAATTTTTGATCAGTTTCCTATCATTTGTCTGATTTTTTTTTCCGTTTTCTAACTATTGGTCCAGTAAGTCGCACGTGTCCTGGTAGATTTGGTAGTACTCTCTTCTTATCCCTTAGTGAAGCAGTTGGAATCGTTGCGCTTACCCCCAACCCCCTGCAAAAAGTAGTAATATTTACAGCTCAACCTCCACTGAACTATCATCTTTACTGTGCGAAAATCTGCCATTCGGATTTAAAAATCAATTATATTTTAATTGGAGTAGATAGGCTCACATATAGCCCGGTTCGTACTCCTTCCTCTTCTCTTGAACAAAGACTCATCCCTTGTCCCCTGTTTAGGAAGGGGTTCCCGGTTCCTTTCCTTTTCTCTGGCCTTATTAGTGGTGCCGTCTTGATTTTCTTGTGGTGTGCTTGGTTGGAGGCAACGTCTTTTCATTCTGAGGGTACCGGGTTGGCAGTTTTCTGGTTGCTGTTCCGACGGGTAGTTAGGAGAGAGAACGCTTGCATAGCGTCTTGAGAGGCTACTCTGAAGCTTGCATAATATCAGGGTTCTTGCAGTGGCATGCCGCGTATAGATGAGTGTCCCTGTAAACGCCTCCAGTGGGCAACCCCGAGGCCATACTATTGCAGTCTGAGCCAGTTTCCTTCTGCCCATGTTTGATGACTGACAGCTACTACTAGCCTAGGGCTTTTCTTACCAAAATAACACATCATGACGCAAAACAACCAAAGTTATAAACCTAAACTAGCTAAGCAAAAATCACCGAATCCCCTTAACCTGTCCATCTCAAACATTCGTAGTATTTCTTGACAAATTCTACAATGTGGAATCGTTCCTCTTCGAAAAGTCTCCGGTCGTTCTAGCTCTCTGAGGAACTAACCTTAACTTATCAATCCCTTCCTCTGATTTCTCGATTCCTGGCTACCTTATTCTCTTTAAAAAGTATTCTAAGGTCCATATGTATGGCCTGGAAGTTTATGTCCGCGAACATCTGCTATCTAGGGAGCTCTCTCTCAAATCTCCTGACTATTTGTACATGTGCCTCCGTCTTTCTCTACTTAATTCAGTCAGGCATCACTTCTTTCTCTACCGTTTCCCCTTCCTATAAAGGCTGTTGCTTGCTAGACAGTATTTCTGATAATCTAGACAAAACCATCTCCCTAACAGCCGTCTGCTAAGATATTCGCGTTCGGTGAATTTAACGTCCACCGTACCAGGTGGCTTGAACACTGTTTCACTGACCTTGCTGGCATCCAAACCCTGAACTTTTCAATCACGCAAATTGTAGACTTTCCTACGCGTTTCTCCAGTAACCCTGACGGAAACGCTTTTCTTCTCGATTTTCCCCTCTATCCCTGACTCTTGTTGCGCGACGCAGCACTGCCCCCCCACTTGGCAACTTTGATCAAGCAGTAGTGTCTGTAAACGTTTTCCTTCCGCCCCCCACCGGACATGAACCACCTCTCCCAACAGAATATCTTTCTGTTATCAACGAGCAGACTGGGACTTCTTTCATGGCGTCCCTTGCAATGACGTTTTCAAACATTCCGTTAAAAAAGATTTCCTCCTGGGTGAATGCCGGCATCGATGCTTCCATTTCAGCTAGGAAGTCTCAGGTAAAACCGTGCTCATTTCATTGGTTCTCACCGCTATAGCCCACAGGCATCACTTCTTCCGACTGTACCAGAGCGATATGCCTGATTGAAACAGACGTCTTTTTATCTCTGCTCGTAATGATTGCAAGCGTGTCCTCAAGGAAGCCAAATTACTATTTGCTGACAGAATTAAACAACCTATAGTAACTCGTAAAGATTATTAGCGGGCCTACAAGAGTGTGCTGAAAATCCTCAATCCTTCCTCCATTCAAGCAATTCAAAGTCATAACATCTACACTAGATAAGGATGAATGCTTTGTTCGTAAATTATCTTCCAACTCAACACTCGACTCACCTGAAGTGCCCACACCTGACTTTCCCCTAAAACTGAGGCTATACTGAGTGATATGCACATAACCCCGTCGATTGTCTCGGACATAATTTCTAAATTTGTTCCCATAAGGCAAGTTGTGGTGACAAAATATCAGCCGTCGTCCTTAAGAAATACAAATATTGCCTCACAGCTTCCTGCTTCCCAGCTTTTTGGAAGTCATCCTCTGTCGTCCCTGTCAGTAAGAACCTTCTCATCCCTCTAACTACCGCCATATCAGTCTCCTACTAGGATGCAAGGGGTTGCAGAAGATTTGGAGCAAGATCAGATAGGTGTGATAGAGGAAAAGATGAGGAGAAGGACAATGGACAGATCAAGGCAACGGGAGATGTCGATTGACATTACATTTGAATAGTTGGAGATTATAGCTCTCAGGGAAACTGGAATAGGGGAAGGAGTTCCACTGGTGAGAGGTGCGAGACATGAAGTTATTGGAGTAGAAGAGACGGCTACATTTAGGAGTTTCGACAGTGAAGGGGTGAGAGCGAGATGCCAGCCTCGTCGGGTGCTTGAATTCATAAAGTCTGGGAACCAGCGAATGCAGCTTCTTGGAGCAATGCCATGAAAGTATTTGTAAAAAGACATAAAGAGGCGACGGTCTGTGAGAGAGCGACTCTAGACGAGATGCCAGATCAGGGCCAATTATATTGCATATCCGCCTGTGGATTTTATCAAGAACCCCGAGGCAAACAGGAGCGGTTCCATACCATATATGGCAGCAATACTCCATGCAAGGGTGAATTGTTGATTTGTAGATCGACTCCGGGGCGAAACATTTCCTGGCGCGTCGCAGGGAGCCATCAAGCTCTCGATAATGGCAAAGCTCGTGCTGTGACTCTAGATATCTCGAAAGCGTTTTACAGGGATTTGGCATACTGATCTTCTACGTAAGCTTCACGGCTACGGTATTACAGGGCGTTTAGTTGATATCCCTGATATCATAAGTTCCCAAGTAGGCATCTATGCAGATGACACTACCATTTACTCCTTTCTTAATAGTAAGCCCGGCAGCTCTGACAAAATTAACCTGACCGCTGCTCTCGAAAGGGATCTCCAATCAGTGGTTGACTGGTGCAGGAAATGGCTTGTAAACTTTAAGGCCTCCAAAACTAAACTGCTCTCATTTAAACACGATAGAGAAACTTCCCTGTCCGCCATTTTCATGGCTGATGCTCGACTCTTAGAGAGTGTCTCCCTGCGCCTTCTTGGCCTCACGTTTTCAACTGATTTGAACAACTACATTGAATCAATAGCTGCATCTACTGCAAGGAAAGTTGGCGTACCAGAAGGATTTTTCTCGTCAGAGTCCATCTTGCACATTTACAAATCTAACATTCGACCGTGCATTGAATACTGCTGCCATATCTGGCCGGATGTTTCTGCAACTCATCTTGAGGCTCTTGAAAAAATTCAAAGAAGGAATTGATCCTAATTTGACATCTCGATATCAGTCTCTTTCCCACCGATGTGACGTGGCTTCCCTCCATCTTTTCTACAAATATTTTCATGGCAACTTCTCTGACCAGCCTCTGAGTCTGAGCATCAGCCATGAAAATGGCCCTGTCCGCCATTTTCATGGCTGATGCTCGACTCTTAGAGAGTGTCTCACTGCGCCTTCTTGGCCTCTCGTTTTCAATTGACTTGAAGTAGAACAACTACATTGAATCAATAGCTGCATCTACTGAAGGAAAGTTGGTTCACACATCCTAAATTTAAAGAGAGTAAAATTGTAGCTGACACAAAAACATTCCCTCGGGAGTTTGTTTCACAAAGTAACAGTTCTGGGAAAGAAGCTGGGTAAAGTTTTACTATTGCACTCATGTCCCTTATCGACCTAACATAGATGATCAATTCCGCCTTACTTCACCGTCATTGGCCAGTTGACTACTTAAATAGCGAACCATATATACCCGTGTATAAGTCGACTTCAAGTATAGTACAACCACAGAATTTTTGGTATTAATTTTAACACCCTCCGAAAAAAATTGCCTGTTTATGGAGCAACCGCCACCAAAAAGGCATAATTTTTAACCTCTTCAAAAAATGACCTGTGTATAGGGCAACTCCTCCCTATATTTTTCGTAAAAAACTGAACGTAAAAACTCACACTATATACTCGAGTGTATACTATA
Source organism: Acanthosepion pharaonis (assembly GCA_903632075.3). Lineage (NCBI taxonomy): Eukaryota > Metazoa > Mollusca > Cephalopoda > Sepiida > Sepiidae > Acanthosepion > Acanthosepion pharaonis. The sequence goes on along the minus strand of CAHIKZ030001001.1, from coordinate 2,263,650 downwards.
GAATAATAATCGGGTATGAGACGGATGTCATGGTAAAAGGATACCGATGTCTGTGTGGAAATATCTTTTTTTTTATCAAAGGAACAAGAAACGAATGGGAATGGCTTGCCACTGTGGAGATGTGCTTTTATTTGCATATTTTGACAAATGCGTTGATACATTTTGTTTACACCCCGACGAAATCTCGAACCAGACCTTTTAATCATTTCATGAATGTAGATGTTACACATTCCACATTCCATGCTTCGAGGCTATTTTAATCATTTAATTTTCTCCGGATTTGGTCATCCGTCTCCCTGCTTCTTCCACTGAACCAAAATATATGGATTTTCATCATTACCAAACACAGGGATTGAATTCGCAACTACCAAGAAAGTTGATATGCTTTAGCTGGGCCACTTGTCCCTAAGACGCTTTGAAAGCGGAACGAGATCAATTTAGCCCCGTTGATTGAATAAAGGGCTCAGTTCAAAAATCCCAAAAGGTTGCCGAATTACGATGGCTGACAAAGACAGAAGGATAAAATGGTCGAAATAACAGACAAGCTAAACCTGCTGGTCGGGATAGCGAAGTATTTAATAATGCTCTGGGGCACTTCGACTTGGTGTAATGGTTAACAAACATGTCACGTTAAATCAACTACAACTAGGTAGTGAGTTCGATCTTTACTGGACGCTTTATACTCGTGGCTTTGTGTAACAGGAAATCGACGCTTAGAAAATTGCTATAACAATGAGCACTGCGACTACTTTCATAAACAGGAATGTTTACTGGCACAATTCTATGATTGTGAAGTTCCCCCATCCGTATGGACTGACTTCATTGCACAGATCAGGTCTATAAGTTCAGCTCTATAGAAGATAATATGTCCCTGCTTATGGATAAGAATGTTTTTGTGAGTGTACGTAGCTATTTCTGTGTCTCCGAGTGAATGAACGACTTATTTTGTTTGTGAGCTCATCTGAATTTCTATGCTGGTGACTGAGGGTGAGTGTCGGTGTAGGTGAATCTGTTTCGCTGTCAGAATGAAGGCCCCAGTGTCGTTGCTTTGATGAGTAAATATTTTCTAACCAAAATGTCCAAATGAAGAATCGGCGATCCAAAGAAAATTTCGGACTCATTCATAAAATCTGAATTGGAATTAATTCTT
>CAHIKZ030001001.1:2132500-2260000 GCA_903632075.3 Acanthosepion pharaonis | reverse complement strand
TATAATACAACGCATAGTTAATAGATAAATAAACATTCAAAAGACTTACTTTCAAACTACACGTTTCGCAGATACACAGGTCGCGAAATGATAAATCTATTGAATTCATTAATATATATTGTATTTCATTTAATTTCGATACACTGCGTAAAAAATGATTGACTTTAAACAAATTTAGCTTTTTTATGTAGCGTATCTAAATCAAATATACATTTAATATCTGTTAATGATTTTATAGATTTGTCTTATCCTGTCAAGCGGTGAATTTGTGAAAGTCGAAAGATAATTTTGAAGTTTTATTAATAATTATTGCTCTCTGTTTTATTATACTAAGCACTTTATTTGCATGTGTTCCGTAGGAGTTTGCGTTTAGCATTAAACTCTAGAAACTTAAATTTTCCTGCTGCCGTGTTTTATGAGGCATGATTAATCTTTGTTATTATTATTACGATAAACATAATAATTGATATCCACGAACGATAAAGTTTAAAAGATTTTCACCATTTTTGAAAAAATGAAAGCACTGAAATAATAATGGAAGATCATATGGAGTAGAGGTATTCGCTCAAATCTTTAGCAAAAAACGAAGAAAACCTGGCTTCTTTTTATTTATTCAAATTATATGATAAATTATATATAAGTTATGCCAAAAGGATATTTAAATATACACAAACAATTTCCGGATAATTTGGTTCAAGGACTGCGTGGAATTATCCTCTTGGTTGGACTAAGAGAAATCGCATACTAATGATTCAATTATTGACCTCTGACGCACTCCTAAATCACATTTGATGTCTTTAAAGTATTAAGACAGACACTTAAATTAAAGTCTTAAGACGGTTTGACATTTAAATTAAATATGAATTAAGTAAATACAAGAGCAGTAAAAAATGAATGTGTCTACTCGTTCGGATTAAAAAAAGAATCTACCAAACCAACCGTTTTCGGAAAATCGGTAGTGTGCATTTAATCTAAAAATCACATATTCTATATTCAAAATAAAATATTACCTGGTTGTAATGATTTCCAAATTAATTTCGGGGATTCCCAGCACATCTATCTCAGTAAAAATGATCGGGTCTTATATTCGTCCAAATACTTGGTGGAATAGGGAGGCAGAGTTTTCTCTGATCCTTGTTCTCAGAGACAGTTTTACTCGTATCAGTAACGGAATACGATTCTGAAAAATATCGATAGAATAAACTGTGTGAATGCATAAAATCTACTTTTGATGATGAAAAAAAACATATATATTTCATCTTGTCACATACATGAGTTTCACATCTTCGAGCATATTGGACAGAAGTTGGCAACCAATATGGTGGACATAGCTGCATCGAAACACAGAAATATTTTGCGCTCAAGGCTGGTGTCTGTTTACATCCGGCTATTATCTGATATGTTAGGGCCGAACTGGTCAATAATGCCTTTGTCCTAGGCACTGCAGATTCGCTCTACACACCAGCCTGAACAATGGAGATTGAAGATATATTAACAAAACGTAAGAATATTTTTAAAAATGAAAAGCAAAAAAAAAAAAAAAAGAAAGTCGCCATTACGAGGGGCTGCTGAAAAATTTTCATCACGACCACTTTTCTAAAATCAGTATTTTATTTACCAAACATCAGAATACTGATTTTGGAAAAGTGGAATAGACTGAGAACTCTTCAGGACCATCTCATATACTGGTTCGTTTAAAGAAAAAAACAAAACAAAATTTTCCTTAGGTGATGAAATACATAAAAAAAAAACACAAAAAACAAACAGTTTTCTTGAAAATATGCATAACAAGCAAAATTCTTCGAGGAAAACTGTCATAACTTACAAAGGATAAAGCCGCTAGAGAAGCTGTTCGTTGTTAGTACCACTCTAACAGCGAAACAAACTAAACTACAATAACAAACTACTGTTCTATTCTCTGACCTATTACTGATTCTTCTTGAATAGAAAAACATAAAATGTTGGATATCATCAAATGTAGATATCGTTAATTGGAATTTCCTGTAAAAAATTGACTTGAGCTACAAAAACTATTATTTTTGTCAGAACCAAGTTATGGGAAAATGTAAGGGTTCAAAATAAAAAGTGAATAAGGTAGAACATGGATATATTTAATAAAGAATATTATCTTCCGTGAAAATGATAGTTTCCAATCGGATAAAAAAGCGCTACCATAATATTTTGAATGTATTGAGACGAAATATTGTAATCAATGTATTTTGATTAATGTGAATGAATTTCTTCATTATTACATTTGACCTTAGTATTTGAACCAGCGTACTCTTCTTGTTTGCTGCACTCACAAAGTTTCGGCTGCTGAAACCTCCAGACTTCTTCAGGTGTCACTCGCCATGCTCGGTAACCTTGCCAGAATTTTGAACCGTAGCTTTTATTCAATTCACAGTGTGCGATAGCGTGCACTCATCCAAATTTTCCTGCTTAGGAGTTATAAATCATATTAGTTAATGGAGTTAATACTCTTCCCAGGCTTATTGACCTTTGTATTGTATGCCAGTCCATTCATTGAACCAGAGTATGTGACTTTTCAGAACAACCAGAGTTAGGGACTGAATTCATTAGTGGTAGGGAACCAGATATCCGTTAACTAGAGCTAAAATCTATTAAGCCATCCTCATTCATCCGTATTTTATTTATTACAAAAGTTTAGTACTTTCCGACCTTCCTGGGTTGTCCTTTTCTTTTAGAATGTCAAAAGTTGTTCTGATGTGACATGAGTAACTTCTGCAGCCATATAAATCATTATTTATCACCTGCTGGAAGATCAGTCGTTGAACGTATTGGTCAAAGTGATATAATTCTAAGAAGCCGTAGAAGTGTTCATGTGTTTCCGTAGGATTTTGATTACCTATGATTTCTACAGAAAGCCTTTTACTTTCGAACAAATATCAGCGGGACAGATGAACGTGAGGGATTCCGTTAATAGCAGTTTCGCCTATTGTTTAGTTCAGGGTTTCTCAACCTTTTCACTTGACAGACTCTTTTTAATCGTATTTAATTAACATTTCCCCGAAACAAATTGATCGAATATAAAATTACAAGACAAAATTAATTTCACAAGTAGTTGATATATTTCACAGGCCTCCTATATCGCAGTGAATACTGGGCAATCTCCTCACACACGAAGAAGAGGAAATGTATTTTCGTAAACATCGACATGATTATTTATATTCACGCAGATAGAATACCTGTTATATATTAATAAATACACACACAAGACCACATATATATTGGTTTGTGTGTGTATGTGTGTGTGACAACAGAATAACATTTTAAATACCCAACTGGTTTTCACATATTCCATCTTACAAACATATATATATATATATATATATTTGTATATTATATAATATATTATAATATGTATATTATATATATATATATATATATATGTATACCAACTAGTAAAGGCTCTTGTTATTTTAATTTCTCTAGTGAATGCCCTCTTAGATATAAAATAGGTATTATTAAAACTTTCATCACGCAAGTGCACCAGAACTCATCCTTTCGCACGCTTTTAACGAATTAAACAATGTAAAACAAACGCTGACATTCACATTCATACATATATATATATATATATATATATATATATATATATATTGTGTGTGTGTGTGTGTTTGTAAAACTTCAGATATAACTAAAATATATCTGTAAAAGGACACTATGAATAAAGACAAAAGAAAATAATTATCTTAGCCGACACTTTTCGTCCTTAACAGACTTTATCAAGGCCAATGTAAGGATTATATTTTACAGCAAGTGTTTATAAACGAAAGTAAAAATGCCGTTAGATATTCAAAATTTTCACATTTAAGAACGCTTATGAAGATATATAGCAGGTTAACTGAAAAGTCAAAGTAAAATATGTAGGATGGTAAGTGATGTAATTTGCTGTCTAAATAACAAAAAGCGTGTAAATGTTGCACACACATTCACACGCACACACACACATACATATATGTATAGAGAGAGAGGGGAGAGAGCGACAGGGACAGACAGACAGACTGAGATAATAACATATATAACAATTGCTGGATTTAATACCATGAGAATTATCATTTTTTAAAGTTTTTTTCAAGTATATCCGAATATAGATAGAACTTAATTACACCAGCATGACCGTTAAACTGATATATTCTTCAAATTTAATAAGTAACGGTCAGTATACACTCAGCACCTCAAGATTGCGTTTGGCATCAAATTCTAAGCAGTGCAAATGGTGCAGCATAATATATATATATATATATATATATATATATATATATATATATATATTTAAAATATTGATTTAAAATATGTTTTCGCTACACAGTTCTAACCATGTTTCAAAATAGAAGCTAAAAGTTATGAATTTAATTTTGCAATTAAATTACACATTAGTTCCATGAGGATGAAATGGAACTAATGTCTTTAATTAATTACAAAATAAAATTCCAGGGGGGGGCTACACCATCTTTTTTAAACATTTGAGAATGTGTACTAAAAATATTTTCTGAATTAATTATAAATTAATAATCTGTAAATTTACATTGAGCACTATTTTGGAAAAATAAAAAATATCTATAAGAACACCGATTATATATCTTACTTTTTTCTTTCTTTTTTTATATATATATATATATATATATATATATATATATGTGTGTGTGTGTGTGTGTGTGTGTGTGTGTGTGTGTGTGTGTGTGTGTGTGTGTGTGTGTGAAAATATATAGAAAATATGAAAGAACTCGTTAGGTAAATAATCCAAAGTTCTTTAGTATTTTTGTTATTACTTTTGAAAAATATTGCTCGATACAAAAGTAGAGCATAAATATAATTATTTATTTAAAAATATGATTCCAACTCGCTACATAAGAGTTCTCATGTTTCAGAACAAGAGCCGAAAACAATATATATAATTATTTGAATTAAATTGAATTAAAGTACTAAGCTCTGTTCCATCTTCAAGCGAAATTTTTTTTGTTTTGGAAAAACTTATTTCTGAAATTTACGCGTTTTATGAGCATAAAAAACGCGTAAATTTCAGAAATAAGTTATTCAAAAAAAAATTAGATGGAGATTCGTGAATAAACAGTTCATATTGTTTTTCTGTTTTTGCTTAAATACTTTAGTCCGTCTAAGTTATTATCAAGAACTAAATGCTGCAATCGACTAGTGTGAAACCGTTTTACACATGACGCCATTTATATGTTATGATGTCTGGTTGAATTAATGTGAATTCTAGCGTTCTAAAGAACATGTGCCGCTCTAAACTTCGTATAGTTGATTTAATTTGGGGAGAAAATAAAGAAAAAATTGCCCAACATTTGAATATTTTTTTATTATGCTGTTCCTTGATCTAAGCTTTCGCTCAAATAGGCCATCTTCAGAATGGTTATATGGACATTTAAACAGAGATATTCACCATCAAAAATGTTATTCTGTTATGTTGACATAGAAGATGGTTATGCAACGATAAAGGTGGTGGAATAGCAGACGGAGGTTTTGTGACATCGTACCACGTGAGAGAATGATATATTAACAATAGAACCATAGTTTAGATGCAATGTAATGTGTTGTGACTAGTTTGAAATGTAATTTTGTTGAGTGTGGGTTGCTTTGTTTTAATGTAGATGGTCTCCAATATCTGAAGGTTCTTTTTACTATGTGTATGTGTGAGTATGATTGTGTTATCAACTAATATCTGACTAATATTATGTACATGGCTATGTTTTTTAAGAAATGTTGTTTAATAGAACTAAGTTCAGAAAGGTGAGAGGTAAGTCTATATTTATGTATATATAAATTGTATCTGTAAAGGAACAAAATGAAATAAAAGAGATGAAAAGGAAAAGTTTTCGTGCTCGGAACTACTTTATCAAGACAATACATCTTTTGATAAAGTCCATCCGAAGACGAATCGCGTTTGGCTAATAATAGTTTTTACTCTTGCCTTTTATATTTATATATATATATATATATATATATATATATATATATATATATATATATATATATATATTATATTATATATAATTATTTATTCGATAAACATAAACATAAAATAAAAAAATCACTAAAAAATAGCCATTTTATTTCAACACTTCTGGTGTCTTATCAAGTGATAACAGCATCACTTGATAAGAGACCAGAAATGTTGAAACAAAATGGCTATTTTTGTAGGGATTTTATGACATATTTATGTTATAATTTTAGAATAAATAATTATATTTGTTCTACTCTGTATTGAGCACTCTTTTAAGAATAGTATTTGTTGGTTATTGGAATTTATTCCGTATTCAACAATCCTATACTTTGTGTATATATATATATATATATATATGTGTGTGTGTGTATGTGTGTGTGTGTGTTTGTGCGTGTGTGTGTTTAGGCATGTATATATATATATATATATATATATATATATATATATATATATATAAAGAATATATATATATATACACACACACAAAAAGTATATATATATATATATATATATATATATATATATATATATGGAAAGAGAGGAGAGAAAAAATAGAGAGCTAAACGAAGAAAGCGATGCAAACTGCCAAGAAAGAGGTAAACAGAGAGACTGAGATGGTGTGATGGCTAACACGTGAAATGTAATATTTTCGAGACAAACTGAGCTTCGCCAACTAATCATTTTTTCTATTCTCCTGAGAACTGTGACCAACCTGCAACTTATCCCGGCAATCAAACGCATTAAGGGATAATTTGAGTTTACATAGATTTATTTAAAGGGAGAGTATGAAATGGAGAGTCTTACAAACATAAACGCAAAAAAAAGCCAATGGAAGAAAAAAGGAATAGTTTTGATGTCAATTTGCCTCTTTTGACTGACATTGAAATTAGCTTTATATTTGTACAATTGTTGTTATTAAACTGTCACGTAGTAAACAAACAAGTCATTTTGTTTTTCAATCGAACATAATCGTAGCTAAAATCAATTAATAATGCCTAATCGTTCACAGTTGGGTTTGAGACAAACCTTAGTAAAAGCTATGCTATCATTGACTTGTATAAATAACGAAAACTGACAAAGGTATAAAACCCGTTCTGACCTAAAGGTTAATTCTTTGTCTAATTTCAGCTTCAGGGAGCTAATTTGAAGTTGTTTTATTCCAAATATATTTTGAAAGGTTTTCCTTTGCCAAAAATCCACATTTTTTGGCAAGTGGAAGCCTGATCTGATCAACAGAGATTCTGAAAGCGATGAATGATATAAGCGTATTTTAGAAAAGAAACTCTAAAAATCTATGGAGGACAAAAGGTGAATTTTTTTTTATGCAGAGAAAATAAGCTGTCATCATCAGTTGAAAAACTACAAACTTGTACTGATAAAAAAAGCAACAGAAAATATAGCGTAATGATGGGGTGTTAATTAATCCGAATAATTCGTGAAATAGTTGCAATACTTGACCTCGAAAAATACGATGAAGGCCGAGGTTGACATCAGTCGAGAAGTTCAAATATAAATTCTTTATGATTTATAAAATATCAAGCAATAAACGAACTCATTATTAACGGTTTTCATAGATAACAAGTAATCGTCGTTTCCTCCATACAAACCAATAAACTCCCCCCCTCTCTCTCTCTCGTTTGTCACTCTATCTATCTTATCAGAAGAATGCTATCGCTTCATTAATCATCACAAGACAATATGCACGTATATGAATCTTCAGCCCAGCCTCGATTTTGTATAATCGTTTACAGAGGAACCCGTTGAATTGTCCATCTTTCAAGATCACTGACTGAAATACTCTTTGTATATTTTGGAATGCCTGGACAAACCACCAGCCGACTTGACTTACTAAACCACATGCAGGACATGCGTCTTTAGGTTCTTTAACGTTCATATGTGTGTGTGTGTTTGTGTGTTCTTTTGAGAGAAAAGTCTTCTTCTGTCCACATATTCAGTTCATGTTATACTATACACTTCTATTCCTGCTATACGTTCATATGTGTGTGTGTGTGTGTGTTTGTATGTGTGTTTTTGAAAGAACTAATGCATTTATTTTGCAAAAATAAAATTGTTTTCTTCTACGTGAAGTCACATATTCAGTTCAAATGTTATACTATACACCCTTCTGTAAAACAAAAATATCATATATATATATATATATATATATATATACATATGTGTGTGTGTATGTGTGTGTGTGTGTGTGTGTGTGTGTGTGTGTGTGTGTGTAAAATATATAGAAAATAGGAAAAAGAACTCGTTAGGTAAATAATCCAAAGTTTGTTAGTATTTTTGTTATTACTTTTAAAAAATAGTGCTCGATACAAAAGTAATAAATATAATTATTTATTTAAAAATATGATTCTATCGTCACATACATGACAAAATTATAGTCCTAAAGTATGCTATATTTATGGATAAAAGTACTCAATATCAGGAATAGATTGTGTGGAAATATAAAAGTGGACACTGAGTAGCGACATAATAATTTCTGCTTCATGTTTTGAAACTAGTTTTACAAATCATTCATCCATTGCTTTGATGATCTGTTGGATTTCTTCATATGAAATAGACTGCATAGCATCCAGAATAACATTCCAATTTTTCATTTTGATGTAAAGTTACCAGCGGCCAATGTAAACCTTACACTTCATAATTCTTCCCAAGCTTTCAAATGTTGTAAGATCGGACTAACAAACTGGACACTTCATTAATGAAAGTCTTTGTAAAACATTTTATTCAGATATTCATTAGTTTCTCTCACTGAATATGATGGATCATGAAAATAATCGTCTTTCTGAAAGCGTTTTGATTCTTGAACTATCGTTCGATGTAAGACTTTTACAAAATCACTCTATGTTTGAGCTGTCATCCGTGCAAGTCGAAATGACGACCTGTTAAACGTCAAACGACTCCAAAACTACACTGAGATTGCATTTGAACTAGAAGGAACTTTGGTTTGCACCCGACGCGGTTTTGCTTTTCAAATAACATTCTGCTTTGCAAAGGCTATCGAACTCTTCAACTCAGAAATCAGTTTATGAGAATCTAACGATCTGTACCAATCAATGTACAACCCACCTTCCAGATCAATTGATTCGACAAAGCTAAATAAAGTTCTAGAATTTGCCGACATGAGATGTGCCATATCCGCTGATGCTAAACTAAACAAAGAGGTAGACAACAAACTGACTAAGAAAACAAAGACTTTGTAAAATTTCAAAAGAATGTATCGACCAAAACCCTGTAAGACCGCAAATTAAGCAATTCTAAGACCGTTGTGCTGCTCATTCTATTCTGTGGTGCCAAATCCTGGGTCATATAACAGCGCCATTTTCTTTAACGCTGTTTTCAAAAATGTTTCAGTACTAAAAGCAGTGGCACTCTCAAGGAATTCGGTGTTTTTAATGACGTCCCTTCAACGTGCTTCGAAAATAGCGCGGAAATACTTAATCAGAAACACAGAAGTTCTAAAGAGTCTCACTATTGAACCATTTTTGGTGTGGGGAATCCTACTGCGATTGGCTGGGTTGGTCATGTATCGAAGACAGTGGGTCACCATCCTCCAAAGATACTATTGTTCGGGGAATTAATTTCTGGTTAATGCAGTAGAGTCGTGACGAAAGAGATACAGGGCTTCTTTAAAAAGCAACAAAGTTTCCTGCCATATCGACCGCTATAATGGAAAAAGGAGGGTGATCACAGGTCTTAGAGCCACAAGTCGTTGGAGGACTATTGCTTTGAAATTACATGGCCTCTTTTCATCCAGTCGTTTTCAATTATTCTCACCATAACGAACTTCGCCATTCATTTTTTGTTTTTTTGAAAGAAACGTTTTTTATGCACTAAACAAAAACCTTTGATAAAAAAAACTTAACAAAACACTACGATTTCCCAATCAATCCGAGCTGATGTTAATCTATTCCATCTTTTACTTGAACTGTTTGTTATTGTTTCTACCGACTACTTTATTTACCGATAGAAAAGTCAATTGACCTGAGATGCGGCGAACTGTTTCATCCCAGGAGACCGACCGAGTGCAAAGGCGAGGGGTAATTATCTGCCCTTTATAGTTCGGAATGCTTACTGGGTAGTTCAGTATAAAATGCGCAGTTTTAACAAGGCTGATTCACACGCATACATATCAGAAGACATACACATACATATACACAAGCAGTAACACATACACACACACACAGGCAGAACACACGTATAAGCAGTTTTAGTTTTTATCTCTTATGTATGTATGTATGTATGTATATATATATATATATATATATATATATATATATATATATATATATATATATATATATATAGTTGCGTGCAAATATATATGTATATCAATATAACAATTTACTTATAAGTTTGTTTCCTTGTTTCGATCTACTTATGTGAGTGTGTGTGCGTGTAAGCAAACACACACACACACACACACACATATATATATATATATATATATACATACATATACATATGTATAGAGATAGATAGATATGTATGTACGTACATATATATATATATATATATATATATATATATATATGCAAACATTTCATGTTTTACGACTATATGCAGATAAATATGCGTAAACATATATCTACATATATTCATATATATATATATATGTGTGTGTGTGTGTGTGTGTGTGTGTGTGTGTGTGTATGTATGTATATGTGTGCGTTCACATGTGATGTGGGAAAATGGCTAAAACGAGACAATAAAAAAATCAAAAATGTGATGGAATAAAAAGTATCAATAATTGCAGAATGCTGTCAAAAATAGAAACAAAGAGACAAAGTTTTAAACAAAGAAAAGTTGTTAATGTAAGGATGAGAAATGAAGATATGGCTGGTAAAAAAAAATGAAAATATAAGCGAACAGAGGTGAGAACAGAGAAAGAAAACACATTCCACTCACACAGAAACAAAAACGAAAGAATGAAGACATAGAAACAGAAAGAAAGAAAGAAAGAAAGAAAGAAAGAAAGAAAGAAAAAGAAAAGAAAAGAAAGGCTGATGAAAACACATCGAAATAATGAATAGAAAACTAAACGAAGCAAAAACCCAAAACAAAGAATGAATTTAAGAAAACAGGCGAACGAAATTGGAGAATAAATGAAAGAAGGAATGTTCAAAGACAGGAAAGAATAAAATAATTTGGCTCTCGCGTTATTTCATCGTTTCTTTCGCTTATTTCGAAGTTGTTGTGACCGAACGGGAAGCAACGGAAACATCAATGGCGGCACTTGTTATTGAATTTCTCATTCAACATTTATTGCATTCGACATGACTAAGTCCGAAATTAGACTAGGCCAAAGCCAAGCCGATCTCTCTGATAAACACAGCACATTTACAGTTGAAACATGCAGAGAAAGAATTTCTCCTACCTCTACAGATGCTTTACTTTACACGACTAAATAACGGGCTACCGAATTCGAATCGTCTGCTTAATATGTGCGTTTCAAAACAGCCATCTTGTTCGGAATTTCTGTTTTGCAAACATCTGACGAATCTTTTTGATTCTGTGCTGTATACGGGATCGGGAAATGGGCGAATCGAATACGAGAAATGTCGACTCTTTTACAGTTTAATATAAGGTTGCACGTTAGGGATTATGAACTGTTTCATGTTGAGTTTTTCCTTTAAAAATATTTAAATTGATTGTTAGTTTATCATTTGGCTAATGTTTTATAATGCTGACTTTTAGCAAAAACCAACAGGATACGGTGACTCCACCTCTCATTACCTTTACATAGTACTAAATCATGACTTTTGGCACTTCAGATTTTTATTTTCTCTGTATTTTACTTTTTTCAGATACAAGCAAAATGTCGGTGAGAAAAAAGTGTAGAAAAAACCTTTTACACTAATTAGCAACCAATTCATTTAGTTCTTATTTGACCTCTGAAATAATCATGGCGGATTCTGCGTATTAATGTCTTGCAAGTTCATCTTGAAAACTAATCTCTCATGTAAAAGGTTCATTCATCACTGAGTGAGCCAATATATTGGCCCTGATCCAGACGAAGTTATGATCCCTAGCCGAAGAGCAATATTTACATAATTAGTGTGTCAGAAAAATTTCCTGAATATATAGTTTTTTCTTACATGTTTAAACGTTATATTTTAGTAGATGCACATGTTTGAATGGACGTACTATTTTGAAACAGTGTTAATTTCATCCACCGGTCTGAACATTCGAGAATTTTAAAAAAAGAAACTGAGCTCCATCCGAGAGGGTTCGATCCTGAATGTATCTGTCAAAGGACATATTTTCTTTATTAAGATTCTAGAATACGGAGGTCAGTAGTATTAATTCTAACTGTTTCAAAAACGCAAAGTAAAAAACAAAACAAGGTCTCTTATTCAACACGGGTATCCACTAGCATTTAAATTAGACAATAATGGATTAAAAATAACAGCCATCAATACTTTAAATTTATATGTAGATAGATGCGTTTTTGTAAGATGGATGATAGTATCTGAAACGTAAGTGAAGAGGATGAGAAACAGTTAGAAAAGCTTATAAACGCATTTCACTGACCTAATATGTGTTGTGTTCGGCTTCTTCAGGTCGGAATGAAAAAGAAAACTGTGAGTAATGGGTGTGTGTGTTTTTTTAGGATAAGAGTTGCAATAAATTAAACTATAGAGACAAGAAACTGCTTTATTATATATATATATATATATATATATATATATATATATATATATATATATATCCTTTCTTAAATTTACGCATATATATTTCAATCGTGAATTTATTTTTTTAGACGTACCCCAAATTTCTATCAATTTTCATACTTTATTGACCAATTCAGTTATATCATTATTGCCAATGTCGGTCCCTGATGAAGTGTTGTCCGAAAGGCAAGGAAAAAAATGACCACAAAATTTGTGTCTTTTTAAGTATATATATATATATATATATATTAAGGCAGGTTTCGTTGAATAATTTCGACATGTTCTGACATGTTCTGTCTTATATCAAAAATTAACACCAAACCTTAATAAAATTAATTATAAATACTCTACAAACATTTTAAAATATGTACAATAGATAATTTTTAAACGACAATGTTCGTACTAATAGTTCTTGTTTAATTTTCCGACTACTCATGTCGGATAATATTTCCAATATATACCTAGTTACTTCCCCTTAAACGGTGCCCGTTAGCCACGGTATGACACAGCAGTCCTGACTACACATGTAAGAAAGTTAATTTTCAGATGATCACAACAATTTTTGTCTTTCACAACCATGAACGCCACAACACGTAGCTAATTTACAATATCCTGATGATGAGATTATACTATGTCGAAAATAGTCGGATAATAAAATAAAATATTAATCAACACGGCGTTTTCCTCTCGTCCTTCAATATCACACAAAAAGCTTATGCGTGAATATGAAAGGATCCTATGGAGAATAAGTAGACAGAACATGTCAAAATTATTAAAACGAAACCTGTCGTAATGAAAATATACTGCCGAAATATACGCATATATATATATATATATATATATATATATATATATATATATATATATATATAAAGTGAACATAGAAGTCAACACTTAGAGGCGACAGTCTGTTTCATGCTAGATGCAATCGTCAGGCCACTAAAATAGGCAACAGTCTGTTTGATTGCTAGATGCAATCGTGGCCTGACGATTGCATTTAGCATGAAACAGCCTGTCGCCTCTAAGTGTTGACTTCTATGTACACTTTTATATTTACACACGCTCTATCTCTGATATTGAGCACTTTATCCCATAAATATAGCACATCTTAAGACTATATTTCTTCATATATATATACTCTTAGAGTAGCATCGTGATTTCCCACCTGATAAAACGCTAAAAAAAATTTTAACGTTGAATCAAGATGTACAGTTTTGTAGTGGGTATATAATTAAATAATACCACCACCAAACAGTGCATAATATTTATGTGTGTGTATGTATGTCTGTGTGTGTTAGAATCATTGGTGTCTGTTGATTTCAAATCAGCCCACTACAAGTAGATCTGTTTTTCCTTTATTAGCTCGTATACCACATTGTGCTATTATTTATTTTTCACATGAGCTGTGATATTATGTATAATCATGGCCTTAAATTTATTGTCGGGAATTATGAGATTAGCACACTTTCAAGGCATTTTTTTTGGGGGGGTGAATGTTTTTCTCCCTTGATCAGACTACGATTGCATTTA
The DNA here is from genome assembly GCA_903632075.3 of Acanthosepion pharaonis. Taxonomy (NCBI): domain Eukaryota; kingdom Metazoa; phylum Mollusca; class Cephalopoda; order Sepiida; family Sepiidae; genus Acanthosepion; species Acanthosepion pharaonis. The sequence goes on along the minus strand of CAHIKZ030001001.1, from coordinate 2,245,798 downwards.
AAGTGTTGCTATACAGCGTATCTCTGCGGTTCTCCTATAGTCTTTTTTCAGGTTTCTGGATGTTCCGTTGGCTCCCTGTGCCGCGCTAGGAAATCTTTCTCCCCTGAATCGATCCTTCAAATCTACAAATCAACCATTCGCCCCTGCATGGAGTATTGCTGCCATATATGCCTTCAGTTTGCCTCGGGGTTCTTGATAAGATCCAGAAATACAGATATGCAATGCAATTGGCCCTGATCTAGCATCTCGTCTGCAGTCACTCTCTCACAGACGTGCCGTCGCCTCTCTCTTTCATGGTAATTGCTCCTATGAGCTGTTTTCGCTGGTTCCCAGGCTTCATGAATTCAAGCGTCCTACGAGGCTGGCATCCCGCTCTCACCCTTTCACTGTTGAAACTGTTAAATGTAGCCGCTTTTTCTACTCTAAGAGCTTCATATTTCGCACCTCTCGCCTGTGGAACTTCCTCCCCTTTTTCCTGTTTCCCTGATAGCTGTAATCTCCAACTATTCATATGTAATGTCAATAGACATCTCCAGTTGCCTTGATTTATCCACTATCCTTCTCTTCATCCTTTCTTCTATCACTCCTATCTGCTCTGGCTCCAAATCCTATATAACCCCTTTGTGACAGTGGCTTCCAGCCTTGCTTGGGTTGAAATGCTTATAAAAAAATAATATTTCGCTGATTTATACTATTGGGCATTTTGAATAATTTTTCATACCGACCTGAAGAGGGTGAAACCCAACACATGTCACGTCGGCGAAACCTTTTCCACTTTTGACTCATGTACATATATATAGATATATATGAAAATGATCAATAAGAAATGGATATATTATCGTTAACAAAGATTAGCTTTGTCCAGAGAAACATCTTTTTTCTTTGAACAGGAAACGAACTGAAGAAACTCCTTTTATCTTGGAACAGGAAACGAACCAAAGCAGAAAAAAATATAGGAATAAAAACACCAACAGCGAATTGATTTACTTTACAATAATAGAACGACCATTAAAAGAGACTCTAATTCAAATTTATCACAAAGACATGACATTCTGTATTTTCTTTTACACATATACATGTCTTCACATTTTCTTCTATGTGCTTATAACATGTGAGGCTATTTACAGGCTTAGCAGTCTCATCTGAAACTGCTCATTCAATTTAATTAGATTATAATAACACAATAGTGTTTAATGTCTGGCTGGAAAACCAAGTTTCCGTCCTTGACATCTTGTAGCACAAAACATTTAAATGCTTAGTGGAACGGACCGCAACGCAATGAACTCTCCGACCAAGAAACTGGTTCCTTTAAAAAGATGGTGAAATAAACTGCTAATAAGCGAAGGAAAACATGTTGTTTTTTTTTATAAAATTAAATAATACCACCACCAAATTCTATAACAGCGAAAACTCTGGTCCAAAAAGAACAGATAAGTGAAATAGTCAACAATCATATAATGATGCAATGCTCTCAAAGTGAGCATTTCTGTCCAGGATATATATATATATATATATATATATATATATATATATATATATATATATATATATATATATATATATATATATGGGTATGCGCTAAAAATCACATTTGAAGCAATCAATATATTCTGGATTAATAAATTGAAAAAATCATTTATTTAATCACACACACACATATGTATATATTAATTCACAGATTGTTTCGCAACTCATCAGCGTGGGTAGATGTCCGGTTGTCTCTAGCTAGGATCGAAACCCGGCTGAATTGGTGTCCGTCGGAGTTTCTACCCCTAAGCCGTTGGCGCACGAAAAGGATGAAAGTGAATTTAAGCGTATTTATTTTTAGAAAAACACAAAGTGACTGAGAGAACTCGATTCGCTTTACCGAAGAGTCTTGCATTATTAGCAGTAATAGTCACTATTTACAAAGTCTCTCTCTCTCTCTCTCTCTCTCTCTCTCTCACACACACACACACACACACACATATATATATATATATATATATATATATATATTAATAAATATACGCTTATTACTCACCGATAGCACGACTCGGATTTTCATGCACAACGCAAACTACTCAGCATCTGAAAATTGCGTTGTGCATGAAACGTCAAGTCATGCTACCGGTGAGGAAAAATGTATATTTATTAATATGAAGAAAAATATATACGGAAAAAACAAAACAAAAATCCTTATATACGATTATTTTGTTTTAATGTTAATATATCAACGTCTGACGTTTCGGTCTAATAAACCATCTTCAGGACATATTCATAAATATAACATTATCAATACAACATGACAAAGACGATGTACATTAGAACAAGACTTATCCAAACAATAACTGAAAGTTTAAAATTTATTAATATATACTTAATAGCTCTGTTATATTACATCGAGCCCTATTTTATTATGACCAACACTCAATGTGTGATATCTTATATATATATATATATATATATATATATATATATATATATATATATATATATATGCGTGTGTGTTTAAAATAATAGATGTCGATTAAATTTTTATTAAATTTAAATTTCATTTTTTTTTTAATTAGGTATACTCATCTGCAAATTTGAATTCTGCAGATGCAATAAAATCCAGGGTTTCGACCCCCACGTGTCATTTTCAGCGGTCTTTATAAGTTAGGTGAAAGAAAAATCAAAAACGTTTTAAGTGGTACATTTGAAAGTGTCGTTATATTTTAAAAGTGAATGGAAGAAAACCAAACGCAGGAAGTCTTTTAAATCTTAACGGTCTTAACCACACGAGCCTGATTTTATGACGACAAATATCGAAAAGTATTTTTCGTAGGTGGAGTAGGAATCTCAGTTGGCTTCACTGGTTGTGGGCTGCGTGTAGTTAATGGAGCTTTGACAGCACTCAAGTACCAAGAAATATGAGAACGCATCTGGATCGAAAAGTTACTCGTGAATAGAGGAGAGAGGAAAAAGTTGATCTTTCAACAAGACAATGCAATCTGCCATTCTTCAAAGACAAATGTTACATAGCTCAGATATTCATGTCGTATCATGATGTGGCCCGACTTGTCTCCAGACCTCAAAGTCATAGAAAATGCAAAAGAAATGATGTCAAGCACTGCCAATACTGACAAGCTGAATTACTCGAAGGTTATCATTGGATGGGTGGGAGAAAATCCTACAATCTATACTCTGGAAGGTCGCAAACTCAGAGACAGATATTGCCATTCAGCTTTTGAAGGCAAATGGTGCAAGAATATACTTTTTACTAAATAATGTTTTGTTGATAAAAAAAAAAGAATTTTTGTACTGTTTTTTTTTTATTACTGGATATGAGTTTATGTTTTTTTTACATTTAAAATAATTCTCTAAATATAAAGACTAAAAATCAAAAATTAGAGCCATACAGAAAATAGAGAAAAATAATATTGTATAAAAATATGAATTCGTTTTTTTAAAAAATACACAAAAAAATATTGAAAAATTCTACGTATTTTAAAAAATAATTTCTGGATGGCGTACACACACACACACACATATATATATATATATATATATATATATATATATATATATATATATATATATATATATATTAGCGAATATGCATAATATCCAACGTCGGTAGCACGACTATATATATATATATTTTTTTTTCTTCTAATTATATATATATATATATATATATATATATATATATATATATATATATATATTAGTGAATATATAATATCCAACGTCGATAGCATCGACTATATATATATATATATATATATATATATATACATACATACATATCTTTTTCTAATTATATATATATGTGTATATATATATATATATATATATATATATATATATATATATAAATAGAAAATCGTTTCTTGAAATCAAAATTACTAATGATTTATTATTTAAGCATACACACAAATACACACATACATTTCTTTCTTTCGTTTTTGGATCTGATAAAGCCTAGAAACGCGAAACGCGTAATCAAATCTAGTTTCAATGATATTACTTTCCATTAGTCATATTTCTTCAAAATTTTGTCGTGATACTATATCCTATTTTATACACACATAAAAACACGCCCACATGCACACACACACACACATATATATATATATATAGTTGTATATTTAGGCAGCAATCCTTCCTTTATGCATGTTTCATTAAAAACGACAGACAAGGTACTAAGGTTGAGCTTTTTATTTAATTTTTCTTGTGTTCTGACAAGAGCTTTCTTTTCTGGACAAAGGGTGTGTAAGAACTGTCCAAATGTTCTATATTTCCGAGCGCTTTCGGCTATACCTTTAGCCATTATCAAGGATGATTCGATTATCAGCTTAGTAGAGTGTGTATGTTCTGTGTATGTTCGGTGTGTGGTAGTGATGTTTTTAGTTTGCGAATACGGTTAGCACATTGTGGCTTTGTTCATAGTTAATATTGTTAAGAGTTGGCTTTTTCTTTTTAATTATTAGAGCTTCCATTATTTTTAGTCTTTTTTTGCAAGTGGATGCAGTTAATATATTTGTGTTTTCTACTAGTATGTTCCTAATAGTGTCGGGTAAATCTGAGTGTGTGTTTAAATGTGTTCTGATGGAGCTGTGATCAGATAGGTGTAACGTAAGACGTCTGGATAAACATGTGGTTGTGTAGCCGATGTAATTATTTATGAGTCCGGTTTGGTGAGGAACGCAGTTCCTTAAAGGGCATTTGAACTCATAGATAATGTTCGTTCTTTGTAATTTTGACTTAGTTGGTGTGTTGTTATTTTTGAGGATAAGATTGGCCGTCTTAAATTTTTATAATAGATAATAAGTTTGATTTTTTTATTCGGATCAATAGGAGTAGTATATTTCTTTATAATATGCCTTAGAGAAACAACCACATGTTTATCCAGACGTCTTACGTTACACCTATTTGATCACGCGTGCACCCGTCTACGTGTATGTGCATACCTGTAGAATGTCGTCGTGGCTATTTAACTTTTTCTTTGTTTTGTTTTTTTGTTTTCGTTTTTTTTTTTTTTTTGACACTTACTCCTTAACCTATTCTATCTTTTTCCTCTTTCCTTTTCAATTGCAGCCATTTTACCTTCCGGTTTTCTGTCATGGTTAATTCTTGAGCGTTCTAATCTTTTCTTTGTTATGAAAATTGTATTTCAATTTTTACATAAATAATTAATTTTATTTCACTTTAATTTATATTATTTTTTCGTGTTGTTTTTCGTTTGGTGTAGTTTTATCCCAATATTTAATTTTCATTGTTAATACTATGTTTGACTTCTTAACAACATTTGTTCGAGGAAAAACCGTATTTTCTTCATAAATAATTCAAGCAAAGAGGCTCAAAATGAATTAAATCTCTACAAATTGTCCAATCTCTTTGGGGTTTGCCATAACTATCAGTATATACTTCTGATCCCTTCCCGTTGGTGTAATGCAGTGTGTTAAAAGGATGTCTGTGAATGCATCTCCCTAGAATTTAAAAAAATTCTTTTTAACTTGCATTTGTGTTTTGAATCACATGACAGGTCATAACCAATGACTGAGGGCAAGTGAAGATTGTGATTTTTGTTGTTGTTGTTGTTGTTTCCACTTAATTAAACAAAAGACAGCTTTAACAAAAAAAAAAAAAAAAAAAAAAAAAAAAGAAACATTAAATGGACAAAGTTCTTCGCAGTATATGGGTTCTGCTTGTTTGAAATATTTATTGAATTTCTTGGAGATATGTTGCGCCAGGGATTTTATTGATTTGTTTTTGAGGAACAGTTTTAGATTTTAAGTGTCATGTTTGTTTTTCTATTTCAATCTCTAAGTCTCTAAGTATTTCTTAGTTTTATTATTATTGGTTTTCAGCCAAACATCGAAGAGCTTGAAACTCATGCTGGGCCAAGCCTTAGACCAAGATTACATATGTGTATATAAAAAAAGTCTGTTCGGCAAAAAGTATCGTTCCAAGAATAACAGATTTATATCTAAGTAAAAGTAAAGTATTATTCTGTTAATACACTTATCGTAATTAAAAAAAAATGAAATCAAATATTTGACTGTGAGGGAAAATTGATCCAGTTTTCAAATGTAAATACAGACATGGACACTGTTCTTGAGCGAAGATATTTAACCAGGAATAATAGATGAGAACTTAAATTATAATGCTGTGGGATCAGTTAATATATATATATATATATATATATATACCTACAAATAACCGGACCACACACACACACACACACACACATTCACACACACACACACACACACACACACACACATATATATATATATATATATATATATATATATATATATATATATATATATATATACCTACAAATAACCGCATTCGGATCCACAATTACTCTAGAATAATTTGAAACATAACCGTTACCTCCTACCGTTAGAGTACTACAATAGACCTTGCTACTCACAATGCAGTATTGAAGCATGTATAAATAGTCGAACTAACACACAACTCAAATGGCCAGAAGACTGCGTTCAAACATGAAACAAACTATCGCCGATTGATGTTGACCTCTATGTGAACTTTATATATATATATATATATATATATATATATATATATATATATATATATATATATGAAGAAATATAGTCTTAAGATATGCTATATTTATGGGATAAAGTGCTCAATATCAGGGATAGAGCGTGTGTAAATATAAAAAGTGAACTTCTAACACTTAGGGCGACAGTCTGTTTCATTGCTAGATGCAATCGTCAGGCCACGATTGCATCTAGCAATGAAACAGACTGTCGCCTCTAAGTGTCAACTTATACGTTCACTTTTATATATATATATATATATATATATATATTTAATTCTGTTATTAACGTACCTATGATAAAGTCTAATTGATAACCTAGATGAAAGAGATTAACAACACTTGCTAATAATAAAACAGACCAATGGTATCAATAAATTGTAGTAAAAGTTATGTGTCGGTAAGATTCGTTCTTACTTATTTTTGAAACATCAGGATAAGAATTCTTTTCCTTGTTAAATCCAGAAATTTCACCAATTCTCTTAAAGGAATCCCTATACGTCATATCTTTGGCAATTGTCAGTTGTATTTCACTTCTGCTTTGAGAATATTATTAAATAAAATCTATAAATCATTTATTTTCTGTGAATTATCGAAAGCATGAAAAATGATACCGCGTATAAGACCAATTTATGTTTATTACAGTAAGCAAGAATTTTAATTATGGTAGATAATAACATAGAAAAATTTAAAAAAAAAATTGGGGTCTGCTTTTCAGGAAACTGTGGTGACTCTATTGAGAAAATTTGTCAATAATTTTCAAATTGCCTAATATGATCATTACTCTAAAATGTAGTTGAAAAAAAATCTTCTTCCTCTTCTTCTTCTTCTTCTTCTTCATCCCACTTCTTCTCTTCTCCTTATTCCTCTTCCACTTATTCTTCCTCCTCCTCCCCATCCTCTTCTTCTTCTTCTTCTTCTTCTTCTTCTTCACAACTTATAATCCTTTGTAGCTCTTTGTAAATGTTGTCTTTTGTCATATCTGTCAACCACCATCGTTCCGCCAACTATTCACGTAAGCTAGTCCAGTAAGCTAGCCTGTTGATTCCCGCTCTCAATTTTGCTTTCGGTATATCCTATGAGTGTCAAAATCTCCATGTCCTCTTTTTTCATTATGCGTCAAAGAAATTTTAGAAGTCTCTGACTGATTCTGAGTATATGTCCTGCCATATAGGGGAATTCATATCTCAGCACATTCTTCTTTTTGTCTAACGAAATTTGACCGTTTCTTTATACTTTGCTTAGCTTCTGGAAAGCACCTTTTGCTATTGAAACATGTATTCGGATTTCACTGTCACATTTTTCATACTCTCTTCAAATACTTCCCTGATATTTAAACTTGCTTAGTTCTCAATTCGTTGAATGACTGTACACTAATAAAAAAAAACTGAATGTTTCCATAAAATAATGCTTATTTTATTTCTTTTACAGGTAAGTTCATTTTTCTCTTGTCAAGCTAATTGCAAGCAGGTAAATATGTAAGTAAACTCATCAAATTATATTTTTATGTGCAAACGTTTTTGTTTAAAAACTTTTAACTTCACATATGCGGCCATCTAGAATACATCTCTTGCAGGTGAACACGACCCTTAAAAAAAGGGTCCATCTTCTGGGTGAATGCTTACAGACTCAGGTATAAACGGGATCAATTTTTACCTATTATCTCAAGTATAAACACAATCAATGTTAGTGTGTAATCGTGAGCAATATTTACCTTTATAGATTCAAATATAAGCCCGATCACGGCTCAATTATCGACTCAAGTAAAATTAAAAAACATATTTCGACATTAAATAAACCCGAAAGAGTTTATATTCTTAGAATTCTCCAACTGGTTACATACTATAATCTCTATCTATAAAAGACAGGATGTGTGTGTGTGTAACGAATGCACGGCCGCAATTTTCAGCGAATTTGCACCAAAATTTACATGCACATGCTCCAAGTTAGCGGGAAAGCCAAGACCGATTTTGCATTTCCCAACTCCCACCGATAGTGGAAATAATCGATTTTTTCATGCTTCTACGGCAGTTTTCATGTAGTTTGCAGCCATTTTCTACTGGCCAGAGTGAGAGCCTATAGCTAGCTGCCACGAATAGGCAGGAAGATTCTATTGGCCAGCGTGAGAGCCAATAGCTGACTGACACGAATGTTAACTAGCATGCTAGCATGCAAAAAATATCGATAGCTGCATTCGTCAGAAGTGGGAAAAATTTAAATCTGCATGGCACTTTACTCCAATTGGATCATTCGCTTGCTTAAACTCAACGTTGATTCTGATTCCGCAGAACTTGGTTGGGTGTGAAAAAGTATTTGTTGTATGTGTGTATGTATGTATGTATATATGTGTGTGTGTATTTGGTCATTAATCTATCTTTTATAGAAGTTTCATTAAAAACGATTGACAAGATATTGCAGTTAAGTTTTGTACTTAATTTTTCATGTATTCTTATCATTTTTTCTGCCTGTGTATTAAATAGAAGTTGTCCAAATATTTAGTATGTCCGAGCGCTTTCGATTATACTTTTAGCGATTATCAAGGATAATTTTATTTTTAATTTTAGCTGAATGTATGGATTGTTTTATGTATTTATCTAGAGTTATAGAAATGTTCTATTTTCCAAATACGGTCAGCACATTGTGGCTGTGTTCATAGTTGATATTATTGAGTGTTCATTTTTAGATCAAGATTATTTTTATGTCTAAATTTAGGTGTTACTCAGAAACCATCCAATCGTGTCAAAATCTTAACTAGGTTAAATCCTTTAAAGTTGTAAATGTAATTTTGGTCTTAAATCTCGAACTACATAAGAATTTAAATTCTATACAGACAAAAACTTGGGTTTAAGAAAAGAAACAGATTCAGCTATGAAAGAAAAACGAAAAAATATGATATTATGCTGAACAAAAAATATTTATTTTATTTATGAAAAAAAAATTAAAATCTAGATTACAAAAGAAGGAAATAAATGATAAATGGAAAGCAAAGAATGAAGAAAGAAATGGGTGGGTGTGGACATATCGATCCAATCATATTAAAGTAAAAATATCGATATTAAAAAAAACACCGGACTAGTTATATTTAGACTGGATTTCACTCCAAAGAATCAAGCAATATTTTAACATAGGCCAGGTTAACAGGAAGTGTATGCATCGTCATGGTAACATCCCGAATTCAATAGGATATTTCTTGTTTTCCTTCTTTTCTTTTTTTTTCCTTTGTTGCATTTAATATATTTCGATCCAGAAAATATTTTCTGATCTATGTTTTAGAGGACAAAAGAAAAATTTGAAATTAATCCAGTTTCTTAATATAGCATTCAATCTTTTTGGACGACGTTGATGCAAAAGTTATCAGCGCCATTTTTATACCAATTTTACAGAAAAATTAGAATTGTTTTTTTTCTAAACGTACTTCGCTCTTTATTTCATGTGCAATCAGTTTAATCTGAAGGAAGATTCTGCAGCTCGAAAAAAAGATTTCTAGGAAAACTTACAGAAAGAAACATTTGTCTGTGTTTAAAAGCTTGTTTATTTTTATGTGCGGTCACTTCTTAGTCAGTAACGAAAATCCTCCGTTTTTCAACATCTTCATTGGCATTAAAAACTGGATGTATTAGAGAATCCAAGGCGAAGAAAATTACATACGTCGATATCCAGAAAAAAAACTCTCAATATCTCAAGTTACACAGAAATATATTACAGAAGAATTATTTTTATGAATTTCTGGATCTCAGATATATTGCTATGTTACGGTAAGCAATTGGCAGGTTTGAATGACCTGTTGAAACAAAAAAACAACAACATTATATTATGAAAGAAAGTCCTAAAGTATTTCTCAGCATGGGTACCCCTGTCTTCCTATAGAGCTGGCATGATATATTCTTTTACATGCAGAGCAGACTCTAAATTTGTTAGCTTTAGAATGACACTTGATCGGCTACTTGCAACATTGTTTAGTCAGAAGTTTCAACAATTTCAAAACAGCGACAAATTCACTGAAGAAAAGCTTTAGGATGGACTAAGCAAAAACACGAAAGACGTAGCATTAACTGCAGTACAGAGATATTAGACACACAGATTGCAGGAATTGCAATGAAACATTTATACTGAGTCTAAATGAGAAGGTTATATAAATGTCGATGTGACTTTATCCCGACATCATATGTAGTTCGAAGTGGTACTCGGGCGACTATTCCCGTTGTTATGTAGTGTGCCGTACTAGTTATGTCACTGTGTTAGTCTCCACAATTGTCTTCACAACAATACACCAAATTCACACTGATTATTGATATTGAAAACATCAGTTTTTTTCATCCCGAGAAAGTGTTTCTTGGAGTAATAAATAGCACAATGCTTAAAGTTTGTATTAGCCACTGTTATTGTTGCTCATTAGGGATATTTTACCTACTACTTTTCAGTGACGGAGAGGATGTAGCGAGTGAGAGAGACTATCCTATTTGGCACATCTCTGTGTTCGCTACAAAGAGAAAAGTCCTCACTTAAAATTTAGGAGGAAGTAGCTCCTTTTTTTTTTACCAGGAAATATTGCGTTCTCGCTAGTTTCTGATTCGTCAGTTCACGGATCAGGTCTTTTTATTTCCCTTTTTTTGTTGTCCTTGTGACCGTCAATTGAACCTGTCAAATACATCGTGTTTCAGAAATACGATATCTTTGCAACAACCTGGAAGGCTAATTACTAGTTAGGAGATTTTTTTTTCCTTAATCTTTATCCTTAAAGTATTCTCAATTATTTCACACACTCAATGTGACATTAGAAAGAAAAAAATCTAGAAATTCTCTGAATTGTTTTGTTTTTTATTAGAACAATTGTTAATGCTTTGTAAAAACGTTACAAATTCTAATTTTGACCCATGTTTAGAAAAGACTTTAGCATTATTGCATCATAGGTGACAATAACGCCACTGTAATACTTGATGTATGGCAAAACATCAAAAAAAAAGGATTTATGTAAATCATTATAGAATTTCTTGATAAATGATTTTCTTGTCTTTCTTTATCCATTTCACCCCAAACAAAGTGATAATGCCACTAAGACGCAAGGGGTTGTTCAGAGTGGAGGAAAATGAGAAAACTTTAATGAGGAGAAAGGACAATAAAAGAAAAGAATTGAAGGACGACCGAAAATAGCGATTGATGTTGCATTTAAAATTTCAAGATTGTAGGTGTCAGGGAATTAACAAACCGGAAGTGAGTTCCACAGGTGAGAAGTGTGAGAAAAGAAACTATTAGAATAGAATTTACAAGTAGATAGCTTCGCCTATAGTCAAGTTTAACCTCATCCTCAGTCTTTTGAACAAGAATAAATTTTTATCTCCTGTTTAGGATTGGGTTTCCGGTTCCTTCGAAAGGCCTCTGATTCTCTTTCACCCTGAGTAGCCCCCATACGTCTTAGTGGTATTATCACCTTACTTGGGGGGGGGGTGAATTGATTTTTTAAAAAAAATAACCAATAAAATGATAGGACCTAGTTGCCAATCTAGTAGAACGTTTAAATTCATGCGGTCGAAATTACCAAAAAGGAAAACTGATTGGAATAATTTTCATGAATGTGATTGACGTCGGTGGGAAAGTGACTGAAGTCGAGATGTCAGGTTAGTCGTCTCCATTACTCTCGATCCAAGGTAAGTATACACAGTTCCGCAGTTGTTTGCTGCGTTATATTTTCTATGTTTACATCGATCATTCTTGGCCATTTCATTCAATTTTCGCCATGCCCTGTGGAGTATACATGTATTTAATCTTTGGGAATAAAATAAATCACGAGCAATTGACATATAATTAGCTATAAGAAATATCAAGGGATATATTAAGTATCAGTCAGTTATGTGCCATGCGTGATATACGCTTAGGGGATCATGTAACTTTCGATACATGACTAAAGAGGTAGATTTTTCCCGCAGTAGGTTGCCATTTCTTTCTGCGATAGACCAGTTGCCATCCAATGCTATAGAACCCGTTCTGTCCTGCTATTTACCCATAGCTGGGAGGAGAAGAAGTAGATTTATACCTTTCCCAAGTGTAATTACCACGTAAGTGAATGTAATGGTTTCGACTGGAATTCGAACTCCGCTCTCCGATTCCTCAATCAGAGCCGAACGTTAAAAGTGTATGAATTAGAAAATTCGGCTGCTTTTAACGTTTACGGATGAGATTTATCAATAGATATGGCCAATCATATTTTTATTCGCAACTGCAGCCTTTTGAAGTTAAATTGGATATCTTTGGAAATGAATGAATTCCTTTGAATAAGCCGACCCTAACCTTAAGCATAGCCTGTCAGAATTTTCGCATCAATAAGATATAACATCAGCTGTTTGACTACCAGCGTTGAGCCATTGCACAACTGTTGAGTATCCAAATTCCCATGAAGAATAATTGGTTCTTCTTTCTTCAGTATGAGCCTGTGAGTTGGCACACTAGGTGGCTCTAATCTGTTAAATTAACTCCTTAGGGAAATTCAGTTTCATTTGGATCAGTAATAGTGTCAACAATCTTGTTTATATTTGCATTGCAATCCAACTACTAAAGCATTTATCTAATTGCTCGTGATCATGACTGGTGTCACAAGTATTTCAATTTTTGCGCAGTTATTAGTGATTGTGGCAACTGTGTCGTAGGTTGCAAAATCGTTAGTTTTAAGGTCATCAGCTAATAATAATAATAAAAGAGTTAATTTCACTCTCTACTCAGTTGCCATTAACTACAACGTCCAATAGCCTTCTAGAAAAAAAAACGGCTAACGTTAGGCTCCCGTGTTTCTTGCAGTTTTATTTTCTTGATAGATTCTAAAGAAATAACTTCAAGCTGCTTTTGTTTTGAAATCACGAGTATTATCTTAAAAAGTCTCCTGTTAAAACTACTAATGGCCAAGAGAGAAATTCATGATATATATCAAGGAGCTTGATTCATGATATTAAACGAATTTTTAAGATACATAGTGCAATTATTTCAAATTATCACTAAATATTGTTATCGCATATCTGGTGGTTTTTTTTTTTAAGATAGAGATTCAGCTAAATTGGCAAATGAATGTTACTCTTCCTGAACATTACTGAAAAAATCTGCTTTAAGTTTTCACCCAAAATTTACAAACTGATTTAAAAGATAAAATTTCCAGTGTAAATTTTGATTGTAAAAAAAATTACATTATTTTATGTAACCTTTGACAGCATCATTTTAATCACAGGAAAGGTGCTTAGATTAAGGAAACGACATTTTAGTTTTATTATTTCTTCACAATATACATAAACGCAAACTGTAATCTAAAAGTCTAAATATAACCAGTTCCAGGACAGAAAATAGATTTATTTGAGATATATAATTATATTTATAAAAAGCTATCAACAAAACAACTATTTCTAATTGTTATAAAACCAGATTATTTACAGTATATATATATATATATATATATATATATATATATATATATATATATATATATATAAAAGTGAGCATTGAAGTCAACACTTAGAGGCGACAGTCTGTTTCATGCTAGACGCAATCGTCAGGCTACGATTGGGTCTAGCATGAAACAGCCTGCCGCCTTTAAGTGTTGACTTGAATGTTCACTTTTATATTTACACACGCTCTATCTCTGATATTGAACACTTTATCTCATAGATATAGCACACCTTAAGACTATATTTCTTCATATGTATATATATATATATATATATATATATATATATATATATATATATATATACTAATTGCCACGAGGAATACATGGGATAAACTTTAACGAATCTAAATAAACGATTATATGAACACAAAAGGGATCTTTTACAAGAAAGCACATTAAATACATTAGTTAGGTCTCAACATTTTACCGTAAATTCGATGTTAACAGTTTCTTCTCTCGCGCATCACGCTTATGGAACTCTGGTGTGGTCTCATGCCTTCCAGTCAACTTCAAATAGATAATAAAATAACTGTTAGAAATCAATTTAAAAACCTGAATATGAAAATAATTCTACTCCTTAATCAAGAAATGCTAATTTGACAAAAATGTAAGTTATACTGCAAAACGGACTAAATTTGCTACGTTGATGGGACTAAACATGCGCACGAACGAGGCATGCTGGGAATTTGGAATTCATTTTTTTTTATATATTTGTATAATCTCGCCGATTTCATTTAGATTTGTTTTTCTTTTTGTTTCCATCCATGAAATCTGCTAGATTATATACAATTTGTTTTTTAATTCCCAGCATAAATACCAGTTTGTGTGCATGCGTAGTCGAACCAACGTAACAAATTTAGCCCGATGAAGTCCTAAGGACGAAACGCGTCATACGAAATCTTTTTCCATTTTGACATACATTTTCGCCCCAATATTGCTCTTGATATATAAAAGTTTATATATCGCTACAAGTATTTATACAAATCGACAACACAACTATCAACCAATAAAACAACGAATTCAAACTACAGATTCTAGACTCAATTTATATTAAAAAATTAAAGCCGGCACTGAACAGAATCAACTATGAATATTGCAGTAATGTTCTGAAATGCCTATAAAGGAACGGGTTTTTCCCGCTTTAATGCGCGCGTGACTATGGCATTATAATATAGAAAAATATTAAAAGCATAATGATCACCCTACAGTTTGTTTTGGCCCGCCTTTTTTTCATCTCGACTGGGTCAGCTTTATATTTTTCCATGCCCTTATTATTTTTTATCCTTTTCCCACACCCATAGGGAGAGAGATTCTTGATTTTGTCCCATGGGCAGAATACAGCGGCCTCTCGTTTTTAAGGGTTGGACGGGCCCTACTAACATCAGTTATGTTTAATTTGATTTGTGTTAATATTTCAGTTTGTTACTGGGTTCTTCTCCCTCCCCTCTCATTTTTTCATCACAAATTTTATATATATTTTACTATCATTAAATTGTTATGGCATGGAGGGGCGTTTTGTAGGTCCCTCTACAGAGTATGTGGTATTATGGTGCATGGAGGAATGATTGGTGATGGACGAGTTCTTGTGGTGAATGGGTAAATTGTAATAAGTGAATGGGTCGTGAATCGATTAGCTAGATATAAGATAGTTAGTGGACCAGCCTTAACCCTCCCTTTTTCGGCCTTTGTGCCGATCAATTATGTAATTTTACATAATAAATATCTCGAAGCATAATGAAAAAAAAACAGTTACCTGCTAATGGAAAACAACGTACAACTTTGTATAAATACGTACTAATGAACAACATATAGTCTTGTACTACTTGCATCCCTGATGATGATCTTGGAAGAAAATCAGGCGTGGCTGACCACATTACTTGGGAAATGAAAAATGATAACAAAGTTGCAAAGAAATTTAAACAACATTAGGTTTATAATTCTCTCATCCGTTGGTTAACATCAATAACAGACCCAAAAGAAGGTGAGTTCAATTCCTGGTTAAAAAACGGAAATTTTAACGGAAAAATCATCCATCAAAATTAGAAGACATTGTGTCTGTAGTTTATTCAATCTGATATATATATATATATATATATATATATATATATATATATATATATGTGTGTGTGTGTGTGTGTGTGTGTGTGTGTGTGTGTGTGTGTGTGTGTGTGTGTGTGTGTACGTACGTCAACCACTGTAAGGTTGCCTCTCTGCCGTTTATATACCTTATGGTAATTGTTCGTATGAGCTATTCGCTATGGTACCGAGACTCTATGAATTTGGCCGCAGCATTAGACTGGCGTCGAGAGACCATCAGTTTACAGTTGAACTAGATGTCGCCGTAAGTTCTATACTAACAGTTTCTTTACACGCATCCACGCTTATCGAATTCCTTTCCAGCTCCATGTTTTACAGCCAACTTTAATCAGCAAAAATTTAATGCAGTGTCAATCACTATCTACTATCATCCTGATTACTCTTTTCTCTGCTTGCTCATTAATGTTTCTGCTCCTAATTCCTTAGTTTTAGTGGCTTTACTGCATTGCTTGTGGTGATACCAATTAACACACACACACACACACACACACACACATATATATATATATATATATATATATATATATATATATATATATACAGATACTGCAACGTTCTTAGGGAGAAGATTGAAAAATACATATTCTGATCCATGGCAGTATAGTCGAACCATTAATTGTTTACATATTAATACATAGATATAGAAATTAATGTATTATATTAATCCGACACTATTTCTCTTGGTATATATATATATATATATATATATATATATATATATATATATGTGTGTGTGTGTGTGTGTGTGTGTGTGTGTGTCTCTGTGTTTGCTTCCATGAGTGGGTGAATAACGTGTGTGAAAAAACTGAAAAAGATAGATAGACAGATAGATAGATATAAACAGAATGAGATAGATAGATAGATAGATAGATAGATAGATAGATTATCTTTCAAAGACAATTAAGTGCATTATTTAATCTCCTTGTGTGAGGTCCAATCGTATGTTGGCTAAATGTGTGTGGGCGCACTTTGCCGTCCGCTTGAAGAAAAGAATTCATTTCTGCCAACCAATTTTCAAGCGCTCGTCCCCCCTCCTTTCCCTATGGTAAAAATACGGAAGTTTCAGAATAGACTTGGATTCGTTTCCTTACAATTTCACGGCGTTCTTCTACTGAAAATTATCTTTGGAGGAAGACAAATTAGACGCGAACAGGAATCCATCAAAAGAGAAGACAAAATTATAATAAAAATAGAAAGAAAGGATTCGAAGGAAACCATTTTTTCTTCTTTTGCTTTCCTTGCATTTCTTCATAAATGGTCATTTCTTATGAGATTTCATTCATTCTCAATTTTCTTCCAGGCTAACAAGATTGCTTTATCAGCCTCTCCGGATTTTTTCAATGTCTTTGCAATTTTCTAATCTCCATTTTCTTTGACTCTTTTATGTAATTCAATTACATATTATCCACCTATCTGTCTTTCTCGGCTGTTCATATCAATTTATCTATTTGAGAATCAAACATAGGAGTAAAAATACCAGAATTTCTCCCTTCTTTTTCACCATATCTCATTCTCTGATGAAGCTGTAATAAATGGGAAACATGTTAGATTGATAAACGCTTCCTATTTGTACTATCATTATAATTTTGTCGGATGTTGATCCATATTTAATCAATATTTCATGTCAACATATCTATCTATCTATCTATCTATCTATCTATCTATCTATTTCAGTCTGTTCTTTCGATCTATCCATCTAATTTTCTTGATATGAATTTAGTTTGTTAGCTAGCTATTCTAGACCGTTCACATCTTTCAGTTTATTGCAGTCTTTCTCTGTCTTATTATTTATAACTTATTACATATATATATATATATATATATATATATATATATATATATATATATATGGAGAGAGAGAGAGAGAGAGAAAAAAGAGAGAGAGATGTAGAGAGAGGTGTCTGTGTTTGTGTTTGTGACCCCGCGGTGTTTCTGTATCGTTTTATTTAAATTTGTCTATCTCTCTTTGTACGTACATATCTATCTATCTATCTATCTATCTATCTATCTATCTATCTATCTATCTATCTATCTATCTATCTATCTCATTCGTTTTATTTGTATGTATATCTTTTCCTATGTATCTACAAGGATAGGGTGTTGTAAAGTTCTCATTTCATTCCACTTGCCAAATAACCAAATTTCATATTTTTTATTACCTTCTTTGTTGAATCGAGACCTCTACAACATCATATAGTGTATATTAATCTGTAATGCATATATATATATATATATATACACACACACACACACACATATATATATATATATATATATATATATATATATATATATATATATATAGTTTATGCAAATTTAGGTAATCCGTATGGGTAGAACTGAGGAGGATGATATCCAGAGAGCTCAATGTAAAATTCAGAGCACATATGTTTGAATAAAAGACAGACCACGTTAAGATTCCATGTAATAAGCTATTTCACCATAACCCCTTTAACAGGGTCCTGGATCATCAGACTTTACTTCCAAAAGTTTTTGTCTATCCGGGCTTAAAACCAGTTTTAAGCCCGGATAATATATATATATATATATATATATATATATATATATATATATATATATATATATATATATATATATATATATATTACGTGTGCACATGCACACGAATTAACATACATATACACACGAACATACATTTGATATATCCATATATGCACATGTGTACGCATACACATACACACGTGTGCGAACCAAACACACACGCACATAAAAAAAGAAAAATTAACAAAATCTCAATAATAGTAGCATCTCAATTAATTAATTAATTACGTCAAATTTAGCATACAAAATACGAAAACTGAGAAAATCCGCTGTCAGTTGCTGAAACCTCCTGACGAGTGGATAGAACAATTATGAAAAGTTCGGTAATCAAAATATCGGAGTTGTGGTGCTGAATATAATATTTATCAACCAAGTGACAAATTTTCTTCGTATCAGTTATATATATATATATATATATATATATATATATATATATATATATATATATATATATGTATTTATGTATCACAACTTTTGTCGTTTTATATTATTTCATCGATGTCTATATGTTTATGATTTTCTAAAAGTCTAGCATTAATATTACCAGCCTTTCTTCCCTCTACAAAATCCAATTCATTCTTGGTACAGGAATCTAACTTGGTCTGCTTCTAAAATTCCGTCCACTGCTTCTTTTATTTTACTTTTTGTACGTACATCTTTTCTCTTTTAACTACAAAAGATAATGCATCCGATTCTGGATTGATTTTTTCAAATATTTTTTTTAATTATTAATAGCTATTCATATATATTGAAACGTATTTATTGCGACATCATAATTTTTTTTTTTCATTGTTTCCATCTTTTTTTCTTCATCCTTTTCTGAATTTTTTTTCTTTTTTCGATATCATTATCTTATTATTTTCTTGTTATCTTTTATCTCTTCATTTATTTATTCTTTCTTTTCTTTATTTACCCTCTTTAATTTTTTTTATTTGTTTATTCAAACCTCGTTTTTTTTTCTTTGTTCAATTTAACTTTCTTGCTTCTTCGTCTTTTCACTATGTTTTCTTTTCTTTTCTTTTATTCTTAGTAAGACCCTCTCTTTTTTTCTGTATGAATTTGATCACGTCTACTCAGTGAAACTTCAACTTATTTATCACTTTCTTTTCTTCGGCTCTCTCTCTCTCTCTCTCTCTCTCTCTCTCTCTCTCTCTCTCTTCAATTGATCGAAGTTCTTTTTTTTTCTTCATTTTTTATTCTCTCCATCTTCCCTCGCGCCTTTAATTCCATCTCTTCTTCGTTCCCTTCCCCATCTCTCTTTCTCTCTCTCTCTCTCTCTCTCTCGCTCATCATGTCTCTATCTTTTGTATTAACTTTGCAATAGAAACCACTTTAACACAATTCAAAATAATGGCCTTTTAGCGAACAAAGAAACAAAAACGAAGCTGATCACTGGCAGACATTCGCGACTACATTCGATTATAGCTGTGTTTTCCTCCCACTTTTTTATGGAAATTCTAACAGTGAACATTTCATTCAAAAGCTGAGAGGAGATTTTTATTTAAAATTGAAAATGTTTAATATAATTTCTTTTCTATTTCTGAAATATTGCCCTCGTTTTTCTTAAAATTTTAATTGGCCAAAGTGCACAGCAACCAACAATGAACAAAATGATGGGTTAAATGATAAAACTTCAAGGTCCATAGATTTTTATTACAAGCTCAGTTTGTGAATTCGCCGACATATGACTTTCTATATGCAAAAAGAAGTATTATCTCATCTTCCTTTAAATTTTTGCTTTCTTATTGGCTATTAATTTAGTAAAACAAGCTATCCCAGACAGATCTATCTATCTATCTATCTATCTATCTATCTATCTATCTATCTATCTATCTATCTACACACGCGCACACTTATATGTATGGATAAATTGTCGTCGAAATTATGAAAAAATGAAAATAACACTGATATCTCATTTTAACAGATATATTTACCAAAATTACACGAAAATATCTTGAAATAATAAAGAGTAAATTTATTCAACAAAATCACCATTGGCTTCAACCACTGCCTCCAAACAAATTCGTAATCTCCCTCAACATTTCTGAACGGTCTACTGTGTTGATGAATGGAAGCATAACGTCGTCATCACTAGTGATCACTCTAATCACATTCGTGATCACCATTAGACTCCTCCACCTCTTTCCGAATCCTCTGCATTGTCCTCAGATTGAAACCCAAACACTCTGAAATGTTCGCATTGGAGATTCCTGTGCGAATGCCAAGTAATACTGCACGACGTTTAAGAATTTCTGGCGGAGTGAATTACGTCTTGGTGCTCTTTTTCACACAGACGGTTCCCAACTGACTCTACTATACTATGCAATCGACAAAATCAAAAACAACGCGCATGCGCGAAATTAAATCAGTCTGTATCTATCTATCTATCTTATTTTTCTCTTACATTGCTATCTATGTTAACATTATGTCATATCACTGGCATGCCTTGATATTTCATACAGAATAGAGGATTTGAGAAAAGCCTGATTTGATTCGAGATTACTTTTGAAGCTATGTCATGAATATGATACTCCCACTGTCATGATTCAAGAGGGAAATTTGCCCCAAAGTGGTAATGAGATGAAACCCCCAAAACATTTTCACACACACACACACACACACACACACACACACATATATATATATATATATATATATATATATATATATACGTGGTCTGTGAGTTCACGTGTCCGATTTCCTATCTCTTTCATTGACTTTCTCCTTTTGTTCATATCTATCTATCTATCTATCTATCTATCTATCTATCTGTCTCATTCTTTATATTTATATCAGTTTATCGCTGTCTCATTATTTATAACTTAGCAACTGACTGATATGAAGTCTAACTGCCCATGGTTTCTACTGTCATTTCTAAACTAGATCCTCACAAGCCTTTTGTGGATTCGACGTTTTCCCTTCAATTGTCCTAAAGAAACGTGCTTATGAACAGATTTTTCCTGTTTTCTTCAAACTCTAAAATAAATGTTTGACTGCTTCTTGCTTTCAAGCTTGTTGCAACAAATCTTCCTCTGCTATTCATATCTTTATGAACTCTGTTGAACCTTCTAACCCCTTGAATTATCGCTTTGTACCTGTTTTTGGTAATGTAAAAGAGGCTCTAATCAACGCCGAATTGGTTAAGCATCTAACTTCACACGGCCTTATTTCTAATAAACAATATCGCCACCATTTCTACAGATCTACCACCAATATTTTAATGGCTATTACTGAATTTGCCTATCAGCATTTAGAGAGGAACGGACGAATCTCGGGCTGTTTCGTATATCTCGAAGTCTTTCGACAGGGTTTGATATACTGGCCTTCTCCACAAGCTCAGTGGCTACGGTGAAACAGGACAAATATTGGCTTATTCTTAACAAATTGTGTAATGAAGGTTGTTTTGAACGGAGATCCTTCTAGCTTATTTTATGTTAATGCATGGATTCCTCCGTGCTCTATCCTTGAACCTACGCTGCTTTTTAATTTCCATCATCGACCTTCCTGATGTCATCAGTTTCCAACTAGGTATTTATGCAGATGGTACAACCATTTACTACTGTCTTAGTAGCAAGTCCAAAAAATCAAACAAAGTAAATCTGACAATTGCTATCCAAAAGGACCTCCAATCAGTTGTTAATTGGATCAAGAAATGATCGGTAGGTTTTAACAAAACTCCAAAACAAAAAACTTCTTTCTTTTAATCACCACAGAGAAAATTTAGGGCTAATGCTAAACTCCAGGAGAGCCACAATTTACGCCACCTTCATCTCACTTTTTCCCCCTGACATGAAGTGAAGCGACTATATTGAATCAATTGCCAGATCTCCTGCAATGAAAATTGATTCAGTATGTCGTGCCAGACAATTTTTCACGACCGGATCCAACTTGCACATTTATAAATCTACCATTTGATCTTGCATTAAATATTACTCGCCTGGTGTCCCTACTATATATCGTGAAATTCTTGACAAAATCCAAAGAAGAATCTGTGATATAATCAATTCTAACCTGGCATCTCGACTTCAGTAACTTTCTCGTCGACATGACGTGGATTCCCTTTTGTCTTTTCTGCAAATATATTCCAGGTAACTTTTCTGATGAGCTTTTCCCGGTGCCTCAACTGCATGAATGTAAGTGTGCTACTAGATCGCCAACTAGGTCTCAGCGTTTTACTATTTAACTCGCTAGATGCAACCGTATGTTCTACTCTAAGAAAAAAAGGTTTTTCCGCACATCTTACTTGTGGAACTTCCTTCCGATTTCTCGCTTCTATGCCATCTACAATCTTCAAATATTTCAATGCAACGCAATCGTTATCGCTTGTCTTCTTGAAACTGTTCTTTTATTGTCCTTTTTCCTCAGTAAAGATTTCGTATTCCCTTTCACCCCCAGTAACTCCTTGGGTTTTCCTGGTATTATCGCCTTGCTTGGGGTGAAATTATTACAAATAAGAAATGATAAAAAGATACATTATATATATATATATATATATATATATATATATATATATATATATATGAGTTTTTGTGCGTGTGTATGTGACATTTTTCCTTATTTCCCTCTTTTTCATATCTATCTATCTATCTATCTATCTATCTATCTATCTCATTCCGTTTATTCATATTTATCTCTCTTCTTATAACGCAGCCTACGAGAATGGTGTGCTTAAAATTCTTTTCACTCTACTTGCCAAATGATTAAATGTCATTTTTGTTCTTAAATCCTTATCTTTTCCCATCAGTTCATATCTAGCTCTATGCCTATCGACAGGTGTTCAGTATCTATCTATCTATCTATCTATCTATCTATCTATCTATCTATCTATCTATCTGTTATGGTGGAACACACCTATTCCATAGTTAATAGACTCTCCCACCTATAATGAGTAGGAGTAGTAAAAGAAACAAGGAGTCAGTTAGTAGTTCAAGTCGATCTCGGTCGACCGGCTGACCGGTTGAACTCTCTGCCTTCGGGCGGGGAGGAACCCGAGCGAGGCTACGCCGAAGGGTGGAGTCTCGTTCGGGGAGGTAAACCGTCCCTGAACCCGTTTATACGTGTTCAATGGGCATATTTTGGGGCCGAGCCCACGGGCTCGGATATCCCACATTAAATAACCGACCTTGTGTCACATGCTGCCCCAGTGGGGTGGGGGTGACTGAATATCGTCAGTCAGTCAGTAGTTCAAGTCGATCTCGGACGATCGGCTGATCGGTTGAACTCTCGACCTTCGGGCGGGAAGGAACCCGAACGAGGCTACGCCGAAGGGCGGAGTCTCTTTCGGGGAGGTAAACCGACCCTGAATCCGTTTATACGGGTTCAATGGGCATATTTTTGGAATATCGTCAGTCAGTCGGTCGATCAGTGAGTCAATGTTGGACGACAGTTAGTTTAATACGAAAATATCCGCTACCAACACGAGATTACTCTGCATAATACCAAGTTCCTAATGTTTTGTACTTCGAACCTATTTTAGGACTGACTCAAATACAATCCTCCACAGCGAAATAACTCCACAACACTATCTATCTCATTCCATTTATTTTTATCTATATCTATTCCTATGTATCTATGAGAGTGGGGTGCTGTAATGTTCCCAATTCGTTCCACTTGCCAATGAGAAAAAAATATCGTAGATATTATTTACATATTTCTTTTCTTGTTTATATCAGTGCACTGTTTTAAATTCTTTTCAGAGAGCTTTTTAATACACATAAAAACATTTTATTTAGTTACCCATTTTCAACCTCTTTCATGCATAAATTTATTTTTAAGTTGCTATGCATGAAACAGGCTGAAAAACAAGTAGGAAAATGTAAGTTTAATAAATGATAAATATGTTTGTTATTAATTAGACTTTAAAAATATTTGCTAAATATGAATATCCTATGAGAATAGGAAAAAAAACGAAAACATTTTTACGATATCGTTTTCTCTTGTGTCTAACTTCATATTTTGACAAAAAGTTATCTGCTGAGGCTTGAAGAAAAAAATGAAGCATTTTTGCTGAATAGTAAATATTTGAAGCTAATCAAGATTAAATCCGTTTATGCTGATATGTAATCGCAAACGAGAGCTCAGAAATTCTGGATGCGAGTTTCGTAATTGGATTGCTAATCCTAAGGGAAATCCAGCTTTTAGATGTATACGAGATTATATAGATAAAATCATAATGCCAACAAAATTAGACCTGGTCGATTAGATATTTCTTACCAAAGATGACCATCAAATATGTTAGGCGTAGTTTCTAGGAAAAAATAACTCATTTCAATGTTGTTGCTAATAGCATCATCTCTGCTCCTCCAAGTTTAGCTAAAAGTCAGAAATTTATTTAGCATCTAAAAACATACTATAAACATTTCTCGAATATCGTATTTCTAAAATAGATGAAAAATCTATCAGGTTATTTATTTTTGATACTATCACTAACTTTTCATGAAATATTAAAAAAAAAACTGCAATCATTGAGAACTGATCAGTTAATTTAACGATAAAATTCAAATCCTATTTGAAAATGGGAATAAATAATTAAAGAAGCGTGTTCTTTTTTTTTAACCGATTCTACAATTTTTTTTCTATAAGAACGCCTAAATATCATGAAGTTCGAACATTCTTGTACTGTGTACTTTTGGACGACAGTTCCTTTTTGGTACTTTTATATCTATATGAAACGCCTAGGACAGAGCGATAGTTGCTACGCTAGTTTAGTTAATTTGAGTTTCTCTGGATCCATCGTTACTGAAGCCTTTATCCAGATTTAACTTTAAGATTACAGATGAAAATTATGATGAAAATATTAAAATGTTTTAAGCAAATTTATATTAGTTTAAAATCCTGTAATGAGTTTTAAACAAAGTATTAATGGTCTTGCTTGATTTTACTGTCCCCTACCTGCAAATCGCATTTCGGCCTCATCCTTTTTTACTGATGACCATGCATTCTGTCTTCTTGTAGTTTATGGTTAAACCCTTCTTCTCGTTCTCCGTCGCTACCTGTAGAAGGTATTGTAATTTCTTTTCCGTATCTGCTATCAGTATTGTGTCATCTGTGTATCTATGTTGTTAAAATTGTGGCTGCCAATGATAAATCCCGATAGGATTTCCAGTTCTCTTAGAATTGCCTCGCTGTATAGTTTGAATAAGTCCGGTGAGAGGCACCCCTTTCTATTTTTGTTTATCTGCTGAACTCATTCTCTATGCGCATGCATGATATTTGCTGCCAGTATAGGTTCTTGATTATTCTAATATATTTCCCAAATATATAAAGCTTACTGAGCAATTCCAACAGATCTTTGCGGTGCACTTTGTTATAGTCTATAAAACACGGGTGCATGTCCTTCTGCATTTGTATTGCTCTTTCTGATAACATTCTGAGCATGAATATCGCGTTCCTTGTTCCCGTGTCTTTAACGAACCTGCACTGTTCTTGTATATCTGGTCTGATTCTGCTGCGCGCTCTATTCATCAGAATACGGATAATGAGTTTTTTTTTACCTGCCTCATTAGACTGATTGTTCGGTGGAGTTCATATTCGCTTGCTCCCGGTTTCTTAGGCAATGCTATGAAAATAGATCTGCTCAGACCTTCCGGTATATCCCCCAATGGTATAAATTTCATTTATTTCTGCGATCTTGTCTATGCCAAAATCATCTAAGGCTGTCAGCATTTCCGTTACAATTCCGTCTGGCCCTGCCGCCTTGTTTCTGTTCAATTTGGCTAGTTCAGCTTCTACTTCGGTTTTTATAATTTCAGATCCCTCGGTAGTTCTGTGTATTTCTGGTTATTCTCTTTCGTCGTGGAAGAGTTCCCCAATATACTCACTCCAGCGCTGAAGAATCTTTTCCTTCTCTAATATGAGAGTACCATACTTTGTTTTTATGCAGCCTGTCGACGAGCATGTTTTCTGTCCTGTTGAGGAAATTTAAATATCTGGTAAGAGTCTTGACACAGTACGGTAAGTGCGACGCTGAGATCCAAAGACGTATTGGGATGGACAAAGAAGCATTCCAAAAGCTAAGCAGAGTATTACGAGACAGGAGAAGTTGTTTGGTAACAAAGAAAAGAGTACTGAGCTGCTACGTGAAATCTGTCCTCCTTTAAGGCAGCGAATGTTGGACGGTCTCCTAAAAGATGAAGAAAAGACTCGAGTCAATGGAGGTATGGTTCTACAGATGGGATGCCAAACGATATCATAAACCGAGCGTGTGAGCAACGATGAAGTTTTGGAGAGGATGCAAACCAGGAGGAAACTTATAATTAACATCATGTAGACGTAGATGAAATTTCTGGGACACGTAATGAGAAAGGAGGGGTTGGCGAATCTGATACTCGTAGGTCGAAGAGAGGGGACATATGAACAAGGGAAGAAACGCATGACATACCTTACGGCCTTAAGCAAGTGGATGACAGAACATGGCACGATGAAAGTAGCAAAGGGACAAAACTTATTGAGAGGTAAAGGGATGAGGGAAGTGGCGAGCCATGATCGCCTACATCCTGAAACGACACGGCACATAAAAAGAAAAGAATTAATGGTCTGTGAGAACAGTTCGCTTGACAGTACTTAATAAGAAATGTCCAAGTGTAAATACTGATGCAGTAAACAATTTCCAACTGACCATAAACATATCAAATAGCTAAATTTATCTTCTTTAATCCCTATCTCCATTAATTCATATCTATATCTATACATTTCTCTGCCTGTTCAGTATCTATCTATCTATTTCTCTCTCTCTCTCTCTCTCTCTCTCTCTATATATATATATATATATATATATATATATATATAGCTAATTTTGTTCTCTGGATTTATCTATTTAAGTTTCTTCCTCTGTATTTAGCTTACCATCTAGTTATTCTAATCCAGTTTATCGGTCCATCGTACTCTCATCAAGACATAGTCTAACACGCCAAGATAAAGTTACAAACGAGATAAGTGAAAGTGCATGTATATTCATTCCCCAAATATTTTCATCTAACGTTTCTTCCCCATTTATATTTTTATCCGTTTTGTCTGTCTGTATATGAGTTATCTTTCTTAGAGTCTCGAATTTTGTAGTTGGACCATGTACGTTCGACATAACCGCTTTATACCAACAGTAAGGAGAATTCTTCATCATTATTCTTTTGTCTCTAAACAATAAGACAATCGAATCAGTAAGACGCATGAAAAGAATAAGAACGTAAAACTAGATTACTGGGGAACATAACCGTCACTTGTGAATATCTAATTGTTGTAACAACTTTAACAGATATTACTGCTAGACGAATACTTAATACGTAGGAATTTGGTGTTATTTTGGAAACTGAACTGAGAACTTTTACTACCTACCCGTAGAAGAATTGTTGCATACATTATGGTTTCGACTTGATTTTGACAAATGTCATCGCTTGATCCATCTTCAAATATGAACGATGCGGATGCAGCTTTTTAGTCTAATTAGAGTCTTACATTCTCTGGCGAAGATGTAGCGACATTGTCTTTTTTGAGTGGAACTTATTTCTCGCCGATGGCAAACGTGGGCAATGTAGGTGGTTTGTTAAGTTGTACGTGGCATGGCGGGTCCTAGTCGTGAAGGTTAATCATGGCGGTGCAAAGGAATGTTTTTTTTTTTTGCAGTAATTGTTACATTAATATTTTAGCAGATTTTCAATTATCGTTTGAGTCCACCAAATGACACGCATTCTTTTTTACACTCTCTGCAAGTCGACATACCGCATAACGTATGATGAATGACCTCTGTGTGCGGAATCTGCAATCATGTTCTAGAGCTGCCCTATTTAAGCCGACACTACCACATTCATTACACATTAAATGAAATTCCGTGGCAACATTTTCAAGTAAATTAACACCAGGAGCCTTACGAAAATGTTTCTTGAGTTTTTCTTACACAACATGATTCTGTTCTGTCTATATTTCTAAGATGGGGTAATTTAATTATTTACATTATTTACATCATTCGGACTGTTGCCCTCATCTTCATTGCCATATTCACACATTTCAATGACACATGGCCCAGTAGATAAAAGCGTTGATTGGAGCCATTGACTTGACCCAAAGAGTTGTGAGTTCAATACCTGGCTACGGCAGTAGTGAACAGAAATTTGGAGAGTTGAGTTAAAGGGAGATATCTGAGACACCTGGAAGTGGCATGGCACGTAGAACTAGAATAATCTATCCCGGTGCACGAAATAAAAGGTACAGTTCGAAATCTCAATCACCTGAAAAAGGTCGGAGTGTGCACCGACAGAAACGCCGTGAATATGGCAATAAAGATGAGGACAAAAGTCGGAACAGTATAAATTATGTAAATAATGATTCGGTTCAAAGTCTCTCTCTCGCTTCCTTCGAGAACCAGGTACAAGAACAGATATCATATATTGCTTAAAAAACGTTCCATTGAAAAAGTCCATCTTTAATGTCAACTTATTAAAAATTGACTCTATCTTGAAGACGCTATTATACAAAGCAATCGGATCTTAAATTTGGAGAAGCCAACTTTATCGAATAACCAATTAGTTATAAATATTGGGAACACTTTACTATATTTATTAACTTAAAATTTTATATGCCCATATTGCTATCCCTAACGGGAAAAAACTATATAAATATTAATTAATAAAACAATAATCGAACAATGTCATATTAGATAACGTCACGCAGTGATGTCCTTAAGAAAGAACAATTTAAAATAAAATCATATTAATTCAAATCATCGTTCAACTTCAATCGAATTATCTAATGTACTGATGAATGGATTAAATCTGTGAAACTTGAAATTGGGAAGATAAGTTTCTGATTTTTATTTGTTTATATATATATATACATGGCCGTATGAATGTACTTCAGGGTGTAAAGAAAACTTCCGAACATTTTCAAAGCATTTACTTTCCACTATGATACAGCCAATATATAATAAAAAGGCTTAAACACTAATATTTCATGGCCATAATTTATTCCATTGGAATCGTAAATACGATCCAATTCATCAGATCTACAAATTGAAAAAGAAAACAGAAAAAAACACTACGGAAATAAAAAATAGAATTTAGAGAGAGTGTAAGTATGAGAGTGTGGGACGAATGTTAGAGCTAAAGAGAGGGGTAACAGACGAGAGAAGGTGGGAGATTAAAACTTAACAGAGATAAGTTTTAGAGAGGTGAGTTAAATACGGTTTAAGTGAGAGAAATATGAATGTTGTCGGATGTCTAATACATTAAGGATGTAACCGGAAAGGATACATTTTGTGGTGACATACACACACAAAATAGACGATCTAATCTTAAAGATCAGAAGAAGAGGGAGGGAGAGGAAAAGGTTACCCCTCTCTTTAGCTCTACTCTTCTTGTGTACCATGTTCCTTCGCGTCTATTTATTTTAAGCTCGTTAGGGCATTTATTCCCTGTTTACTTCTGTCCTCATAACTTTGGTGTGTCCTCTGAGTGTTAAATTTTCCAAACCCTCTTTCCTAATTATGTGTCCTAGAAATTTCAACTATCTCTTTCTCATTCTAAATATACAGAGTCCTTTCTGTTGCCATTTTCCTTAAAATTTCCTCATTGTTCACATGTTCCGTCCATGACATTCTCATAAGCCTTCTGTAAAACTACATCGCTGTTGCCTCATGTCTCCTCGTCATCTCTTAGGAAATTTTCCATCATCCACTTTGTTTCCGACCAGATTCTCCCCTTTCTTAATTCTAATTCTTCCCGAACATTCTTAAACCTGTTACATATTCCTTGCCGTCTGCGTACATACCTGGGAAATGCCCTAGCAGAACCAAAATCCGAAATAGTCGTCTACATTTTTGCAGATTATAGTTAGCTTCACTTTTACGTCGTAACCCTGGCAGATTTTAACGAAAAAAATATAACGAAGACGCTTTTCGTTTTAAGAATTTTCTATCTCTCTCCTTTTTTTTTTTTTTTTTTTTCTTGAGATATAAAAGCCATGTTTTTTTTTCTTTTTATCATTTTACTCTTTCTTTCTTTTTTGCGTATTTCGGAATATTTTTAATTCGAAGAAAACTTTATATTTTCTTTCATTTTTCCTTCGCCAGGTTTCTTACGTTTATTTATTTGTATTTTGCATTTGCTTACACTGTCCTTCCCAGACCTTGGGAAAGGAATTACAGAGAATTACCAGAGATTACCAGGAATTACTAATTCTATCTGCTTTTTTGTTCTTCTTTCTTTTCTTTCCTTTAGTGCAATTCATTTTATTATTTACTATAATCCACCTCTTTCTTTTTTCTTCATTTTTGTATTTTAAGATGAGCACATACGTGTGCGTGTCGATATGGAGGTGAAGAAGACACAACATTCTTGCATACATAGACGCAAGTCTGTGAAAATACATTCATATAGAGTTCATAGCTAAAATCTTATGCATACTTGTAGGTGTGAATGGCTATACACACACACACACACACTCATATATATATATATATATATATATATATATATATATATATATATATATATATATATATATATATATGGGCGTGTATGTGTGTGGAAAAAGTGTGTCATTTATTGACGTCGCATAAATTAGTTAAGCTACGTACAATACAAGGTCATGTTTTCTTTAAGATTGTGGCAGGTTTAAATTTTTAATCCAACCGATGTTTGTTTTCTTTTGTATTTGCATTGTTTGTTTTGTTTTTTTGTTTTTTTTTTTTGTTTTTTTTTTTTGTTTTGTTTTGTTGTTTTTTTGTGGTGGGGGTGGTGGTGGAGGCATGTAACAGTAAATCTATCTATCTATCTATCTATTTATCTATCTATCTATCTATCTATCTATCTATCTATCTATCTATCTATCTGTCATATAACTACAGAATGAACTCTTCCTAACACTATGTATACTACGCCTCTCAAGAGAGAGGGGGACGAATCGAATCGAGCCGATAGTAGTTCACTCCAAACCAGACTGACAGTCATACTAACACCTTCCACCTCTTGTATTATTATTTTGTGTAATATACCTTCGTTATTTCTACTCTTGTGTTCGTGTTGTTCTTCCTTGGTCCTAACCTGGACCATAACACTATCTATCTATCTATCTATCTATCTATCTATCTATCTATCCTATGGTAGATGTTTGAGCTCAGGTAAAAAGTAGATTTTGAGATATCTCCACCGCAACACCAAACTCTATATCTATCTATCTATCTATCTATCTATCTATCTATCTATCTATCTATCTATGTTTATTTTCATTGAGCACTTTATCTATGTCTGTTAATTTCCATGGACCAATTCACACCCATTATTGCCGGTAACTTACAGCGTCTTCGTATACGCTAAATGGTCATTGAAGATCTGGCTGATATGTGCGAAGGAGCTGTCCCAAAAATTTCATCAGATGATAATAGACCATCACAGTTGTGGAATGAGATATCGAAAGATTTCCAAGAAGCTCAAGATTCCAATCAGTAAGATAACAGCCATCATTTGAAATTGGAAGAATCATAGCCTGACTACCGAACTGCTCCGTAAATTAAGTGAACAAGAAGTTACTTCCATTTGTTGTGAAGTAATATCCAACACAATAAAAAAACGTCAAAAGAATCTTCAGGCAGCTGGCATGGAAGTATGTAAAGATACAATTAGTCCATCGGTCTAGGACAAAATGCTACAATTCTTACCAAGATCTTTCTATCGCAGTCCAGGGTTTGTCTATAGTTTACCCCTAATCATGTCAAGAAGCTGCATCGTTCTGAAAGAAAATATTATTGTCTGACGATGCGACAAATCTTTAGTTGGAACAGTTCCAGACATGTCTGGAGAAGGATAGACACTACACATGACCACCCACCAATATCATTCCAGCCAATATATTAGAAATCTATATATAAAATTCTGTAACTCGGTTAGTCCGTCCGCCACACCCACTAAAATAACCATACATTGACCGATAGGAACCAAATTTTGGGGAGAAGTGTAAACAGTTAAGGTTGGTACAAAGTACACTTGGTTTTACTAGGGCACGTAGCTTAGGACAATAAATTTTCGTTCATTTTTTGAAATAAATTTTAAAAATTTATTATTTAACATAGAAAATACTCCCACTATTTGAAAAAAAAATAATGATTTAAGTAACAAATACTTAATAAAAATGCAATATTGTTTATTGTATATCTTTAAGTTTTTATATAAAAGAATTCAGTTTCCAGTTCGCCTTGTGTTTGCGAGGATTATAAACCAATCACAAAGCAAAGGCTTCCAAAAGTTGGAATTTAGCTCCAGAAAGAAATAGTAAGGCATAACCAGTTGTATGTTGCATGCTCAAGAGTAAGAAATGCTAAGAATTTATTCTTCGCTGTTAAAAATGAAAAGGGAAAAATAATTTTTTCTTACAATGTGTTATTTACTGTGAAGTCCGATGAAATCAAATTAAAGAAATCATTAAACCACGAAGTAGGGTTTTGGTCAAAGTATTTTCCAAAGAAATCAGCTTTTTTTAAAAAAATTTCATCGACTGGTTTGCGACATTGAATGAAACGTAGAGTTTGTAAATCTCGACAAAAAATGTTAGCGATAACTTCAACAATAATAAATACTGTGATGATTTCAGCGTGTTGCCCAAAAATTCTAGCATGTATATACTTAAAACAATGCACACTCTCTCTCACACACACAGAGACACAAACATTGTGATATATATATATATATATATATATATATATATATATATATATGTTCAGCGTCGATTACATGCTCACTCTATCCTTTCTTGTCTTCCGTTATCCTCTGAGACGCAATCAGGTCCAAGTCTATTCATTCCTGAGTGATTGCCTTCCATTTTTTTTCTCTGTTGTGTGTAGGTTAGTGGAACTTTTCCATGTAAGTTGAAATTTGTAGGTATAGATATATATTTTTATATATATCAGCATGTCTGTCTATTTCTGGCCCTTTCTCATACACACGCACACACACACACACACACACATATATATATATATATGTGTGTGTGTGTGTGTGTGTGTGTGTATGTGTGTGTGTGTGTGTGCATAAAAAAAATTCAGATAACTCTTTATGAATTTAAGGGTCCATTTCACACTGTTTATATTATGAAAAAGTCACACTTTTAGAATGATAAAAAATAAATAAGTACTTTTTTTTCGATTCTGTTTATCAGCTGTGGCTTGAGAAACCTATTAATGTTAATCTAGAAACATTTGCTAAAATATAACTTCCTATCTTTTATGAGTGGACCAGTTAATTTAATTAGTGCCATAACAGAGTCTCTCAATTTCTCTCTCTCTCTCTCTCTCTCTCTCTCTCTCATTGTCGTTTTCATTCTTTGTATCAAAACAATCTTCCACACACCTATGCGTGGACGTAGGTAAGGCAGTATATATTGATCCAAACGTTTTAATATTACATGTCTTAGACTGAAAAAGACCCATTTCCATATAAATACAGAATTTAAACTGTGTCGAAAGTGATAATAGGGAACTGCATGACAATATAAATTACTGTAAACAGCTTTGGGTTCACGTCAGACAAGGCAACGCTTAGTCTTATAAAGAGATTACGAAAGTTACGCAACGATGACTCCGATCAATACTTAAATGGTTGACAACGTACTCGCATCAAATACAATAAGTAAACTTTGCTCAAAGGAAATGTTAATAATACTAGCAGTTTCCTTATAAGGAAACATTCGGCATTTATTGCCGGAGCGGCCAGTGCTACTTTCGGTTGAAATTTTTAAAATCTTTGTCTTTGTTGTGGATTCCGGGGATGGAGTCCTGCACAAATAAATAAACAACGCCAGTAATTGAAATAGAAAAATATGTGTATTAAACGTAAGAATACAAACTTGAAATGAAGATTAGTTGTCCAGGAATGCGGGTTAGTAGAAAAGTATATGTACAAGTCTCTGTAAGTGAAGCAGTAATCTCTCTTTCCGGACTCTCGTATAACTCTGGGTGAGCACCCTGTCTCGACGTTTGTCACGCTATCTCTCCGTAGTATAAGTATACTTTGGACGAGTCCATCTTGTGTACAAGGGGCGAGCCCCACAATAGTCTTAAAATAATTTTTAAGGAAAATAGGTTTCTCATATTCATGAACTGTTATCACCCTTTCTAGTACTGATACGGTTTCCTTCTTAACATTTTGTTTGAAACATGGAAAGTGTGGAATGTCAGCATCTTGATTATGTCCTTACTTTGTGGGATATCCATGCTGTTTTTATTATCATTTCACCCTAAAGAAGGCGATAATGCCACTAAGACGTAAGGGGTTACTGGGAGTGAAAGAGAATTTGGAAATAGAACCGGCAACCCAGTCCTAAACAGGGAACAAGGGACCAACCTTTAGTCCTGTTCAAAAGACGGAGAAGGAATGTGAACCGGGCGATAGGCGAAACTATCTACTTGTTGAAAGTCCTTAAATGATGTGATTTTTGTTATTCGATACAGTTCTTTGTGATTCTGTAGCGCCAGTTCACAAGGTTAGAAGAAGTAGACTTTTTGCTTCATTCGTTCATTTATGCATTTAGTGTCAGAACAAGTGTAATTTTAGCATAAATCAATTGAATTTTTATTTCCTCAGCATTTGTTCAAATTATCACTAACACTTTCGATTCTGTTATGTCGTAAGTCAATAATAAGACATTATTTTTAAAGCCGTCATGATTCAATATATATTTCTATATTAGTATATATAAGTGAATATTCACACTGATTTATTTTCTTAAAACAAAAAACAGTGATATATTGACTTCTCTTCATTATATCATTGTTGGGAATTTATCGACAATGTGCAGAATTGGCTTGCCAATACTTGCCGTTTGATTAACCTATGATCTTCGTAAATATAATCTTCAAAGTTACCAGAATTGAATCGTAAAAGACTCGATTGCAATAAGAGATATTCAGGTATTACAATAGTATGCAGTCACTCGTTTCGAAATGACGTCAGTCTTTCTTTTAGATTTCGCGTATCTCAGGAATGGATTCAAAGATTAACTTTTACAATCTGTTTACAATGTTAGCGTTCAAGTGACAAAACTCCTGTTTGAATTACTGGCAATGGAACTTGATGCTGGGAGAATCGGATGCCTTTGCAAAAATAATAATCTGAAAGTGATTTCAATAATCAGGGCAAGAAACAGAAGTGTGCTTAGCGATTCGACTTCTTTGAATTACAATTACAGGGTATTAATACAAATGTACAAATTTACATTATTCAAGTCAACAAATAATTTAGTATTTTGGGGGTAACCTTTTGCTTTAATAGCGGCCTTAATTCTTCGTGACATACTACAGACTAAATTTTTTAGTAAGTCAACGTCCTTTTTTTCAACAGTTCTTTAATTCGTGAAAAAGCTAATCTTCTGTGTTCATTTTTTTTTACATGCACGCTTTTCCATTATCGCCCAAAGGTTTTCAATTGGGTTAGAGTCATGATTCTGACTAGGCCACTGGAAGAGTTGCATTTACCCTCGTCACGCTTCCTCTGTAGATAAAGTTTATTCTTTAAGTCGATATGCTTAGGATCGTTATCATGTTAGAACGTAAAACGTTGACCTTGGGCAAACAGTTTTTAGCCGAAAACCATATTTGGTTAACAAGAAAGTTGTGGTATTGATGCAGGTCCATGATAGCCTTGATTTTTTTACAAATTATCAACTCTTGATGTTTTTTTTTATCATGTTTAACAATGCCCTTGGTAGTCACTAGAGTCTTCATTTCCCCGGGCGTACACCAAACACGTATTCGTCTTCATATCTAAGAGTAAAGGGGCTCTCGTCATTTCATATAACATCTTCCCAATTTGGGCATCTCGACGTGCTGTAATGGTTAGAAAGCTTGTCTTGCCAGATCAGTTACGACTGTGTAGTGAGTTCAATCCTCACTGGGTGCCCCATACTTTCGGCCTTGTGCCACATCAAAGCCGGCCTTAGAAAATCGCTATATGGGCACCTCGAGGCGATGTAACGGTTAGCAAGCTTGTCTTGCTAGCACAATTATGACTGAGTAGTGAGTTCGATCCTCACTGGGTGCCCCATACATTCGGCCTCGTGCCACATCTGAGCTACGCTTGGAAAATCACTATAACATCTTCCCAATCGTGTTTAGTCCAGTGTAAATGAGCTTTGCACCAAGCCAACCATACCAGTCGATTTTTTCCAGATACGAAAGGTTTCTTTTTTATGTATTTGGAAAAACGCCTTTTGCTTTAAGCCTGTCTCTGACTGTTCTTGAAGAAACCGCCAAACTAGCCACTTTGGAAACATCTTGTGCTGTAGCGAATCGATCTTTGTTTTACATTGACAAACCAAATTTCTGTCTTCCCTACCGGTAGTTTTTAGCGGTCTGTCAGATCCGCTATGTCTATTATATGTTCCAGTTTGATTTCTCTTTTTGATTAACTTGCAGACACATGACTCACTTCGATTAATCTGATCAGCTATCAATCTATTCGGCAGCCCAAGATCATGAAAAGCGTCAGAACAATGCTTGCAATGCTTAGGCATGTTAATAAATGTAAACAGAAATATAATAAGCTTTATATTTTGTACATCATCATTTCTATGGGTGCTCGCATTTTTTGGCTTCGTACTGTATATATATATATATATATATATATATATATATATATATATATATATATATATATATATATATATATATATATATATATATATATATATATATATATATATATATATATATATTATATTTTGCCAGCACAACTCCATTTAGTCAAGCTCTTCGAAATTCATCCTGGAAGGTATTTCTGTTTCTTTTTTACTATTTTCGAATAAGGAACCTAATTGTGTATAAACTGTCTAAAGTTCTTGCTTTTCTGTTTCTGTCTAACTATTATCTACCATGCCAGCCATTATCGACCAATGGATATTTTCAGTAGGGTAGACATGATTTTGTTGGCTACATCAAAGAATGGTGTTGTTATTTTTGCTTAGATCGCTAGAATTCAATTTAATTCAAATATGCGTACATCGTATAAGGGAATTCATGTGTAAATTGCTTTTCAGACACCAGCAGAAAAGAATTTATCAAATATTTATAGGGATTAATATAATTTTGTCCGCGTGTTAAACATTATATGAATAACAGACAGACAGACAGATAGATAGATAGATAGATAGATAGATAGATAGATAGATAAACAGAATGAAAACGATAGATAGATAGATAGATAGATAGATAGATAGATAGATAGATAAGCAGAATGAAAACGATAGATAGATAGATAGATAGATAGATAGATAGATAGATAGTCAGAAAGACATAGGTAAATGATACACACACACGCACACATATATATGTATATATGTCTGTGCATGTATATATATCTGTGTGGAGGAATAGATGATTTTATACATACATTCTTTACATAGATAGATAAATAGATATGAACGGACTTAGATAGATAGATAGATAGATAGATAGATAGATAGATAGATAGATAGATAGATAATCAGAATAGATAGATAGATAGATAGATAGATAATCAGAATGAAAATGATAGATAGATAGATAGATAGATAGATAGATAGATAAGCGTTTCTGTTGTGAAAGAGAAATATTTGTTCAAATAAAAACGCATAAATAACAATGGTAGACAAGTAGACACTAAATTATTCTCTCAAAATAAATCCGTACGTTCCCGCACGTCTCCTTCAAACACAGGCGTGATCACTCCTATATATACAATACAGACACAAATTTTCACATATACACGCGCATACACAGACAAAGGCACGTATAGACACACGCATACAAATGCATATGCATAAACAAATAGGATATGCCCACGTAAGTAAAAAAAAGAACAATATATTTATAAACAAATGACTAATGAATGGAGATAAGAACTAAACTCAGCGAACATAATAAACAATATTTTTTCATTTACGCTTTTATTGATATACTTTTAGATATATTATATATATATATATATATATATATATATATATATATATATATATATAGTGCGATGCTTAAATTGTTGTCATTTTATATTTTTTAATTTTATTAATATTTTTTAATATGCGCTTTGTTTGATTTGAGTATGTCGACAAGTTGTGTCAGTTCTGAGAAAAAGAGAACAATGACGTCATCCACCCCGCCAGAAATTTGGAAACATCATGCTGTACTACTTGGCATTCGCACCAGAAGCTCCAGTACGAAGTTTCAGGGTGTTTGGCTGTCAATCTGGGGACAGTGCAGAGGGATCAGAAAGAGTTGGATGAGTCGAGTGATGGCGACGTTATACGTACA
This sequence comes from Acanthosepion pharaonis, assembly GCA_903632075.3. NCBI lineage: Eukaryota > Metazoa > Mollusca > Cephalopoda > Sepiida > Sepiidae > Acanthosepion > Acanthosepion pharaonis. Next base: position 2,206,912 of record CAHIKZ030001001.1, on the reverse strand, counting down.
CTCATCTTCCCACATAACCTCACACTCAACACGGATGCTTACATCAAGTGCCTTGAGTAGGTAGTTCCGCACTGGGTCAAGGGGGGTATCTGCTGGAGGAACATATGTGCGGCAACAGGACCCTGCCACATGCGCCACATGGGAGAACCCAGTCAAAGCTGTCAGTCAATTTCTGCGTCCACATCACCACTCAAACTTAAACAAGGAAACTGCTCAAAAGAGTTGCAGATTCCGAAGACATATGGCGGCCGTAGTTAAATTTACTCGTTCGGATTTCAAGATATTTTCGTGTAATTTTGGCAAATATATCTGTTAAAATTAGATGTCAGTGTTATTTTTTTATATATTTTAAGCCCCTTGTATCTCTATTTTTTTTAATTCCCGATAGTGAGCATTCTTTACCCATATATATATATATATATATATATATATATATATATATATATATGCAAAATTTTGAACAAAATGTATTTATATACGCAAGCAAGCACAAACACACACACACACACACTGTCTCTCTTTCTCGTCGAACTCGTAGGACAACACGACATGAATTTGGGCCAATTTATCCGCACGCTACAGCCACCTTTGCTAAAGGATATTCGTACACACAGTAATAGATATAATAGATACAAAATGACCATCTTTTTAGCAATGCAATTTTAAAAGAACAGTAACTGCTCAAATATATAAAATTTCTCTTTATCTATCTATCTATCTATCTCTCTCTCTCTCTCTCTATATATATATATATATATATATATATATATATATATATATATATATATATATATATATATATTGAGTTATGAGTGTGTGCGTCCGTATGGTTTTTGGCAGAGTTTGTCGTTGTAAGTTATTGGATGGAATATCTTCGTAGTTAAAAAACGATTGGCTACAATGTAAAATTCTCTAAAAAAATGAACAAATGAAAATTCGTTCAGAGAAAGAAAAGGATTACTTAGTGTCGTTTTTTAATGAAACTTATTTATGTATATGCATTATTATGTTTTTTACCGCCATTTTCGGCTCAGAACTATATCCACGTGGGCGTTTATGCATTATTCTGCATGTATCTTTGTATACTGAAAACTATAAATAAATGAAGCCCTCATTTGTCCGTAGATGTTTTCTCTTTCTTGTATTTGAGGAAACATTACCTCCATTATTCTAAAATGGAAGCTGAATAAAAAGTACCCAAAACGCCATATAAAATGCAGAGTCTTCCTGGCAATAGCCACAAGTAGTGTAGTTCGAAACGAAGAAGGAAACAAATCTACAAAAATAGAAATGGCGTCTGCAACAAGAGGAACGGACAACATTATAAATATTTATTATTTAAACCAAAAGGAAGGTCATGCTAAAACCAGCTAATTGCGTCGAACAGAGAATTCACTACATGTGGTGTAAGCTAACAAACATCTACGAGTAAATAGTAGAAACACTAAGAATTAATTAACATAAATATATTTATATAAATATGCATGGTGAGAATAGAAATTTATGAGGTCATTATTGCTAGTTGATTTGCGATGAACACTAAATTTTAGGTCATTGTCTGTATGTTGCAACATGACTTAACATCTAAATTAGACATGAATTTAGCAGTAATATTTATTCCCCTTAGTTTTTCTATCAGGTTACCTGAATCTTTCATATATGACGAGCTGATTGTAGTACTGTTAAAATTTTGTTATGGCTTTCACCAGTTTGAGGGGGCGAAAATATATCGTAATATAATGAAGCGCATAGGTATTCCTGCTTTGTGAGTCTGGGTATTCTAGTGGGGGGGTATTTGAGAGCCCTCATAAATATATATATATATCACAAGATAGATTGATAGATAGATAATTTAATGCTTTAGTTTAAATGGTCTCTCGGCGAATCACATTGTTAGCTTAATAATGGATTTTTTTCGAAATATGTGAGTAAAGAGGAAGTTTTAAGGGAAAATAGAAGCAAAAAATGTAATAAATCGATAGAAATATATTATTAAGTATATATACGAATATATATTATCAAATATATATCTCTGAAAATGACCCACTGAAAATGTAAAATTTGTAAGGCACCGCTTCGAAAAAATACCAAAAAAAACTGAAGCAATATAATCAAAAACTATAAAGACTAGTTTAAGGTATCTATTTACGACAACTATGTAAGACATCCATTTAAGGCATCCATAATTACTATTACAAGCCATGAGTCAAGGACTCTCTTCTGGTGTCAGAACCATTAAACCCAATTATTATTTTTGCAATATATATATATATATATATATATATATGTATAATAAATTAACTGATTTAAAATATGGTTTCCTCGCTACACAGAAATTACCATGTTTCAAAAATCGAAGCTAAAAACTTCAAATTTAATTATATAATTAAATTAAAAGAATTAGTTCTGTTTCATCTTTAAGCGAATTTTGGAATAACTTATTTTTAAATTTAAAATTAAGTTATTCCAAAAGTTTTTAGCTTCGGTTTTTGAAACATGGTAATTCCTGCGTAGCGAAGAAACCATATTTTAAATCAGTTAATTTACAATATTTATGCTCTGTAATAACTGTTTTGTAAAAATAAAGATATGAATAAGAACAGTGGATTATATATCTTACTGTTCTTTCTATTTATTATAATATATATATATATATATGTGTGTGTGTGTGTGTGTGTGTGTGTGTGTGTGTGTGTGTGTGTGTCTGTGTGTGTGTGAACATTGAAGTCAACACTCAGAGGCGACAGGCTGTTTCATGCTGGACGCAATCGCCAGGCCGCTTTCTTCATATATATATATATATATATATATATATATATATATATATATATATATATATATGTATGTATTGGTCGTCGACTGCTTACGGCCAATACGACCTACGACTGTTTGACTTTGCCACCACGACCGGGAATTGGAATGTTTAGCTACAACTGCTGCTCCCTGTCTGGCAGCGTGGGTGTTTCCCTGCTTGTATCGAAATTTCCGCACCAGTTCCCGGCAGCGTTAGCATTCCCTTGCGCGCCTCATGTTCAGTGTTAAGACAGCCTTTGTACAATACACTTTCCCCCGATTCCGTTTGTGTGTCTGAAATGTTTCTTCAAAAAACTCCCAGGATGTCTGTCAAAAAGAAATTGTCTTTGCCTACTCCTCAGCTGGCCAAAAACGAAGGAAGGACTATTGATCTCGACACAAAAATGATGGTTGATTAAACAGTGCGCAAGAGGAAAGAAAGTGAATGTGATCTCACATGATCTGAAGTTAAAATACAATAATACCTAAAGAAAGATACAAAGGTTGCAAAATTAATTTCAGACCAACTTACGACCAGATCGATTTACGACATGTTGGTCGTAACCAATCGTGGTCGTCGTCGGCTTTATCTCGTATTCAAGAATTCAATTTGTTCTTTAATGATCACTTCCTTTATGATGATGGTGTTGATGATTAAGTAAACCAATTCTTGAATAGAAGAACTGATGACATTGTCTGCATGATAATGATGTTGGAGGACGAAGAAGATTTTGTCGAGCATTTCTTTCATGTCGTTTGACTTACTCCATTTCTCTTCTGGTGGCCTCGAACTGCTTGGTTTCAAAAGTGATGGAACACCACCAGTTGGTAAAGATTCAGTGTCAAGTCCAGTGGCCTTTAGTATTGTTTTGAGTTGGTGCTTCTATCTTCAAAGATTGATCTGTGCTCTTTTCCCTGAAGTGAGATCACCGAATAACACTTGTTATGGAAACCTTAACTCTTCCATTCTTGCTACACTTCCGACCATCGAAGACGGTATTTCAAGATTAGCGTTTCGATGCCTTGGCTGTTTTGGATCCTTCCAAGACTTTGGTGTTGGTCACACAGTATTTCCATTTGATGTTCAATACTGAATGAAGCGTTTGCTAGCAAAAGCGTTCTAATTTTAGCTTAGGTTTAGCAGCCATATAGCAACATTATAGACCATAATCTTTGTTTTTAAGTTCAAATCTTATTGTTGAAGAATCGTTTGATTAGCTTCCCAAATGCCCCGCGTGAAGCACAAATTCTGTGTTCCAAATCTTTTTCTGAGATGTATTTGTTTGATAAAAGGCTATCTGAATGTAAAAAAAATATTCTACTTGTTCGAGAGGTGTATCAGAGATGGCAATATGAAAAATCAGGTAAGATGGTAGTTGGGTCTTTCTGTGAAAGGACCTTGGTTTGCTTGATAAGGACAATGGCAGGCCATAGTAAAATTTTTCACAGAATGTTGGATTTCGTTTTTAAATGACAGAAGGCACATTTGTCAACAGCATATTGTAGTTCTGAGATTTGTTACGTGTTTTAGACGTTTAGATCGAAGTCTACTAAGGTTGAAAACTCTTCTATCATATCGATATCTGATGTCAACTCCTGGATTATCTGGAGGAAGTTTGTGATGCATTGCAACCAGATACAAGGAGAATAACATAGGTGTCAAGATGCAACTTTGTTTTAATCCGCATGTGATTGGAAATTCTTCTGACAGCATGTTTTGGTGGAATACACATCCAAACATATTGTCATGCATTACTTGTACCAGAGAGATAAAGTGGTCGGAACATCCAAAACGATGAAAACTTTCCACTTACCAGGTCTTGGAAAGCTATAAAAGGCCTTTTTTAAGTCATAGAAAAACAAGGAATAGAGGTTTTTGTTGTTCCATGCTTTTTTCGTGGAGTTGCCTTGTACAGAAAATCTTGAATCCACATTGAGATTCTGGTAGGATTTGGCAATGATCTTGAGCCAATTTAGAAGGATTCTGTTGAACCATTGAATGAGAGTAATGGTATTCCTCTATAATTGCAACAGACTTTTCGGTCACTTTTTTTTAAAGATAATTATGATGACTGCATCTTTCATTTCTTTAGGAACTTTTTGGTATTCCCATATCTTCAGAATGAGGGTGAAAATATGAGTTTGAAAGTGTAAGCCTCCGTGCTTGATGTCGAACCTGTGTGCTTTCTGGGCCTGGGGACTTCCTTGATCTCATTTGCTTCAAAGTTTGCTTGAATTCTTGAACATTAGGCTTCATGTTCATGTATAGCCGAGGTTGACGATTTGCAACGATTCTCAGAAAGTCCTCAGCTGTGGTCGAGTTTTATATTTAGGAGGGTGGAAGAATGTTTTTTCTAGCGTCAGATTATGTCTGGTGGATCGGTCAGGATGTTTGTATTGTCACCTGTTAGAAGGGATTTCATTGATGTTCGTACTGGTCCAAATAATTGTTTCATTCCAGTATAGACATTTCTGAGGTAACGTGCATTTGTTTAGCCTTAAAGTTCAACTTCCTTTTGTTGCCATCAAATGTTCTTCTGTTAGTTTAGTTTTGTTTGATACTCCTGTTTTAGCTTTTGAAACTGGTTCTTCGGTATTGTCTAACGAGCATTCATTTTTTGCTTCAATCACGATGTTAATTTCAATATTGTTTTCATCAAACCAGTCTTGATTCTTGCTCTTGGTGAAACTGACGACCATGTTTGTTATTTCTGTGACTGGAGAACTATTCGTGTTGAAGTTTGGATAAGCATGGAATAATAATAATACAACACAAAATGTGCGTAAACAAAATGTATTGAAACAAGGAAAAGGTACACAATATTTACAGTTAGTTTTGGTATATTCTTGGGAAGACCGTTCCTGTAGAATGGGTTGACTTAATCGCAGTCGGGCAGAGTCTCTGGATTGGATCTCTTGTTACTTCCCTCGTCTTCCCGGTACCAACCCATATTTATATGGTCGGTACTCCAATATGCAAATTAAGTGGATCGTACCACAACAATTCGTGATAGACATGAGAGGTTGCCAATGTCGAGAAGAGTTCTAACATTCCATGTTCCAAAGATCATATTGTTGTTTCGACCGCTTGATGGTTTTCATCCTAGGCGCAGTTTCCAAGCCGCCCCTGATAGCGACATCCGATTTTTAGGACCTTTTCTAGGACCTTCCTCGATAGAGGTGGGCAGTGTTACTCCTAAACAGACCTTCCAAGACACGAATGCAGGACCGGCTCCTAAGTAATCAATGGATCTTAGGAGGAAGACCATCACACATTCGCCGCCAACGGGAAGATTCAGGACTAGAATCTTCCACTTTCACCAAACCTGTTTCTTTCATCCATTTCCTATCGCCGTTTGGCTTTGCAAAAGTTAGTTGGAAGTGAATGAACATCAGAATAGAAGAAGATGCTGATGGCGTAAATATGTTGAAGGTGAATCTCAGTTTACCAGAAAGTGATCCACACACTTGATTTCATGACCTTCCTTTGTAGTGCCTAATGAACGAGGCATGCAGAATCCAGTTATGAAACAGCAACGGACTGTCGATGACTCGGTTATAATTTCGACAGGCGCCTTCTATAGCATGTCCGTCATGCGTAACTCTCTGCATCAGTTGGTTCAACCATTGAGATCTGTTGTAATCATCATCTGTTTGTTACAATATTGGGGTCTTTGGGGTTAGTCTGGATCCTCATCTTCGACCATGCCGCCAAGGATGGCCCTACCAGAAGTTTAAAACACCTGATAGCATCGGTCTCAGAAAAACTCTTTATATATATATATATATATATATATATATATATATATATATATATATATATATATATATATGCATATATATGCAAGAAACTGTTAGCTCCATTATGGCATTTTGGGAATTTAGATGTAGATGTGCCGTATAAGTGATGTCATGTGAAGAATGGTTTTACTGAAATAGACAGCAACGGAGAATAAATACATTAAATATTTTATTCGTATTATAAATATTTTATATACATTTTAAAATACTGTCTCCTGTGGTGAAAGATAACTTATTTAATGTGGTTTGTCTCAAATTATGATCGTGTATAAAAATGAAACAAACTTCGTTGACTGAATTTAATAAAACTTGCACACACGCACGTACACACACACACACACACACACACATATATATATATATATATATATATATATATAGGGAATGAAATAGATCAAACGTGGGTTACATCTTTACACAAAAACATCAAAGATACGGTGACGCTTATTTTCAATTTACATTGTGTCATACGTGTATCTTGATGTTTAACTTAATCAATTACATTGAGCTTTTTATCGCTTTTATATTATCATTGTGTTTTTCACTAATCTTCATCCTATACAAAGTCCAAGGCCTATTCGATGTAGAAGGCTACTGAAGGAGTGTGTTGTGTGAGTGTTAAGTGTAAGAAGTAAGAGGTTTAGTTTATAAGGTTAAATGGAAAAGATAACTTTATATGAAGACTTGAAAAGATTAAAATTGTAGGGATTGGGAAATCATCCTCTTGAGAGTCGGTTCCACAAAGTAGCGGAGAAGCTGTTCGTCTGGAATGTACTAAAAGAATAAGAAGGGAATGTGGCTTGTCTGAACATTTTTCCATGGAAATAACAAAAGAGTAGCGAGAGGCTTGCAAAGTTTGTTTTTTCTTTCTGTGGGAAAAAAGTTTGTACAGTGGAAAATAATTCATTGCCCACAAGTGAAAGCTGATCACCTCTTGCCCAGATCTTACGGTCAAATCACGCTGAAAACACCGGTTCTCGTTCGATCACCGAAGTTAAGCATCGTAGAGCCAGGTCAGTACTTAGATGGGGGACCGCTTGGGAACACCTGGTACTGTAAGCCCCCAAAGTCCAACCCTTACCTCACAGTCGGTGCGGGGGTGTAAACGGTAGTGTCAGAGCTATGCCGCCCGGAACTTCGTTCCTGGTAGGGCCACCCAAGGCGGACAGGTCTGACACACACGCCGGCTAACAAGGGCTCTGGTGAAAATCCAAGGAGCGTCTGCATCGGTAACCGGCGGCTTCTGGTCGTTCCTGTCTCTGCGTCTGTGGGAATCCCGCGGCAAGCAAGAACGTTATCCGAGTAGGCCTGGGTACCCTACTTCTGTAATTTATCCCAAGAATCTTCTTCTCATAACAGGAAGAAGCCGGCTCAATCCGCCCAGGGTGAATGCCGCATCAGTACAGTACAGTAGTACAGATATGGCAACAGTACTCCATTTTCGGCCTGATTTGGTTCTTGTAATGTTAGAGGCTCTACTGAGTGATATGTACATAACCCCTTGACTGGTCTCGAACATCATTTCTAAATTAGATTCCCATTAGGCGAGTGGAGGTGACAGGATATCAGTGGTCGTCCTAAAGAAATGGGCTCCCGACCTGGCTCCAGTTCTCTTCAAACTACTCCACAACTATTACCTCGCTCCTTCCTGCTTTTCAGCTTGTTAGAAGTCCTCCTCTGTAGTCCCTGTTTTTTTAAGAACTCTGGAGAACCTTCTGACACCTCTAACTATCGCTCTGTGCCTTCTAGGCCTCGCGTTCTAAACCGACTTGAAGTGGAACGACTACATTGATTCAATAGCTGCATCTATTGCAAGGGAATTTGGTTCATTGTATCGGGCCAGAAGGTTTTCCTCGTCAGAGTCCATCTTGCACATTTACAAATCTACTATTCGCCCATGCATTTTGCCATATCTGATCTGGTGCCTCTATTATTCATTTCGAAGTTCTTGACAAAATCCAAAGAAGGATTTGCAATATATCGATCCTGACTTGGTATCTTGACTTCAGTCATTCTTTCACGGACGTGATGTGGCTTCCCTCTGTCTTTTCTACAAATATTTCCATGGCAACTGCTCTGATGAGCTTTTTACTCTGGTGACCCTTACTACATGAATTTAAGCGTGGTACTAAATTGACATCTACGTCCCACTCATTTACTGTTGAAATAGTTACATATAACTACCACTTCTACTCAGTTTATTTTCTCGCACTTCTCATCTGTGAACTCCCTTCCATTTACTTGCTTTCCTAGCAACTAGAATCTTCCAAAGTTTAAATGCAATCTCAGTCGCCATCTTCTGTTGTCTTGAACTCCGTTCATCTTTTATCCTTATGATCTTTTCTCTCACTTTCACTCTCTGTAACCACCCCCTGCGTACTAGTGGCACTCCCGCCTTGATTGTGTAAAATGATCAAAAAGAAAGAAATGTACTCAAATATGAGTATCCATTTAAAATAACCTTTAAAGTAATAAATTAAAAATATAATCCATTTCGTAATATATATATATATATATATATATATATATATATATATATATATATATATATATATTCGCTGTTGTTGGTTTTCTGTGAATATGTATTTATTTTTTAATCAAAATGGAGGATAAATATTTTTCACAGACTAAATTGCTGGCGCTTTACGACCCACCTTGCATTTGTTATTAAGCCATGTATCCGATTTATTTTCTCATCATTAAACTGCGGAAACCCCAAAAGTTAGTCTATTTATGCAGGTGTCTACATTTTTTTTTTTTTTTTGCCTTGTGACATATAATTTATTTTATGTTGTTATAGTTTCTTACAGAGAATTGAATTAATGTGTAATTACCTACTTTCTGTTTCTTTGATAAAGTATCCGTTATATTTTGTTCCTGGCGGGTTGTCTTGGGGACTACTTTGCATTTGAACGAACGCAAAAATAAAAAATAAAAATGTGTCTGAAAAAAATTAAACATGGGATTTGTACAAGAAAAAACAAAAAAGAAGAGAAAAACAAAGCTTGGAGTCGCAGGGAGAAAAAAAAAGAGAAAAAAGAGGAAAAAAAGAGGAAAAAAAAGAGGAAAAAAAGAGTAAGAAAAATAGAGGAAAAAAAAGAGGGAAAAAAAAGAAGAAAAAAAGAGAAAAAACCTCACTAATTTAACGTTAGATTCTAAAAATGAAAATAAATTTAATAAAATGCGAAACACAGGCAAGTAATAAATTATTAATTATTTTCCCTCATATGGTTTACTTTTGTTTCTCAAGAAATGAAGAACAGTTTCTCCCTCACCAGATACTAATTTATTATTGGTAACCAGTTTTTAGTTATATATATATATATATATATATATATATATATATATATATATATATATATATATATATATATATATTCTGAACAATAAAAATATTAAAAATTACAATCTTCAGACACACTGGGTTGTAGATTAATATTCTTTCGTTTTTATTATTAATATTTCATTTAGATTCCTCGACTAGTTTCGGCCAACATGGCCATCATCATTTATATATATATATATATTTACATATATATATATATATATATATATATATGTGTGTGTGTGTGTGTGTGTGTGTGTGTGTGTGTGTGTGTGTGTGTGTGATGGAATTTTAAATTTATTCCAATCCCATAGTATGTGAACCGTTTTTTTTTAAACGCCATACCGTTAAACACACACACACACACACACACACACATATATATATATATATATATATATATATATAAATGAATGAAAAATATAGATATACGTGCAGTGATCGTATGCAAACACATATAAATACTCTATAGTGTAAGAAAAATGTGCTCAGTGTAAAATAACAGAGCTATTTAAAATATATATTGAGAAATATACATAATATCTTACATTGCACAACTCCGAGTTTCATGCCGAAGCAATTTCCAAGTGATGGAAGTATTTTTATTTTTAATAATATATATATATATATATATATATATATATATATATATATATATTCGGAGGAGAAATGACATTTCTCTATGACATTTTCTCGAATGAGTGTAGTTTCTTATACCTATAGGCTTACTACTAATAGTAATAATAATATATATATATATATATATATATATATATATATATATATATATATATATATAAAAAATGTACAGTGAGTTAAGATGGTAATAAAAGGATGGATGATGCGAAATAACAGAGCTAAGATTTATACTATGAATTTTCTTCATCAGATCATTTGTTAGCAGACTCAAACGTTGAGAAGCAAAATTTATATTTATTCGTAGTATCAGTAATGTAGCTTTTCTATAAATACTTTCATAGTAATTATTCAGAACATATGATACCTAGGTTTTATGAATTTAAGCGTAGTATTAGATTAGTGACAAGGTCTCATCATTTTACTGTTGAAATGTTTAGCTGTAACTGTACGTTCTATACTAATAGTTTCTTTTCTTGATTGCAGAAATCTCTTCCGGCTTCTTGCTTTTCAGTCAAGTTTGATCTTCAAAATTGTTCTAAATTCCTGTTCTTTTATTTTTCTTGGTCCTTAATAATTTTCTTTTTTTTCTATATTCTTTCACACTTAGTAACCCTCTTCCTCTGCGTCTTAGTGGCTGTGTTACCTTGCTGAGGGTGAAATGATTAATGTATATATATATATATATATATATATATATATATATATATATATATATATATGATAAAATGGACTGTCCAACACTTATTTTAATATATTTTTTGTTTATACGTTATTTTTATAAATACAAATAATTAAGTAAATGCTCTGTTTATAATAAACAGTATTAACAGAGGTTAAATTACTGTTTTTGAACTATATTTTTCACTGTTTCAAAAAACAGTAATTTAACTTTCCTAAGCAGAACCTTCCTCTGTAGCTAAATAGTATAACACATATGGCGGTTCTGTGTAGGGTACAGGTACGATTCCAGTAGGAAGATACAAATTTTTCTTTGAGATTTCGCGGACATTCAGACCGATAAATGTAGTTAATACTGTTTATTATAAACAGACCATTTACTTAAATATTTGTATCTATAAAAATAACGTATACACAGAATATATATATATATATATATATATATATATATATATATATATATATATATATATATATATATATATATATATATATATATATATATATATATATAGTGGGGCAGTGACTAATAATAGGGATAGAGTATCTTTTCTACACAGCGTGTGGACATCGGGATCAACAGAGTGATCTTCAGACCAAAGGTGTTAAATTGACAGTCGCTTGGGAAAATTGATTCTTATTTCGACATATACATATGTGTATGTATAGATTATTATTATTATTATTATTAATAATAGCGTTATTTAAATGCATCCATGTGCTTGAACTTGTGAAATTGATGTTTATCGGCCTAGGGCATCTGAATTCTTACTAATGAAAATCTACCTTTCTTCAGGGATCGAACCTGTAATCTTTTTATTCTTATAATCAATATTCTTGATATCCAAGTGTGCTTTACCATTTCAGAGATCTTTACAACAAAGGCAGTTGCTGTAACATAGCATCATACCGGGAAATAAAGCGAGCATAACGGATTTCAAATGTATGTGACATCACTAGAGATCCTTATGAACTCCAACCGATCACACTCGTCTGTATAGCCACATCTATCATTCCAGATCACTTGAAAGCATGAAAGTTAAGACTTACATTTATTATCTCGTCCTTCTCTCTGATCAATGGGGCTGGGGGCTATATTAAGATGTTTTTAAGCAATTCACCCCAAGCAAGGCAGGAGTGCCACTAGCAGGCAAGGGGTTACAGAGAGTAGGGAACAAGAGTAAAGAGGCGTGTTTGGGGAGGGGATAAAGAGAAGGAATGGGAACAAAATCAAAGTATCAAAAGTTGATTGACATTACACTTGAATATTTGAAGATTATAGTTATCAGGGAAGGAAGCAAGCAAGAGGAAGGGAGTTCCACGGATGGGAAGTGCGAGAGAAGAAGCTCTTTGGGTAGAAGAGACGGTTACATTTAACCGTTTCGACACTGAAAGGGTGGGTCCGAGATGCCAGCCAAGTAGCTCGCTTAAATTAATGCAGTCTGGGAACCAGCGAAAGTAGCTCGTCGGTACAGATGCCGTGAAAATACTTGTAGTAGAGACATTGAAGCCACTGCATGTCTGTGAGAAACGACTGTAGATGAGATGCCAGATGAGGACCTATCGCATTGCATATTCGCCTCTGGATTTTGTTGAGGACCTCGAGACTTATAGCGGGGACACCAGATCCTCTATGATGGCAATATTCCATGCAAGAACGGATGGTTGATTTATAGATTTGAAAGACGAGATAAACTTTCTGACACGACACAGAGAACCAACCTTCCTTGCAGTAGATGAAACTATTGAGTCTATGTATTTGTTCCACCTCATATCAGCGTGTGATGAAGCAGGCGCAACGAGGCGCTCTCGTGGCGTCGGGCATCAGCCATTCTGATGGGAGGCAGGAAGGGCTCGCTGTGGTGAGTAAATGAGAGCAGTTTCGTTTTGGAGGCATTAAAGTTTCTAAGCCATTTCCTGCTCCAGTCAACCACTGATTGCATGTCTTTTTTCGAAATCAGCGGTCAGGTTAGCTTTGTCAACGATACCAGATTTATTATTGAGGCAGGAGTAAATAGTAGTGTCGTCCGCGTAGATGCCTATTTGGGGACTGATGATATCAGGAAGGTCATTAATGAAGATCAGGAACAGTGTAGGACCCAAGATAGGGCCTTGGGGAACACCAGTGTTCGTGATAAAGAAGCTGGAGGAGAACCCGTTTAGGACGACCTTCATTTCACGGTTTGGCAGGAATGATTGTATTAAGTCAAATAACCGTCCTATAATAGCGTATCCCTGAAGCTTACGAAGAAGGCCGGCATGCCAAAGCCTGTCAAACGCTTTAGAGATATCTAGAACTACGGCTCGAGCTTCTTCGTTATTGTGAAGTACTTGGTATACAAATTCAGTTATGGCCGTAAGCACGTCAGTGGTAGATCGCGTAAAACGGAAACCATATTTCTTGTCGGAGAGCAGATTATGTGAACTAAGGTGCTTAACCACTTCAGCGTTGATTAAAGCCTCGAAGACACTACTGAAGAGTAGTAGGAGCCTGATAAGACGGTACAGAAGGGTCTCCAGAGTTCTTAAAGACAGGCACAACAGGCTGGTAGCAGGAGTCGGTGAAGTTTGGGGAGGCCAGGAGCCAATTCAGGAGCACAATTCTTCAAGACAATTGCCGTTGCCCATCCCCATCACTAGCCTTATGGAAGTCTAATTTAGGAATGGTGTCCGATACCATCGTTGGGGTTATGTGTATCTCACTCAGTAGAGCCTCAGTTCTAAGGGAAAAATCACGTGTGGGTACACCAGATGAGTATAGCGTTGAATTGGATGAGAATTTACGGGTAAAGTATTCAGCTTTATCAGCTGAGGAAGTCAGGACCTAAAATTGTTTGAATAAAGGAGGTATTATGCGTTTGCTGTTGTTCAGCGCGTTCTTGTAAAGCCGCCAATAATATTTAGAACCAAACTTGCGAGACGCAATACACTGTTTCATTCTTTGGGCAAAGAGTAACTCTGCTTCTTTGAGGACACGCTTGAACTCGTTACGAGCAGTGACAAAGAGACGTCTGTTTTAATCAGACATGTCGCTACGGTACAGACAGAAGTAATGATTCCTGTGGGCAATAATAGCTGGGCAAGCAGCTGAGAACTAAGGGGATGGACGCGGCTTCACTTTATATTTTCTTGCAAGGATAAAAGCCTCGATTGCAGCTTTTATCCAGGATGAGACCTCAGACACACATTCTTGGACGGGGAAATTAAAAGGGGACATCGCGAAGGAAATCACGAAACGAGTCCCAGTCTGCTCATTGATAACAGAAAGATGTTCGGTTTGCAGGTGGTTCTTTACTGGAGGAGAAGTAGATGTTAAGATACAACGGCATGATCAGAGTTACCAAAAGGGAAGAGCTGCGTGGCATGACAAGACTCGAATTGAGTGGTATTTCTCTGCGTAGAGAAAATCCGAGTGACGAGAGGAAAACGGTAAAAACAGAGCCAAAAAGTCGCTAAGCTTGTGGAGAGTTCTACAAAATTGTGTTCTGCCCAATTCTGACTAAATAACCTATTTCTTTTTTGAAACCCTTCTTGATTAGCTCGATAGATTTTCAGCGCCTTCTCGTAATCTACTTATCTTTTTACTATTCACCTCATTACGGTTTTGCGTTTTAAAAATAAGGGGTCATTCTTTGAGAGAACACAAAGAATAATTGTTTCTGTTTCGCGTTCACCATGTTCTTCAAGGTCTTCATTTTCGCCCACGGTTCTTTTTCTCAGCTGTACTTGTACACTTAGAAGTTGCTCTCCGAAGACACGGTATTGTTCTATAACCCCAGAACCGACAACAATATTCGACTCGACAAAATGCAATTTCTTCCTAAAAACAGTTATCCAATTATAGATTACTTTAAAACAGGTATTCTCGATTTGGTAGAAACACCTACTTGTTAGTCACTATAGATTCTCAAGTATTCAGTGAAGTTAGAGCGAGCTGTCATTTTAAAATAGCAATAAGATATTTCAAACATGTGAAACCTGAGCTTGATAAGTCCTAGCATTTTAGATGCATATTTGATTATCTTTTAGACTATATATTTCCATCCGTGAATTTATTTTAAACATTTAGATACAATTACACTATGTGCATGGAGCCAAACTAAATTTCGACAACTTCTGTAGTCTGACCCGTCTGTTCCCGTCAGAGTTTACCTCCGATGACTGGCATTGAGTATAATGCAAAAAAAATAAACATCTAGAATTAACTTTGTTGCATTTAAATCTGGTCTATTTAAACAGTTTTATTTTGATATATACAAAAATGTTTGCAAAAAATGGTAGCTGGAGATGAAAAGAATAAAGATTATTACATTCAAATGTTCCACTTTGTAACCCGATTTCATGAATTTAAGCGTAATACTAGATTGGCTGCTAAATCTCATGCTTTTCGTATTAGAATTGATAAGTGTAACCGTAAATTCTAGTCTAATAGTTGCACTTCTTGCCTTGGAACTCTCTTTCAACTTCTGGCTTTCCTCTCAACTACAATCTACAAACAATTAAATACAACAGCAATCATCATCTTCTGTCTTCTTGAATCCTTTTCTTTTTAATGTCCTTTCTCCTCAGTAACATTTTCCCTGTTTCCTTCCCTCTATTGTCTTTTATTCTCAGTAAAACCCTCGTGTCTTAGTGGTTTTATCGCCTTGAAAAGGATTTTTTAAGTCCCTTAAAACGGCGACCTATAAACGAGTATACTTTGTAAATTTATCTTTTTTTTTTGTATATTTAATCTTTGTGCATAAGAAATATTTCTGCTGTTTTATGTTTCTTACCTCATTTTATGTTTATGGGTGACAAGGTTTTTGCCTGCACTTTTGTTTCGTTGCACATTATTTTTAATCAATTCACCCGAAGCAAGAAAATAAAGCCGGTTTACTTTATTGTGTAGAAGAATATGAGAAAAATTCTTGAAGATCAAAGTTCACTGGAAAGCATGAAGCTAGCGAGAAGTGCGAAAGAAAAAAACTGTTAGCATAGAACTTACGATTATGTCTAGCCATTTCAGTTGCAAAATGATGAGAACTAGCTGCCAACCTAGTACTACACCTAAATTCTTAAGGTCTAGGTACCAAAGTGGAAAGTGTATCAGAACAATTCCCATGAAAATATTTATAAAAAAATTCAAGAGAAGCCATGTTACGGTAGTGGGAAAGTGACTGAGTTTCTATTTGGTATAGAATCTCCGGCCGTTCTCAAGTATATATCACATCTGTGAAACCTCAACATTGTCGATGATTTAAGTGACTAAGAGACCATTAGCAAATTATAATTTTTTCTGCAAGATCAGCGAGGGAGTGAAAACTAGTGTTGAGAAACATCCGAAAACTTGAGCATCCTGCGGCCAAAACAATTGGATAGTTGGATGAAGAAAGTTCTCACTTCTACAGTGACGTCACATTCTGTCTCTTGGTCTGAAGGTCAAATTGCATAAACGGTCGACAGTTGAGTGACGATAGAGGTGCATACGTTACTGAGACAAGTCAAAGTCGTTGTGGTTGATAGGAAGTAGATCAGATTTTTGATCAATTAATGAGTATTTTGTTAAAGATCAATCCGATGCAAATATGATTACCAAAAATAACTCATTCAATTCACACAATGAACAATTGTTTCCAACCGCCCTAACATTATTTAAGAAAATAGAGCCATAGTGAACAAAGGAACATAGTGAGCAAAGTGAACGAAGCAACAAAAATGAAGTTACAAGTTAGAAAATATCATCGAATAAATGTAACCGTTTTCTTGAAGTGTAGTCTTGAAGGCTTTAAATAGAGAAAGAAGAGATTATTAATGAAATAAAATAGTTCACGAAACAGGCCACTCTCTCAGATATTGGGAAATTCTGACTGAGTTTCTATTTGATATAAGGTCTTCTTATTTCGTGTGGATAGAATTTGGAACTATTTTTGTCTGAGTTATTCTTAACTGCGTACGATTGCGTTCTTTTTCCCTTTATATAGATAAACATTTTAATTTGCTCAAATACAGAGACAAAATTCAAAATGTCGAGAGATAGAAACTCAACATTTTTTTTCATTTAGTGAAAATAAATAAATAAATAAATAATAATAATAATAATAATAATCTATTTTACATAGATGACTTAAAATTGTATGCTAGGAATGACAATGAGCTGGAAGGTCTTCTGCAAACTGTAAAATGCTTCAGTGAAGACATCGGAATGAAATTCAATTTGGATAAATGTGCTAAAGCTACAGTTTTACGAGGATCGCTACAACAAACTTCCTCTATTAGTTTAGACCCTGCTGTAACAATAAAAGATTTAGAACAAGGAGAAGCTTATAAGTACCTAGGTGTAAATGAGAGTGAAGGAATTCACCATAAGAAAATGAAAGAAATAGTGCGTAAAGAGTACTATAGAAGGGTACGACTGGTATTAAAAACTGAATTGAATTCTCAGAACAGAATTATGGCCATTAATAACCTAGCCATCCCAGTGGTCCAATATAGTTTCAACATCTTGAACTGGACTCTAAATGACATCAGACAAATGGATTCTAAAACAAGAAAGCTTCTTTTTAAGTATAAGATGCATCATCCAAAGGCTGATGTAGACCGTCTATACATACCCCGTAAAGAAGGTGGAAGAGGTCTTATTCAGCTAGAATTGTCATACAAGACAACAACTATTGGCTTACTAACTTACATGGAAACAACAAATGACTGGATGATAAAATTAGTGAAACAACATGAAAACAGAAAGAAAAATATTCAATAATAAAAGAAGGCAGTAAATACAAACAACATTTACATTTAGTAGATTCTGTAGTAAATCAAAACAGAAGCCAAGAACCAACTATTGCAGCAAAAGATATGAAAAGAAAGCCAAGGATAAAGCCCTTGAACAGATGAAACAACGCTGGCAAGACAAACCTCTGCATGGCCAATATCCAGAACGTGCAAATAAACCCAATGTTGATAAAGTTAATACTCATCGATGGTTACGAGCATCTGGATTAAAGTCTGAAACTGAAGGCTTTATTCTTGCAGCGCAAGACCAGAGTCTTTTCACTAGGAATTTTCAGGCAAATATCATACATAATAATGTGGATCCAAAATGCAGGTTCTGTGACAAATACCAAGAAACAATAGACCATCTAATCTCAGGATGTTCTATACTTGCCCCAAATGAATATAAAAATCGTCACGATAGAGTGGGGGCAATACTTACACTGGACAATGTGCAAACACTTTGGAAAATGTGTAAGCAAACACTGGTATGAACATCGGCCAGCGCCGGTTACAGAAATAGAAGATGTCACCATTCTATGGGATTATACCATCCACACAGACAGAAAAATTGAAGCAAATAGGCCGGACATTATTGTCAAAAACCAGAAAGAAAAAAACTTGCCTACTAATTGATATGGCTTGTCCAGCGGATTGTAACATAGCAACCAAGGAATTTGAAAAACTATCAAAATACAAAAGACCTGGAAATTGAAATAGAAAAAATGTGGAAATTGAAAACAAGAATAATACCAGTGGTAATAGGTGCACTTGGAATTATAAAAAATGGAACAAAACAACACATTGAAAGAATCCTGAAACCCCAGCTTAAGAGACATACAGAAAAATTGTCTTATTAAGTACAGCACACACACTAAGGAGAACTTTGTCTATGTAACGCTAGCAACTTCATCGGAGATAAAAAAAAAAAAAAAAAAATTAACATGAAATGTGGCCATAACAACACACCACGACCTGCCTTAGGTCTTTCCGCAGACTTGGTAGGTAGTGTGTCCATAGCAGAAATCGAATGATGATGATGATAATAATAATAATATGGCGGAACGATATCTCCAAGAATAGAATTTCTATTCTAACCAGTCCTGGACGGCCATATTTTTCTTGGTTAAAAGTAAAACAAAACTTTTCCTTTTAATTAATTTCAAGAAGAAAAACAAAATCCTCAAGGCGGTCGACAGTCGCTCTCTTGGGCTGAGCTGTTAAAAATAAATAAATAAATTGCAATCCAAATCAACTTCACATTAATTTTTAATTGTTTTTCATGTTTTTTTTTATAGACATCTTGTCATTGTGTCTGTCAATTAAATTTGAAAAAAGATTTTTTATTTTTTCTTTACCACCGTTTATTTGTTTGCTTTCTAGCAAAATAATTGAAAGAATTGACTCGTTTAAAACGAAATATTTTTATCAGATAAAACTTTCATATAGAAAGAAATACTCCCTTTTTCGGAGGATTTTGAAACTTGCCAATGTAGGCGATAACCTTGGGAACTCAAACTATCAATTACTGCTTGCTTACTACCTACTTATTTACCTGTATATTTGGAGGATTGGCGCAACACTATCTTCGGACAGAACAATCTTGTAAGTGTTCTTAAAAAATAATAACAAATGACCCGTTAATAAACATTCAGTAACTAAGAAAATACTTGCCATGGTCAGTATTTAACCACAGACAACTTGAAATTTTTACGAATGGCAACTGGAATCCATAAAGACAAGTTATTTATATTGAAGCATAATGAGAAATGTGACACCAAGTCATCGTTCAAACTCGAAATAAATTGAGTCATTTGTTTTTTTACGGTTTATCAAACTTTGGTGACTGGTTTAAAACTGAAAACTATTTTAGTTTAATTCTCTTTTTTTTTTTTTTTGAGATCTAAGATCAATCCGGGGAGTGTCTATTAGGGATAATCATTGGTCACATTGATGTTTTCGCGACGTGTATCTTGCATAAATTAAATATGGGTCTCACAGAGTATAAGGATTTGACTGTGACATTATAGGTTAATTATATACGGAACCTCATGCTGTTTAACACATTACAAGGTCAAGATTTTAATGTGGATATTTATAAATAGCACAACGTAGGAAAAACTGCAGGCCAAACAAACTGTTGTAACAAGGTTCTTAGCTACAGGCATTAATCAAAGTTAGTGATTCTCAGAGAAAGAACCAAATAAATTGAATTGGCCGTTGAAGCGCCTATAAAAGATTTTGTATATTTTAAAATTAATCCCGTTAAAGTTTTATCGTTATACTTTTTATATATTTCATTAATTAATTTTTTAAAAATTACCCTATATTTTTTTCTTTTAAGAACAAAAATTTAAATCTTTATTTCGTTGTGATTTACACTTCGTCTCGCTTCGGAGCTACCAGCCCATGCTAAAAACATCGGGTTTTTTAATGTTTTCTGAAGTCGTTTTGGCTACTAAATTTTATCAGTTTTTGCAAGTGTTTTCTAAATTCTATTTTACCAGTCCGGTCAGCAATCCAGATGTTGTTGGAAACAATATTTCTAACCTTTGCAAATAAAACAATCGAAACATTTGAAGATAGACGAATATCCTTAATCTCTTATTGTCTCTCTACTTTTGAGAATGAAAACCAAAAGACATTAATATTTATACTTCTTGGTCGTTGAAAATGTTACAAATATGTTATTTTGTGTTACGAACTATGACATACTAACGATTACGATCATCAGTCAATTCCTATTCATAATTTGCTTAAAAAAGATCGGGTGCTGAAAAATTCTTTTCGTAAGCATGAAAAGAATAATAAAATGTTTTGATATTTATTTATTTGGTCAATTTTGGGGAAATGGGTCGAGCTGAGAACCTTTGGATACCACGTCTTTTGTACTTGTCAAGACCAAGTGGTGGGGTAATGGATGACCTTTGACTGTTTTAAACAAGGAACATTGGTCCAAATCAGAATGGGAAGACTGTATAATCTGGATTCTCTGTAGGACCTAGTCAGTACCTAGATGGATGAATGCTTAGGAATACCAGATGTTGTAATCTTGGATGTGCGGGTGGTGTAATAGATGACGATTCGAAAATTAGAAATCAGAGAGCCAAGTTCCAATTTCAGTCGAGTTTGTTAGATGCACTTATGCGCAAATAATTTATGGCTTTAAATAACCTCTAAAAGGTTGGTAAATCGTAAAAAAAAAACAAATCAATCAATCAATTTCTCTATAGGTTGTTGTAGCGCCTAACACGAAATGTTATTTTTAAAGCTTATCTCGCTAACCAATTCGCTATTGTTGTCATTTCAGTCTTTATTAAAACTCCCCAAAGTAAAGCTTTGTGCAAGATTAGGCAAAGATTAATAATAAAGTTGTAGTTAACGAGCTTAACCATTTCTACTATATTAAGTTCCATTTTGAGTTCCCAAAACTTGCAACCTTATTGTTGTGGTAGGATCCACCTAATTTGTATAGTGGAGTACCGACCATACAAATATGGTTGGTACCGGGAAGACGGGAGGAGGAATCAAGAGATTCAATCCAGAGACTCTGCCCGACTGCGACTCAGTCAACACATTCTCCAGGAACGGTCTTCCCAGGAATATACAAAAGACTATATGTAAATATTGTGTACACTTTCTTGTTTCAATACATTTTGTTCTAAGTACATTTTGTGTTGTATTATTATTCCATGCATTAGTCAAGTTTCAACACTTATGAACTGAAGATAATTGTTTTTTTAGGCTAGGTTAATTTATTAAGCTTAGTTTAGAGACACTACGAAAAGTAAAGGTAATCGGTGAGGATCGTATTCTCTACACAGCAATAATGTTAAAATAGACGATCTTAATAATCATTTCCCCATTCAAAGTACTGATATGTTTAGTTGACTTTATGATATCTCTACACACATGTTATGTAACATCAAACTTTTGTATGGAATACCCGTTAGGGATCAAACTCACTATTAAAGATGACTCATTAACCATTACCTTGCACTGACGCGCCTACATAGTTGGTTGATTGATTTTATAACATATCGACACGTTACTTAACGTCGAACGTTTTTATAAAGTACAAACGAATTACCTGAATGTCTTAAATTTTCCAAGTTCTCTTTCCTCATTAGGTGACCAGAAATTTCAACTCTTTCTCTTTCCGTAATCAATTCAATTCTTACAGACTCAAATAAAAAAAGACAACATGTTTACCTATCCAAGTAGATACTAACCGAAGCCAAAAATGAAACAGTGATCATTAATGGGTGAATATTCATTATCACAAATTTTCACCTGATATAGTTATTATTTACACTATTTACATCGTTCGGGCTGTTGTCCTCATCTTTATTGACATTTTCCACGGCGTTTCGACCTCCTTCAGGTGATATACGTTGAAATTTCGAAACGAACTCTCTATATAGTCTACAGAGGTAGATTGTTCCCATGGATTGAATAAAACGTTCGATTCGAAAATCCAACATATATCATCTGAAAAAGGCCAGAGCGTACAATGGCCGAAACGTTGTGATAAATGGCAATAATGATGAAGACAACTGTCCGAACGATGTAAATAGCTTAAAAAGTTACAATACCATCTCAGAAATATATACAGAAGATTTTCAGATTAATATCCTAAAATTTCTTTGATTCCTAAGTTCCGGCAAGTAGAATCTCTGGCCATTCTCAAGTATATATCACATCTGTGAAACCTCAACATTGTCGATGATTAAAGTGACTAAGAGACTATTAGGAAATTATAATTCTTTCTGCAAGAGGGGGTGAAAACTAGTGTTGAGAAACATCCGAAAACTTGAGCATCCTGCGGCCAAAACAATTGGATAGTTGGATGAAGAAAGTTCTCACTTCTACTGTGACGTCACATTCTGTCTCTTGGTCTGAAGGTCGAATTGCATAAACGGTCGACAATTGAGTGACGATAGAGGTGCATACGTTACTGAGACAAGTCAAAGTCGTTGTGGTTGATAGGAAGTAGATCAGATTTTTGATCAATTAATGAGTATTTTGTTAAAGATCAAACCAATGCAAATATGATTACCAAAAATAACTCATTCAATTCACACAATGAACAATTGTTTCCACCCTCCTTAACATTATTTAAAAAAATAGAGCCATAGTGAACAAAGGAACATAGTGAGCAAAGTGAACGAAGCAGCAAAAATGAAGTTACAAGTTAGAAAATATCATCGAATAAATGTAACCGTTTTCTTGAAGTGTAGTCTTGAAGGCTTTAAACAGAGAAAGAAGAGATTATTAATGAAATAAAATAGTTGACAAAAAAGGTCACTCTCTCAGATATTGAGAAAGTCTGATGCATTTTTTTTAATCATATAACCCCATGTAATGCAATAAAGCTACTAAGACACAAGGGGTTACTGAACGTAGAATAACAAGAAAAAACAAAAAACATTAGGGAGCGAAAATCTCTAAAAGAGTAATCAAAAGAGTAGTAGTAGATTGACATTGCATTTAAATTTCTAGAGATCAATGTTGACTGGAAATAATGAAACAGGAAGAGAGCTCTACAAAGGAGAAGTGCGAGAAAAGAAACTGTTAGTATAGAACTTATTGTTACATCTAATCAATTCAATTGTGAACTGATGAGACCTCTCCGCCAATCTAGTTCTGCGTTTAAATTCATAAAGTCTAGGTACTATAGCGAAAAGTTCATCCGAACAATTGCCATGGAATTATATATAGAAAAGGCAAGGAAAACTACATTACGACGATGGGAAAGTGACTGATGCCGAGACGCCAGATCAGGACCAATAATATAGCTGATTCTTTGTATTCTTTGGAATAATCTCTAATTTGGAAGTGGATTCCAGTGCAAACTCACAGCCCTTAGGAAATTGAATATTTCAAGGGAAACGCTGTAATTATTCGGCAATTTGATCCTGTTTTTGTCAACTTCGTAAACATAGGTTCCTTTTGCCAATTCAGTTATTTTATTGGATGCATAGCATGTTTTAACTCTAAATGAAAGAAATACAAATAAGATTGTTTGGCATCAAAATTTCAACTATTTCTTCCAGATTCTCTTTTCATTAATCAATCATTTTCTTGATATTTAGCAAGACACAGGTCTAAATGAGAAAAATGCAAATAAGAAAACTGTGTTGCATCAAAATTAAAATGATATTCATTTTTTTTTGCTGTTAATTCAATTTATTAATATTTAGTTTACATGTGGGAATTTCTGACGGCAAGATTGTGTTACTCCAACCTTACACCTACGTTCTTCAAGTATTTATTTTTCTATCTCAATAATTTTCTTGACGATGAGAGCCTTTATGAGAAAAATAGAGACTGTGGTGCGCCAATTTTCTTCTGGCGTTTATGATAAATACACACTAGCCTGAGTCATGATCTCCTAAGATACTAAGTCCATTGCAAGACTAAATGAGATACTGGGAAATAGTATTAATGAGAGGTGGGGAGGTTTTTATCGCGCCAAATATTCAAATAAAGACATTTTACATACCTTGACAATCAGCATTCAAACTGCTGGTTCCCGCTGCTGATTTTGTGAAAATGAAGAACTGTCTCAACTACTTAGTAAGTCCAGGTATTGAGTAAACTAAGATTATTCGAGGATTGAGCTAAATAAATAAAATAGATGTAAAGAAATTGCATTGCGTTCGTCCTTTACATGGTGGTTGTGTCTACCCGCTTTGAAAAGCTGGCTGTTACCTGGTTTCGAACTCCAACCACCTGGGTTGGTAGAAAAATAAACAATTATATCATTCACAAATCAGGCTTGATTCAATATTTGTAATTTTTTCTACTGTTTTTCTTTTCATTCAATTTCGTACGATCATTTTTATTCTATTCTTTTAATACCACAATGAAGTTTCCCCCCTCTGTCTTTCTCTTATTTTCTTTTCTCCATCCTTTAGGCATCCTTATTCTACATTGCTTTTATCCTCTCGCTTCATCCAGTCCTTCTTCCTCTTTATCTTTCACCCCTTCTATCTCTACCAACATTTCCTCTAATATTTTAATTTCCTTCTCATCGCCTCTTCCCTCCACCGACTCCCCTCGCTAAAATATTTTCATTCTCCTCATCAGTCCTCTCCTCCCACTCGTTTTCTGAAGCTTCCATTAAAGTGGTACGCGCCTTCTAGGAAATTAAGTATTTTCGTAAATCCAATTTTATACAATTTTTTTCCTCTTCTCCGACTGACAATAGAGTCAATTGATTTTTTCCTTCCACGTTCTGTCCAGCCACTGTTTCAATATATCGACCTTACATCCATCATAACTAAAATACAAATTCAACCAATATCTTTCCTACTTTTTTTTTCTTTAATTTTTGAAATTTTTTATTTTATCCTATCAATTCAACGCTTCTGCTTTCTATTTTGTAGGTAAGTTTGGATTAGTTACAAAACTCAAGAGTCTCTTGGCCTTTCGTATTATATATAAAGTGAGCTGCATTTACCATCGACCTCAAAACCAACTATCGCCTTATCACATATACACACACTCACATACACGCATATATATATATATATATATATATATATATATATATATATATATACCGAGTGTAACAGCAAAATTATCCAAATCGTGTAAAACGAAAATTGTCCATTTGTTAGATTAAAATTTGAATCGCTGTGTCTTAGAAATGATTAAAGATATCTTACTGGAATTCTCCGAAGTTATTTAGAACACTATTGAACTCTACTTTGGCAATGATAATGTAAAATTACTCTCTAAGCTTAATAGACGAATCCTAATGAAATCGATCATAAACGAAAATCACATGTTCATCATTAATTAATCATAGCTAAGGATCAGAAGCTCATGAAAGATTGAAATAAACTTATATATTATATATATTATTCCAGGATCATTTTTCAACTTCTTCAAGATAATCTTCGCTCTCTGTAACCTTCTGTCCTGGAGTAACAAGGTGCCTTCCAAGATTCACGCACGATTTCATTTTCAAGTCATTTTTCACTCCTCTTTGGACTGTCATAGCTGAAACTTCTCCCTCACGTGTCAAACGTCTTATGGATTGATTTAGTTATTTTCTAATTGATCCTCTTTAGTTCTAAGCTGAAATAGGGATTCTGTTGTGACCTCCTGGTCCAGTTTTTCAGTTTTCCTCTCAGCTGTTCCCTCTTTTTATAGACTTATTCACTATTCTCTTGATGGTTCTTAAATAGACTTTGAAGATAGAAGCTAGAGTATGAATTGTTGTACCATTATTGAAGGCCTGAATTAACTTTTTCCTCTCACCATTGCTCAGTTGGGAATAGAGTGGATCTGACACAAAACAATTTTAACCTGCTCTCTTTTTAGGTGAATAAGTCGGTTTTTCAGTGAATCTCACGAAAAGTCATGTCAAGATAGGTAAACATCTTCTCTGAAATCCTGTAAAAAAGAAACTCAATATATATATATATATATAATATATATATATATATGTGTGTGTGTGTGTGGCCAAATCGGTAAAGGCACGTCAAGCTAAATGACGGTTCCTTATAGGAAACTGGTTAGGATCCTATCGGAGGACGAATATTTTCTGTGAAAATTTCTCGGACATTCAGGCTGGTAAATGCTGTTTAATACTGTTTACTATAAAACAGAGCATTTACATAAATATTTGTATCTATAAAAAGAATGTATAAACATAAAAATGTCTTTTAAAAAATATATATATATAAGCACAATATAATCATCGGTGCTTTTTAAGACAAAAAATTCTTGTGGTCGTCATTTTTCTGAGAAAAAATTCTTGTGTTTAATAGAAAATTAACTTGTACTTGTGAAGTGAAAAACATTAAGGTTATGTACTATAGGATTTTTAAATTTTATGATGTACACATCAAGGTAGGTAACTATGTTGCCAGTCTAGTAGCACGCTTAAATTCATATATCCAGGACACCAGTGAAAAGAACTCGTCGCAGCAATTGCCATGAAAATATTTATTTGTAAAAAGGAATATTTTTATATATATATATATATATATATATATGTATATATATATATATATATATATATATATATATATATATATATATGACTCAGAAAAAATTAAACTTCATGGAACTGAAGACGTGAAATGGCTTCCTCAAAGAATGAGACCGTTAAAAAGTCCATGAGATTCTTTATTTCATGCTGAAGTTATTTTCAATAGCATGACAAATAGTTGGCGAGATCCGGTAAATGCTGGTTAACATGATATAATTTTAATTGTCAATAAAAGTAAATCTTTATGAGATGTAATAACATTTTTAACATGACAAATGAGTAGATTGATGAATCTGTTTAAATTTGCAAGATTTGGGGATAGAAGCTTACATACATACATACATACACACATAAACATACACACACACACACACACATATATATATATATATATATATATATATATATATATATATATATATATATATATATATATATATATATATAAAAAATGTTATTTTACTCAGTTTTTACATCTCATAAAGATTTAGTCTTATTGACAATTAAAAATTATTTGAGATACTACATAAGAAATGGATGAATGATCATTTCACAATGCCTCGTACTCCATTTCTAAAATCAGTTACTTTGTTTTGATCGAAGGGGAGATGAGTACGCCTAAAATGATATTGAACTTCGTGTGCCTATGTGCTTGCAAGTGTTCGTGAATTCTATTAAATATTAATAATATATTTTGTTTCTAATTCGTATTTGATAATGTGGCATTATGCCGGAATAGAGATTCACAACAGATCAGCAAAAGAAACCAGCTGCTGGGTTGACCTAGGGTTACTCTAGGTTACCTAAAGTACATCACCTCATACCTGAACCCGTATTACAAGCATAAGAACGAGAATGTTGAACAAATAGATATACATAGATGACTGCACCGCAAACAAAGAATGTAGGCCCCGGGAAGCGTCGACAGGGAGGCGTGTACCATAAACTCGCAGAGAGTAACTGAGGAGTGAATAAAATAATAAGCAATGAAGATTCATCTTTTGCTATCATTTAATCGGTAGCCGCACTTCATTCTTCTTCTTCTTCTATGTGTTGTGTCCCTTCAGGATGTAGCTGATCATGGCTCTCCACAGTTTCTTATCCTTTGTACTTGTGAGTAATATTTTTTCGCCTTACTATCAGTCAAAGTTCTGCCATTAGTTATGTTATTCGTTGTTTTCTTTTCTGCCTCTTGCCTCTGAGTGTCAAATTCTCCAAGCCTGCTTTCCTCGTTTTGTGTCGGAGAAATGTCAATTGTCTCAATCTGATTATAAGTACAAGAATAATCCAGAATTTACTCTAGGCCCAAATCGCCTACACAAGGATAGAAAAGGAACTGAGTACACAAATATAGAAAGGTTCGTAAGACAAGGATGTTTGTTCTCACCAGATTTATTCATCTTTACTGTGAAGCAATCGTAAATAAACTAGAATTCGTAACAGGATTTATTATTGATGGCCACAATTTTAACACCATACGATTTGCAGATGATACCGTATTGATGGCAGACACAGAAAGAAAATTCCAGGAACTGCTAAAAGAGGTGGTAAAGGAAAGCGAGAAGAAAGGACTAATGTTAAAAACCGGCCCCTTTTATTAGATATTGATAATGACGTCGGCCATGATAGGAAACTATGAAATATGGTTTTTAATCCATTTGGTTTTGACTAACTTATTATTGTAGACAGCTAAACAAAAAATACTGAATATTTCTCACTGGCATCAGTTTTTCTTCCTGTAAATATAGGAAATATCCTACGTCTGTACGAATAAGTTTCTGCTGAAAGACAATGTAAAGTGGGTAATAAAATATTATCACACCAAGATATTAGCTATCTTTGAGACGATGGCTGACGTATAAGGATCGATTACCCCAGAATCGATCAGACATATTGCAAGATTAAATGCGGTGAGTTATAGGAAGGTTGGGGACAAGAGCAAGGGTCGAAACCGGATCATTGGGACAAAAACAAACATTTTTATCTTAATATCGATAATTTAACAAAAAGTAAAAAAATCTCAAAAACCTTTGAATTTTATTGATGTCTAGGATAGATGAATGCAACGAATTTAGGGAAAAGATATGATCTTTTCAATGTGTTAGATATTTTTGATTTGTTTTATGGTTTGTTTTTTTGTTGTTGTTTTTTTTTACAGAAGGGCTGGTCTAAAATATCACTGCGCAGTTGTCCTCTCTCACTTTTATTGGCTAAATATAAATCATAAGCGCTTAAAATATTGTATTGCGCATCAAATTCCCAATTAATTCTCAAGGAGAAGGATGTTGACTCACACTTTATTAGAATAAGTACCGTATAATTATTAGTAATTCAAGCCTCGTCGAAAGACGTTTTTTATATGGCACTGAATATCGATGGAGCGCTCATCGACTCAGAAATGAAGAATAATAATATTTTCAAGAATTAACTCAAGTTAATTATTCTAGGGTAAAACAAAGCGGACGTAGAGAACCCATAATGAAAGGGTGGAAGAATGACTACAAATTTGTGTTTCAATTAATCAACAAAGTTTTATTCACTCAAAATAGCATGGCGATGTTCATAAAAGAAATACAGGTTCATGAATTATTTATAGCCCCCTTTTTTTTATTTCTGATTGATCGCTGTTTGCTTGAGTAACTGAGGAGTCATTGAACTAGGAAGTTAAAAAAAATCAACAATAATCAAATTTAATAAATAATAAATTAATAATTCTCATCAATGAGTTTCTCTTAATGACTGACGATGAAAAATGGATATTTTACAAGAATATAAAGTGGCGCAATGAATGGTGCCATAGGGAAGAACGGAGTAAAGGGCAACTCAAAATTGACCTCTTTTCAAAGAACTTTTGACAAGTGTTTGATTTGGTCTAATCAATGTGAACATCAACGCAGACGTCGGGTGTCAGGAGTTAGAGATTTTCAACACAGCATGTGAATCGTTGAACAGAGATTGATAATTTTTAATGAATAAACTCTGATTGAAAAAATGATTGTTCTGATCTTAAAATTCTGTTAATAATTATGAAATGACCTGATAAGTATTTTAGTTGAAGAAAGAAATATCAGTCGCTCATAGAATTTGGCCAGAAGAGGAAACTTATGGCTACAATTTGTAGATAAGTTGAAATGGATATAAAGGAGAAAATATTTCATACAAAAACTGTGCCTGCTGCAGAAACAATAATAGGATAAGTGAGAAAAGAAATAATGATTGGGAAATTAGACTTCAATAAGAATTTCTCTTTGAACTTTGACTTCGGGTGAAGAAATTTGTTATTCTTTGAGGAAGAAATACGTTCATGTCTTCTAAATTTTCATCCAATATAAAGCCATTTTGATTGAAAAAATCTTTTGAAACGAATCATTTTAGCAATATTAATGTAATCAGTCAACTTAAAAGTTTTGAACAGTGCAGACATTTTTAACATTATGGGAAACCTATTTTTATGCGGTCTCTATGACGTCCTGTAGACAGAATCTGAAACTATTTTAATGCATTTCATTTGTATATTTCATACAGTCACGAATTATTTCTATTGCTAGTTTGATGTCATGTTAGTAACATCTGATAAAAATAGGAAACTAAATTTTTCATACGTCAAGTAATTGTTTACTCACTTTTAATCTCCGCTAAATTAATGTCTGTCGAAATGGGTGCTATGTGGCTTTGATCTTTTTTCTTACCAGGAATGAGAAATTCTGCCTTCTCCGATATTAGATCAGGCAAATGCCCAAATTACTCTCTATCACTATATAAATTCCTGTCACCCGGTTGGATTGTGTTCCAATATATTTACTTCTTTATTCGGTTGTACCCCACTCAGCATCATCATCTAAAGCTCGATTCTGCACTTGAAGACACTTTCTATGTCAATCTTTGAGGCACCTGATATTTTTTATCTTCTGGGGTGATATCAACTAAAAAGCTTACTCTGGTATCTCTTAGGGTGAATACAATAAATATTTGGGTCATCGCAGCTTAACTTTTCTTAGACCTAAGATTCATGATTCATATTAAATTTGATTCAGACCCCTAGTAAATCATATGCTAAAAAAATTCTTTATAGATTCTTTTGATCACAAAATATAGGTTGATAAACTCTTTCGACCGCTCATGTAAAAAGTACGAATTTGGAAATCAAAAAAGGAACTTCAAACACATTTCACATTTAGACGGCTCGTCTTTCAAGTTCATCATCTCATCTCATCTCTACCCCGAGACATCCAAGTGTTCTACCGTATATATGAAATATATGATCATTTTCAATATTTAACGTAGCCTGACACAAGACCACTTGTCTTGAGCACCTACTTAGGGTCGAACGCCTTACAGCTGTAAAGGTTACTTATTACTCGCAGCATAACACGATACAAGGTTATATGAGATATTGAATGAGGATAGAACTCACTGTCTTGAAATGATCTAGAAGACGATTTTATAAAACTCAACTCCAAGGCAAGCCGTCTACACGGTCTATTGTTATTAACTATTTGCTTTTTAATGAAAAAATCTTTTCAGAAACTAGATGATCATAGCTCTCCACATTCTCCTTTAATATACTCTTCTAACAAACATAATTTCCTTGCCACTGACATCGAGGTTCCCTCGCCAAGCTCATTTAAGACGTGATCCGAAACAAGAGTCTTTGGACACATCACCAACTTCCGCATTTTAAAATAGTATTTTTTTTTTTTTTTTTTTTTGTCAGTGTTTTCTACATTTTAATGTCAGTAAATTGTTAATAACCATGACTTGCAGATTACTCTCGCCACGATTTTGAATTTGCTGTTGTCTTTCAGGATTGGTTGCCTTCGGTCAGTTAGGTTCTATGAGTGATACACGCTTATGCGATCATATATCTTTCGATACATAACTGACGAGGCAGACTTTTTCCCGCAATAATTTTCCATTTCTTTCTGCGGTAGACCAGTTACCATCGAAGGCTATAGAACCCGGTCTGTCCTGCTATTTACCCATAGCTGGGGTGGGTAGAAGAAGAGGATTCGTACCTTTCCCAAGGGTATTAGCACGTAAGTGAATGTAATGTTGGCCTAACCAAGTCTAAAACCACAATCTGCCCTACTATTTTTTTTACAGCTGT
Organism: Acanthosepion pharaonis; assembly: GCA_903632075.3. Taxonomy (NCBI): domain Eukaryota; kingdom Metazoa; phylum Mollusca; class Cephalopoda; order Sepiida; family Sepiidae; genus Acanthosepion; species Acanthosepion pharaonis. The sequence continues at coordinate 2,174,809 of CAHIKZ030001001.1, read as the reverse complement.
CATAAGAAAACATGGGCCCATACTGTTATTAAATGAATGCATAAACCCGGGCCGAAATTTGAACTCGGACCGCCTGTAATATTATTACTTCACCATACATCCTTAATTTATTTACTAAATATAATTTAGTCAGATATACAGTCACAAATTTAAGGGGAGGTAATCTCGTCTACTTACTACAGTATTACTAGCTTGTTAGTTATCACTTCACACTTAGCGTCCATGTCTGCTAAAGTGTTATGAAATGGTATGTTCCTTTCGGGTTTTGCTCCGAATTTATAAGGATGTAATTTGGAATTTTCTACAAGTCCTGCTGGGGATTTTTTTTTTTTAAGACTCTTCACGAAGAACAAAATGCCCGAAACCGAATGGGACGTTCGCTTTTTCTAAACAATGAATCAAAATAAACTGTTGTGTTTTTTCTTTTTTTTTTTTCTTTTCCGCCCAACGTAATAATGATTTCAAGTCTGTGCAGGTTTTAAATAAGGTTTTCATTAATTCCACGCCAAACTTTCAACGCTCTTGCGAAAGCTGAAGAGAATCCTAAACACCAGTTAGAAGATTTCAATATTTCGAAGATTCGAAACAAACGAAAAAACAAATAAAGAAATAAAAGCAAAACCAGAAAAGCAAAGTTAATTTAATGAGCAAATATTTGTATAAAAAAAAAAGAACATATTAAACATTAGCTTTAGCACAAATAATCCAGGCGGGTGTGTGTTTTAACAATTCAAACCATTGTGATAAAATAAATTTTTTTATCGGTCCAAACAAGTCATTTCCAATGGGAAATGCGGGCATCTTTTGAAAGTAAAACAGACAGTAATTCGAGAAGTTTATTAAGAGTTTAATTCTAAGACGATAATCGCGCTTTATGAATGCAAATTTTAGTTAAACTCAGAACAATTAGGAAACAATAATTTACTGATGAACCTGATTTTCACAAAAAAGAAAATTGATTACAATTACAAATAGGATAATTGCAAAATACAAGAACGGTTAGTGAAATGACACAAAGAATGTTTAATATAAAATATTTTTCTTCGTTCTATTAAGGCTAGCATATGTATATTGTACGAAGAGGGAGTTTTTATTGAAATTTATCTCCAAGAAATAATCCAATCTTCAACGTTTTTTTTTTTTTCAAATCACTGTTGAATAAACACTCCGAATGAAGTATGATTTTTTAAATTTTTTCTAAATTTTAAGTAGGGGTTCAGTTTGCTATGTAAATTTATTGTAAATTGATCCCCTTTTTTGTCTTCTTCGTGTCATGTACCTTCAGGACGTAGGCGATCGTAGCTCTCTCCAATTTCCTCTCCTTCGGAGCTCTTAATAAATTTTATCTTTTTTGTTATTTCTCCAAACCTTTTCCACCATCCATTTACTTAAGTTCACTAAGTATGTTATGCGTTGTTTTCCTCTGTCCACCCTATTCTCAGTCTGTTCCATTAGAATCAGATTTTCCAAGTTATGCTCCCTAGAAACCTCAGCTGTCTATTTCTGATGTTAAGTATAACGCAAGCGAAAAGACATGATCATACTACATGATAAAGCATATTCTTACAAAATTTCAAATAATCTATTGTTAAAATTTAAAAAATAGTATTTAATAACCTCAAAACGGCCACAAAATGTGAATTTAAATCATATTACTTACTAAGCTTTTTATCATTTCACCGCAGTCAAGGCGACGATGCCACTAAGATACAAAACGTTACAGGGAGTGAACGTGAATAAGAAGAGAAGTAGGGGAAAGAGCAATAAAGGAACAGGAATCCGGATGATAGAAGATAGCAATTGATGTTGCATTTGAAATTTTGAAAATTGTAGGTGCCAGGAAAACAAGAAATTGGAAGAGAGTTCCACAGGTGAGAAGTGCGAGAAAAGAAATTATTAGAATAGAACTAACGGTTGCATCTAGCTAGTTCAACAGTTGCCAATTTAGTAGCACGTTTATCATGCAGTCGAGGCACTAAGAAAAACAACTCTTCGGAACAATTGTCATGAAAATATTTGTAGAAAAGTGAGAGCTAAGTTAAATTAAAAACCAGACAAACTTAAAGTTCCATAGATTATATTTTATTATTTCCCCAGGATATGGGATTTTTTTCCTGGTTCCTTAGATCACATTTCCAAGAAAATGGTTTAAAAATTTACATATTATTATTTCTATACAAGTTTTTGAGGGATAGGTTTAATTTAATGTAAAGTGATAGAGAAAAGGGGAGGACAACGATCGATATGATCGAAATTATAGAGGGAAGGGAGAGATAGGAATATGTTTAAATCTATCTTTATTAAGATACGTAAGTGTAAGGGTTATAGGGTAAGGTGCCAGAAATTTTGACTTATTTAACAAGTCCTTACACAGGAAAAGAAAGGAAACAAAGAAAAAAGTGAAGGAAAGAGGTAAGACATAATAGAAAACAAATGGGGAAGCAGGGGTGGGGGGAATATATATATGTATATATATATATATATATGTTTGTGTGTGTGTGTGTGTTAAATTTCTATAATGTACACATATATGTGTGTGTGTATTGAATTTTATTATGTACATATATATATATATATATATATATATATATATATATATATATATATATCCCAGTATAAGATTTGTGTAGACGTAATAAAATTACAATAACCAAAAACGCTATTGTTAAAAGAGTGCTCAACACAGATGATTTGACTAATGGTGAAGGCTGGTGAAGACCACCACACACACACACACACACACACACACACACACACACACACACACACACACATATATATATATATATATATATATATATATATATATATTATCTATTCCAAAATTATAACATAAACATGTTATAACATCACTACAAAAATAGCCATTTTGTTTCAACACTTCTGGTGTCTTCTCAAGTGATGGTGTAGAATGTAGAAGAAAGAGTTTTCTTCCTTCTACATCCAATACCATCACTTCAGAAGACATCAGAAGACTTTTAAGAACAGCGTTTTTGGTTATTGGAATTTTATTACGTGTACATCAATCCTATACTGGGGTATATATAAATACATAAAAATTTAATACACACACACACACACACACACACACATATATATATATATATATATATATATATATATAGAATCTCTTACATCCTGGCGAGAATACAGAATCCATGTTCGGAGAAAAAGCAATCTCAAAAAAACACACAACAACTGACCGACAGTCATTAACGAAGCCTGGAGCTGAATAGAATGTAATCTACCATATGAGAAAGTAAGCCACGTATTCTCATTAATCAATACGAGGAAAAGTCATGGGATAACAATTAAGGTTATTTACGCAGGTTGTTTTTTTTTATTATTGAAGGACAATTTTGTTTTGGTATTTTTTTATTGATTTTTCTAGTTTCCATATCAGATAAAGGATATTTGGATCGAATGGGCATAAGAATTGTCCAGAAGTTCGAGTACTTTCAGCCATCATTAGTCGTTATCAAGAACGTGATGTTAAAGTTTTAAAATTAAATAAGTCTTTTATTTTTCGTTATAGCATTTTGTTTTGAAAATATGAATATTTTATGCCTTTGAACATAGAACAAATCTAAATTATTCTAGTCAAATAAAATGGAAATAGAAAAAGGAGAACGCTGCTAATCAAATAAATAATTTTTATTTTTATTTTTTATTTTCAATTTTTTTCCCATGATGCTAGATTTCATGAGACAATATCTTGCTATTGCAAATTATTAAAGTATTAAAAATATACCTACGACGTAGGGAAATGTGATGACTGGATTGCGCCAATTTTCAAAATGTTTTCAAAATCCTTGCTTTTAATTGATAAATACCCAATAGTTTAGCTATAGTGCACGCTTGAAATATGGAATACCACCGTGCGAGAGAAGGAGGGGAAGAGACAGAAAAAATGAGAGCGTGAAAGGGGTAGAGTTTATTTTTTTACGACTTTTACCCTTCACAGGTCATTTGAAGTCCGAAATATGTTTAGATTGAAAGAATATTTTGGAGATTTTAATGATTTAGTTCAACTAATTAACCCATAGCTGGTGGGAGAATAGGCGAAGTCATGTCTTCTCTAAGGGTATTTGAATATAAATTACTTGACTGGAATTGGAACTCGGGTATCCGATTTCCAATTCCTAGCCGTTGTCTATTACACCACTCGCACACCCAAGCTTACAGCACGTGTTATTCTCAAGTGGTAACTCATCTAGTTACTGACCAGTCTCAACGTTTGCTTACCTTCGGTAACCCTGCGAAAACCAGTGTTTCAGCATGATATGGCCGTAAACCGAAAGGGGTAGAGAGTGGAGGAGTCAAGAGATAGAGAGAGAATGTTTGAGTAAGAGAGATACGCGTGGAAAGATAGAGAAAAAGACGAGAGATAGGAATAGTCAGAAGTAGAGGGTGGAGATGGAAAAACTGTGAGAAATTGAGATACGTATGGAGACAGAGAGGAGGAGGGTGTAGAGAAATAGAAAGGGTGTGCAAAAGAAAATACGTACTGAGAGAGAGAGAGGAGGAGGAGGAGGAGGAAGATGATATAGACAGAATTGGAGAGAGAGGCGTCGGACATAGAAAGAGGAAAGCGATAGATAGAGTGAGATACGTGCGAGGGAGCGGAGAGAAGAGATAGAAAGAATGAAAGAGAAATAGAACGATATATATGTATTTGTTCTCTTTCCTCAAAATAGGTAATTATTTTTTTAAATAACCGAACCGTCGTCCGATTTAAACGTTTATTGTAGCTTGTAAGTACAGAATCTCGTCATCCATTGACAGATTCTTCTAAATGCCCGCATTTTGAAACTAAAACATAACCACAGCCACAAGTCAACTGATCTACTCATGTGTTTGAAGTATTCACTTCGATAAAACCTGAAACGTGTTATTAATTCGCATCATCTTTTTATAAGCGTCTTGTCCGCTGACTGTGGATACCGACCAACAGCCGGTTACAATATTTGGCAAAGCAACCAAGAAATGAATCCAATGATTAACTTGACGCAGTTTTATCTATTGCAATATGACAGCATTCTGTGCTTGTCCAGTGAAAATAATGAGTTTGGAAGAGTAGAAACAATTAAAGATAATTTGAAGTTTTCACTACTCTCGTTTATCAAGTACAAATCAAACACACATCATTGTGTTGTGCGTCTAATATTTTCGCTTCAGGGCCTTCATAATATTACAAGGTCTGGATTTGCGCCGTGTCATGAATTTGATTAATCAATAATTGCACACTTGTTTGCTATAATGATATGAACAAATATTTTCAGAAGCGAAAAAACAGATTATTATTATTATTATTTTCTTTGATTTCTGGCGTTTACATTTCTTTCCGGGTCCCGCCCAGGACCTAAGGTTAGAAATGGCGTCATGACACTTTCCACTGACAAAAAAAAAAAAAAAAAAAATTAAATTACATAGATAAAGCCCTTCGTAAGGTGTGGGCTGTACTTGTCAGAACAATTTTTGTATCTCCTTGAGGCATGGACTTCCAGGAATCCCTTCAATTAGTCTACTGCAATCTTTTCCAACCAGTCCTAGGGCTCCAACTACAACAGGGATTGTTGATGTTCCCATATGCCACATTTTCGAGATTTCTATTTCAAGGTCTTTGTATTTTGACAGCTTTTTGAATATCTTCAAAGCCATGTAGAGTAGGTGATTGAATATTTTCTTATTTATTTTGTAACCATAGCTACTGTTGTTTAATTCATGTGTATTATTATTATTATTATTATTATTATTATTATTATTATTATTTCCTTTGATTTCTGCTGTATACTCATCTTTTTTTGTGTGTCCCACCCAGGGACCTAATGTCAGAAATGGCTTCAAGACATTTTCAACTGATCGGGGGTTTTTTTGTAAAAAAAAAAACATACATAGATCACACTTATTTTACATAGATGAAGCTCTTCGTAATGGGTGAGTTGTACTTTTGAGTAAAATATTTTCTATTTCTTTAACGTATTTGCTACCAGGATTCCCTTCAATGAGTCTATCGGAACTTTTTCTAATCAATCCCAAGGCTCCAACCACAACTAGAATTATAGATGTCCTCATGTGCCACATTTTTAAAATTTCAAGATCCTTGTATTTTGATGGGGTTTTTTTTAAGATCTTCAAAGATACATGACAATCTGCAGGGGCTGCCATGTCAATAAGAAACCACATTCCGCCTTTCTAGTCTTTCTTTGATCCCAATGTCTAGTCGATTAGCTTTGGTTGATCTGTCTGTGTGTATTGTAAATTCTCATAAAATTGTTACAGGTCCTATCTCTGTAACCTGGCCTAGGTGATGTTCATATTAATTTCTTACAGTTTCTTTCCCGTAAAAGTTACATATTTTGAAGGGTAGATATTGGCCCAATTTATCACGTCGAGTTTTATATTCATTTCGTACTAACACTGCGCAACCTGATAAAAGATGATCAGTTGTTTCTGGCTATTTATTACAGAATCTGAATTTGGGGTCAGCACAGTTTTACTCTATGTGGGTTTGGTAACTTCTAGTTAACAAGCATTGGTCCTGTGCAGCAAGAATAAAACCTTCAGTTTCAGCTTTTAACCGTGCACTACGCAGCCACTGATTGGTACGGGGTTTGTCTACATCAGCTTGTTAGGGATATTTACTTGACCCCCCCCACTGAGTCAAGTTGTGACACAAGGTCGGTTTTTAACGTGGGGACCCGAGTGTTTTCACTCGGACCGCTGGTCTAAGCTGGTCCAAGCTGGTCTTAGCTGGTCATAGCTTGTCCAAGCTGGTCAGAGCTGGTCTAAGCTAGTCATAGCTGGTCAGAGCTGGTCATAGCTGGTCTTAGCTAGTAATAGCATGTTTAAGCTGGTCAGAGCTCGTCTAAGCTAGTCATAGATAGTCTTAGCTGGTCATAGCTGGTCATAGCTTGTCCAAGCTGGTTAGAGCTGGTCTAAGCTAGTCATATCTGGTATAGCTGGTCATAGTTTGTCCAAGCTGGCCAGAGCTGGTCTAAGCTAGTCATAGCTGGCCCAGGCCGGAGCCGGTCCAAGGTAGTCGTAGCCGTGATACTACCAGCAACAGGGCCGAAGCACAAGTTCCAGGACATCAGCTTGTTAGGTACGGGCAGAGTATTGAACATGAATAGACTTATTTTTCCATCGTTTCTGCATTTGGTACATTGCATTTGCATTTGCTTTCTTTTTTAGGTTCTTTGCCGCTGCATTAGGTCTGTTATGGTTTATTTGCACATCTTCACTCACTTGAACTTCCATTTTGAATTCCTTGGCTACCTTTATTACTTCCGTTCAGCATATTGGCATTCAAGGGTCTTTACAATTTACTATGCTTTGTAGGTCTAAGTAATCTTTCTTTCCACAATATTTCTCTCATTATATTATATTATCTCATATTATGCCATCCATATATACAAGCTAGTTAGGTAGTTTCATTTTGTCCCTCTTGTTTTCAGTATCTCCTGTGAGTGTCACATTTTCCAAGCACTCTTTTCTTATTATGCGTCGTTTAAATTTCCATATTGCTAACATTTTTCTTTCAAAGCTTTCTCAACATCCTTCTGTAGAACCACATCTCTGTAGTCTCAATCCCTTTACATCTGTGAAGAAATTGTCCAGCATTTATTGCCATGTGGCAGATGGATATTACACAGTTGTTTAGCACTTTGGTTAATTTTTTTTAAAAGGTTTCGCTTTTCTAATGATTTTTAAAGTTATAAAAAATTTCTCTAAGAACGCACACACACACAGGTACAAGCAGAATAATAAAAAGAGATAGACAAGACCTGCTCTTATATCTGTAAAAATGCTTGGGTCTGCTTAATAGTTGAAATAGTTGTGAATTTTCTTTCTGCACCATTGGTAGGTGTTCGAGCCATGGTAAAAATAATGACTTCTTAGGCTAAACTTCAAGGTGAGACATCCCACATTTACGATATTACGGCGTTGCACATTTTTTATGTTCTGATTTCTTCGTTTCAGCTGCACACTCTTTCTCGTCACAATACATCTGTCACATTTATCAATCTGCCATTCATCGGTGCATTGAACACTGTTGACGAATCTTGGCTGGTGATCTCGAGATTCAATTCAACGAGGTGTCTGTAATGTAATCGATCTTGACCTGGCATCTCGACTTCAGTCACTTTCACACCGATATGACATGGTTTCCCCTCTGTCTTTTCTACAAATATTTTCATGGCAATTGTTCCAATGAGCTCTTCTCCTTTGTACCTCGACTGCATGAATTTAATCGTGCTACTAGATTGGCAGATAGGTCTCACCGTTTTACTGTTGAAATAGGTAGAGGCAACGTATTTTCTATTCTAACAGATTATTTTCTCGCCCGTGGAAATCCCCCCAGACTTGTTTCTTCTTGTCCACCTACGATCTGCAAAAATTAAATGCAATACAAAGCATTATATTCTGTCTTTCTGAAACCCGTTCTTGTCTTTTGAAACCTAAGTCTTCTCATTTTTCTTTAATTCCTAGTAACCCTTGTGTCTTAGTAGCATTATCATCTTACAACTTAAAACGATAAAAAAAAAGCTGAGAAAACACCTATAAAACATTTGGGCCTAATGCAGTATCTAAAACAGCTAACTACTCCTTACACGAAGTGAGTACTCGAGTGTTCTCACCCAGATAATAGCAAGTGATGCTGATTTTCACAGCAGGCTGAATTTCCGTATGAATGAATAGGTACAAGTCTTTCTACGTGCATGCACCTCTTATTAGTTCAAGTAAATATGGATGCACCAACAGAAACGTTTCGAAATCGGTATAATACTGTTCGTATATTGTCTGCTGAGTAGATCGATTTTCTAAGACGAGTGAACAATAAAGAAATTATTCTCCAAGATCTCTACTTAAGAATTAATGGATTTCAATCAATAATCCTAGAATCTATATGTAAATGTTACATACAATCAATCAGACTAACCCGAATAATCCAAATGTGGTCAAAAGATTGAGTTTTATATTTGATATTCATGTACGGTTCTTATTTTTATCCTTTCTATAAAGTTTGATTCACACTGTCTATTTAATGTAGTTTCTTGCCCTGTAACGTGGTTGTTTACTATAAGAGTTCTTACAAGTCTTTCATAATAATACTTCTCCTTTTGTGTGCCAGAAAGTGGGCGATTATGGAACTCTGCAATTCCCTATCCTTTGTAATTCTTAACAATCTTTGTCTACTTACTATCCTTCCAGGTCCATATTCTTCTATGGATTGAAACAAGTTTTTTAGGAAGTTCACGCACTGTTTCTCTCTGTCCTTCAGTATGTCCCGTAAGTGCCAAATTCTCCGAACCTTCTTTTCTCATTATGTGTCATGGAACTTTCAGCTGTCTCCTTCTAAGTCCAAGTATAAGTGTCGTTTTTCCCCCATTTCTTTAAAAACGCACTAGCCACATGCTCCGTCCATGGTATTTTCAACTTTGCCCTATAGCACTACATTAGTGTTGCCTCAAGTATCCTCTCAACCTGCGAAGAGACTGTCTGGCATTCAATGCTATATTTGAATGTTTTAAAGTGTGGAGTCTCACTGAGAAGTTCATTACATCGAATGGATTCATTTTTTTTTTAAGTAATGAAGTCTATGGAGTCAACTTTGAAGACGGATTAGAGCTTTGAGATTAGACTGTTTTTCTTTTAGTTTTTCCACGTTCATTCTTTGAATGAAATTACGGATTCATTTTCATATAAAATGATCGCAAAGTTCAACTTTAGACTTTTAACAGCAACATAGAGTATTAGCATTATGACTATAGACGTTATTTTTAGTACGTACATTTTTTTGATTTCATATTCCTTTTATTGCAAACAGGGAATTTTCAAAATAAGTCCAGCCTCTCCCAAAATCTGATGATTCTTCATTTGGTTAGAATTGAAGAGCTGGGCTGATCCGATATCCTTTCAGAATCTTTCTCATATTTTATTAAAAGTGTTAGAATTGCCAACTTCACTTTAAACATTGTTTTATTTCTATTTACGCATAGGCTCTTATCAAAATATAAAGGTAATTACTACGTTCAGGGCAGAAAATGGCTGTATTTGAATAACTAAACAATTATAAAGACCAACAAATAAACAGTAAATGATTTATAAAGAATTACAAAAAAAAAACAGATAGAAAATGAATAACAAAACGCAGTTATTAAAAATGATGAAGAATATTAATTTGCATATTAAGCTTTAAAACGCTTAATATGCCAATTAGCTACTCAGCAATAACGGCTAATTCGACTGTGATATAAGATATTGTGGAGGACCGTGGAGTTTGAGTGTTGTTGAATTAGGGGAACGATCTGTTTATTCCTGCTAGAAGAAGGTTCAACTACAAGAAAATGGCGGACACAAGTTTCGTCCAACTGAAGATGTAAAGAAAAACCGATATATATATATATATATATATATATATATATATATATATATATATATATATATGTGTCAACAAATATATGTATTAAACAACAAATTTACAAGTGACAAAGGCATCAACATTTGTGTTTGTGTGTGAACGTAAAGAGTTTGTATTTTGGTGAATGTTCGTACGTAAGTGTATGTGTGTTTCATGGAGTTTTCCCACAAGTGGGCAAAACGCGGATTTCTACGAGAGATTACATTTTTAAATGTGTCCGCTGAAATGCAAAGTAGAAAAGAGAACGAGACAAGAAGTCGCCCAGTATTTATCGTGTGGGGAGAGCGACCCCTAGTGAACAATTAGGGAATTAAGGAGGAGCTAACTCCGACAGTATATTTGATATCTCTTACATATTCTCGTATCTCGACTGATATTCTCGATAGAAAACATTCTATTAATTCACTAATCCGTATCGCGCCTTCGAAACTTCAATGGTTTTTCATTTTATACACTTTTGTTTGTATCGTGAATAATTTGGTAGGAGTATGAAGGACTCTGTGCTATTCACGGTCGTAATATAGTAAAAACTATACAACGTTGTCCCATTAACCCTTATTCAAGAAAAGTTCAATTTGCTGGTAGTATTAATTATAGAAACATTACAACACACAAATCATTTCCTTTGCTCCATCCATAAACAAGAATCCGACATTTGCCTGGAACCAATTCAAAAATGTGCTTGTAATCCCATGTATAATGCTGGGTCTTTTTTCGTTACGAACATTGATGTACATTTTTTGTTCACATTCCGTTTATCATTCATTATCTGAACCACCGTTCCAAGATGCCAAAAACTGCCGCAAATAATTCGACGAATCAAAATGATCGTTTTACGATGGAACACACAGCTTTATTGGAAAGGCGGTACACGATCGTATAAGGCCGAGGAAAATAATTTGATATTTGAACAAATCATGTGGTGAATTTATACAAATAAAAGATCTGAATAAAATAAATGATGGAAATGTTTGCATCCTTATAAAACTATCAACAGCTTACAAGACCAGACCGCTAAAAGGCGCAGTACATTTAGTGTTCAGTTTTGCCCCTGAATTCAACATTAGGTTGTAAAAACTGAAAAGTTACATAAAACAGAAGTCAGTTCAATTTCATTTGACTAACACAGGCACACAAGAATACAGTACCTAATAAAGATATATGGCATTGCGCTAGTGAGCGACCCGTAAAAAGAGTTCTATATGAAATTCTTCGAGATCTTTCCACATGATATATTCCATAAATGTCAACGGTATCAAATTCTAAGTTCAAATGTCCTTTTTTGTTTCAATTTTACTATTGGCTTCAAGATTCTTCTTCATTCGTTTTGCCTCAATTATTTCTTTCATCTTGGGGGAAATTACCCAACATTCACTCCCATACAGGAGAATCGATATTATAAAAGGGTTCAAAACACTATTCTTTCTTTCTAACATTTTTTATTATCTCTTAATAGTTTGGCTTCATCGGCTTTCTATATCACACTTTGAACTGACAGTTAAAACGCTTCCCAGATAGATAGGTTTAGTTTCTTTATTTGTTTGATTTTGAATTGCTCAATTCGTAGCTGGCATCTAGGGTTGTCCTTCTTAACGACCATATATTGTCTTTGTCTAATTGGTGATTTGTGCATTCTTCTTATTTTTCTTTATTACATTGTCTAGTGGTTCTTGAAATGTTCTTTCTGTTTCTGCCATCGACACGGTGTTGTCAGCGTATCTGTTAAAGGTGTGCCCAACAACAATAAATCCTGGTAGGACTTCTACTTCTCTTAGGATCACAGAAAATGAAATCTGCTAACCGAATAAAACATTCCTTGAATTTTTCCCTGATTTCCTTATGAATGGAATGAACCGAATATAATTAAGCGCTTGTTCCGGTCAATGAGAACACGGTCTGTCTAATAATGTTAACCTAAGACTTGAGTCTTTCGTATTTAACATTACATTTTAGTCCACTCTAGTTTTTTGTTCGTTTCCATCGGCCAATATACTTTGTGAGCGACCCGAGTTCACAACCATTTTCTTTATCATTTCACCCGAAGATGCAAGGGGTTACTGGGAGTGAAAGAGAACAAGACTTTAGTGAGGATAATAAAAGAACAGGACTCAGGAAGACAGGAGATGGTGATTGGTGTTGTATTTAATGCTTTGAAGATTGCACGTGACAGGGAAGCAAGGAATCGGAAAGAGAATTGTACAGTCGAGAAGTGCGAGAAAAAAGTTTTTGAATCGAATATACGGTCGCATCGAGCTAGTTCTACAGTAAAACGATTAGACTTAATTGCGAATATAGTGATAATCTTAACTTCATCCAGTCCAGACGCCAAGGAGGAAAGCGACATGTTATATTACACACAATTCTTTGGATTTTGTCCAGAACCTCAAGATATATAGTAGAGGTACCATAGCAGATATGATAACATTATCGAATGCACAGAAGAATAGAAGATTTATAAATTCGTAAGAGGCATTCTGAAGAGAAGAATTGTCTGTCACTACACAGTGAACCAAATTTCCTAGCGGTACACCTAGCAACTTATTTAATATAATCAATCCACATCATGTCAGTGGAAAACGTGTTCTCCAAGAAGGCGTAAAGAGTTGTTCTCCTTAACGTTAGCATCACTCATGCTGATGGAAATTAGAAAACGTTCTCTATGAAAGCAGTTTTTTGGGGGGAGGCATTACAATTAGAAGCCATTTCTTGCCTCAGTTAAATACTGATTAGAGGTCCTTTTCGAGATCAGCTACCAGTTTTACTTTGCTGGACCTGTCAGACGTGCTACTAAGGCCAGATTAAATAGTTATGTCATCAGCATAAATACCTTATTGGGAATTGATTGTTGCAGTTTTTTGTGTATAATATGTAACTAGTGAGCCAATCCAAATAGCTTGACTCACTTTATAGTCTACCAATAGAAAGTTAACCAATCAGAAGACGTAGATCGTTCGATCCGTCGTGTATAAAGGCGGCCATTTTTGTTTACCCTACCCGAATGACCAGTTCCAACTTGTCAGGCGAAGATGAACAGAAGGAAGTACTACGCTCTGGTACTTTGCTGCGATATCCACTGCTAACCTGAACTACGATTTCCTACTGTCTCCGAAATATTCACTGCTAACCCCTGGATTCTATACTCGAAGACGACCGTCATCTGAATAACATTGATGACATTGGGAAGGTCGTTAGTGAAGATAAGAAACAGTGTAGGTTCAAGGGACAACCACATACATAGATCTTACATTTTTGTCTGAGGTGTATGTGAGATTGGCTAATTCTCCTCTGAAGGTGTTGTTTATACATTCATCTGTCAAACGATTTTTTTCGAGCACGCCCTTATCAGTCGCTGCCAAGCCTATAGGTGTTCACCACTTGGAATCACTAATGACAAACAGTGAATCACGAATTTCCACTCAGATCAATCCTACCCTGGGCTTCTTTGATCTGATGTGAAACTGAGTGCAAAGCAACTCCGGTATAATATTACACAAATATACTGCTGCCCTGTTTCATTACCAAATAGTTTTTAAAAAATGTCTCGTCGCTAGCATGCCACAATAACTGATGTAGAAAAGAGTATGTGAGTGGGTACCTGGGTATAATTCTCTTCCATAAATAACGGACCTGTTAATACAGTGGTACCAGTGAATATCTGTTACGTCTGTTTTTAACCTTGGCAGTTTAATGATTTAAAAAAGTCTGTTTTAACTCGCTTACATAGGAAAGGTGTGTATACACACACACACACACACACACACACACACACACACACATATATATATATATATATATATATATATAATGTGAGTAAAAATTACCTTCAGAATCCCGACTCCAGAGTTTCGTAGACGGACCTGCTTATATTTATACATTTTTTTTCTTTTTATACACATTTTAGCACTCATATAAATTCTCTTCTGTAAACACACACACACACACACACACACATACATACACACACACACACACACACACACATATATATATATATATATATATATATATATATATATTTCGTACCATTTGCAAGGTTTCCTTTCCCAAAGTTAACCGCCATTTTCCATTTCACCTTTAAATTATTTCAATTACTGAACATTTTCTACAATTTCTACCGCCATTTTATGTAAAATTGGAAAGTAACAAACCCTTCAAAATACAAGAAGAAATTTGTATCTTTGCTGTTGTAATTTTTGTAACAGCTAATTCAACCAGACAGACACCGATTAGTCAATAATGTATCGATTCGCGCCTTGAGCAAAATGGCCGATGTCCAACAGAACTTTATTTTACTTGACTTTCGTTCACCACCTGTTTGCATCAGTCACCTAATCGACCCAATAGAAAGCAACATGCCTGGTTAACAGACAGATTAAAGTTGTAAGAACAAATAAATAGAAGGATAGGCAAGGCGATATTTGCTCTAGCTCGAAAATTTCCTAAAGCTAAACACAATATATATATATAATTTTTGAATAAATCATTTCTGAACGCATTTTCAGCTGAAATAAAATAGAAATATTTAAAACATAGATAGATAGATAGATAGATAGATAGATAGATAGATAGATAGATAGATATAATAAGCAGATAGATAGATAGATAGATAGATAGATAGATAGATAGATAGATAGATAGATAGATAGATTACTGTCGCTGGTTTCCGAACTTAAACGTGAATTTAAACGTGCTACCAGGATGGCATCTCTGTTCCAACCTTTCAATGTCAAAACAGTTAATTGTAACCGTCTCTTCTACTCAAACAGCTTCTTCTCTCGCACTTCCCGTCTGTGGAACTCCCTTCCCCTTATTTGCTTCCCCGATGACTATAATCTTCAAATATTCAAGTGTAATGTCTATCGATAACTGACACCCTGAGCTTGTTCCCGGTCCACCTCTGTATCCTTTCCTCAAACACGCCTCTTTACTCTTTTTCTCAAACCTGTGTAACCCCTTGCGTGTGCTAGTGGTACTCCTGCCTTGCTTGGTAGTGAATTGTCTTAAAAAAAAGACCTACTTAAAATCGCCGTGATTGCCAGAAAATAAAGAAAATGATAAATATAGGCTGGGATATTTATTAAGCCTAGAGTAAAATATTTTAAATTGCAAATTCAATAAAATTATTCAGTATTTAGAAGTGTAACGATTGTTTGTTTTTTGTTTGTTTTATTACTTCATTGATACATTCAGGCTGCCAGGTTCTAAACAGTTCAAGGGCCATTTCGGTGTAGCTTGACGGTTCACTTGTCTTCATCATTTCTTCGATATACCGTATAATATTTCACATGTTTCCTGGAATTAGATATCATCGTTTCTTGGTCACTTTGCCTGTTGTATTTGCCCCACTACAAAATTTCATACAAATTTCAAAATTTCTTTCATTGTTTTTAATTATGATTTTTTTTTTTTAATTTTTAAACCAGTGTTCGAAAACTCTTTTGCTTTCGGTAATTTTAAGGCAGTGTTCGAAAACTTTTTCTTGCTAACAGAGACGCATGCTTATTTGTACATTAGCGTGTAGGGGAGAAAGATATCACTGCACAAAATTATTCGGTGATATTTGACCGGAAATTTCCACTTTTTGCAGGATTATGTTGATACTAGATTTGATAGCTTTGTTTAGTACAGCTGAAGGCCAAATGGCGAAAGAAAGCAGTTTGCTAAAAAGCTCGCCTTACTCCCGTCTTCCATGTTGGATGTGCCTGCCTGTCTAGAAAATTAACATTTGAAATCTGAATGTTTTCTTTAGGAAATTAAGTCTTCTTTCTTTCCTTCTTTCCTTCCTTCTTTCTTTCTCGCTTTACTCCAGTTTCCCAAATGAGAAAGAACCGCCTGTCTAGAATATTAACATTTGAAATCTTATCGCTTTACTTATTATTTCGAAAATTACTGTATCATTCATTCATTCTTTCTTTCTTATGTTCCTTCTTTTCTTAACTGGTTGGTTGGCTGGTTTTGTTTAGCGGCATATCAGCTTCAGGATTATCTAATGCCAATATCTACATAATTTGAACGTCTTCAACTATAGATAAAATGTATTGTTAGGCATTTTGTTTTAAATATGTATTGTTGCCTATTTTACTACAAATAGGTATTTTATTATATGCATTGTTGGTTATTTTACTATAAATATTGTTGGTCATTTTACTGTTACCCGTATTTTTACTATAAAAATGTATTTTCATACTTTCATAGTGTTTTTTGTTTGGGACTTCACTATTTTCCCATAGCTGGGACTCTAAGAGCGTGGACCTCGGAGCAATGGCAATTAAGAGGCGGTTTCATTCCGCCTCAAAACCTCCAATCTCCCGATCAGAGGTCTTGCTGTCATACCCAGGACTATTTTCGCAACTGGAATTTTTCTTGATTTGGGATGTTTTAACGACCCAGCAACCTATGCGATGTCAGCGAAGGACTTATTACCAGATGGCCTCAATAATATCAAATGAGATCTTCTGCGCTTTTTCCGCGGCTCAGTAAGAGAACAATGATGAGGAAAAATAATGGATCGAATGCCAAACAGATATCAGACAGTGTCAAATCACGGCGATATACGATTGGGGGGCGGCGGTTAATAAGTCCCTCATCCTGAGATGTATGTTTTAGCTGAATTTAAATCTAGAATTATCACTGCATAATATTTGACCTAATTGAAATTTACCACTGAAATACGTTGGCAAGAATGGAAATTATGATGAACAATTTTGTCTAAAATAAATTGTTTTTCTTCATTAAGCTACGGATTTATTGATATACATTTGTATACAGTACATTTCCTCGGCAATTTAGCCATAACTTGCAAATTCATTTCTCTTAATACTTTTCACCCAATATAAGACTCAAGAGCCATTCCAAGAAGATGTAAGACGTACAGTTTATAATGTTATGTAGGAATGATAACCGTTACTCATAGATTTGAAGAGGTCGAGATTGCTGTGTTTAGTAAAACATCATGTTGAGAGTATGTTTCACAAAGTAGCAGTTCTTGAACTGAAGCTATCTGAGTGGAACTTCCTTTTACTAATGGAATACGAAGGAAATAAGGATGATTCGTCCCCGTCTATGGATCTTAGCTGCGAAGGGGTCGGGACTGATGGATCTAAGGAATGTAGCTCGTCAGAACATTTTCCATGGAAATAGCGATAGATTAGCGAGAGATCAATGCGACGTTTCGTCTGTGGAAAAGGTTTTGTAGAGTGGAATATAATTCATCACCCACAAGGATGCGAAGACGTTTGTACGAAAGTGTGAGGACCGGGCAGCTCCAGCACAGATATGACGGTAATATTTCTTTTGTAAGGACAGAACATAGCATAGGAGGAGGAATCAGATACTTACTGGAGCGATAGAAATAACCAATCATTTTTCCAACGTACTTAGCAATATATCGTATGCATGAGTTCCGCTTGAGGTCTGGGGTGAACTTGCGTCCAAATAGTCGTTCAAGCCAAGGAGCCCCCCCTTGAGAAAAGACCCATCTATCATGATAGGCGAAAGTGTAGGGTCTATTTGGTGATGGTGAAATGTTACTAGTTCATATCCGTATCAAGTTCTATGAATAGATTGCATTGAAAGGTTAGTTGCAAAGAGATCTAAAATTGTTCTTTTATATATTGATTCATCTTTTGGGTTTTGTTTTAGTCAAAACAAATAAAACATTTTTACGAACATGTTTCTCGGATAAAATGCAAGAAATAGGACTTTCTCTTTTCACTATTAAAAAAAAAAAAAACTTGAGCTATCTTTTTAACTCAACAGGACTGTAAATAAATGAGACAAGAATAAAAATGTGCTAATCATAAAAATAAAAATAAAAAAACAATAAAACCACTGCTGGGGAAATGTGATTTATTTCTATCCGATTTTATTTCCCCTAAAGACAAAAAGGGTAAAAAAAGGAACTTAAAAACCCTAGCTTTGTTATTCACTGTGCAATTGTAACAATTACTTCCCAAGTCGTTCAACAGAGTGTACAATGGCTATGCTATTTACAGCTAATGCCAGAATATTCATCACAAAGTACAGCCCAGTGGTTAAAATATAGGATAGTTCAGTACGAGGCAGAAGAAGAGAAATGCTGTTTGTCTTTACAAGTAGCTTTTATTGATCGTTTCATTCTCTATGGGTTATCAACCCTTCGCAAATTATTCAAAACCAGAAATTATTTTTGGATTGTAATTTTTTTTTTAGTGGGGTATAATAATGGTTCAGTGATATATGTCACACTAATTAGAGTATATCTGGATGTGAGAAAAGGTGGATTTATTACTTTCCCAAGGATATTTGCACGTATGTAAATACAGGGTGACCACAAAAAACGGGAATTTTTGAAGTGCGTATTGCCAAACATGAGCAAGTGGCAACACTGCGAGACAGTGACCTTAAGCAAGTAAACATTTCGCCATTTAGAATTCAAGATGAAATTCACAGTATCTCAGCTGAGATGTTGCAGCAGTCAATGAGGAATCTCAACAGCAGATTTCAAGAATGCATTCGTATAGGAGGACGCCATCTACAGGACGTAATTTTAAAAAAATGAAAATTCCATCGTTGTTTCTTAAATGGCTTCTTTTAAGGTTTCAATTATTAATGATAAAATATTTTTCTTCCATCACTCTTGATTTTATTGGATTGTTAAAAAGTTCCCATTTTTGGGGGTATAAAGAACACGAATTAACAATTCCGAGTCATTATCCATTATACCAACCACAAAGTTCACAGATCTTGATATTCCCGCTCGATGCCCCATATAGGTACTGACCAGGCTCAACGTTGATCGTACGGGAATCTGGGTCCCAACGTCATGTCGCTGTAAGCCTTTGTAAGTAGCAAACGCATTGGGTATTGAAAGTACAGATAATTATAAATATAGATGCTATAAATAATAGATGCATACGAAATAGTAGATATAAAATAATAGATGTAAAATAATTGCAGGTGTTACAAATAACAGACGAATAAGAATTAACAGATAATTATAGGTGTAAAATAATTACAGGTGTTAAAAATAGCATACAAATAAGAATTAACAGATAAATATAGATTTAAAATAATTACAGGTGTTAAAAATAACAGACGAATAAGAATTAACACATAAATATAGATGTAAAATAATTGCAGGTGTTGTACGTAACCTTGACAAACGAAAATATGTACTTAATTTACTTCAACGTTCATATTTGTTGAATATTTCTGTATATAAATTAAAATAAGCTGAATGGATTTTTTCAACCACACTGAATACAGTTTGGTAAAATGAATTCACCCTAAGTAAGGAAATAACACCATTAAGGCGTAATGGTTTGCTGAGAGTGAAAGAGAATGAAAACATTTTAGAATTAATCGTAAGCCCAATCCTGAACAGGAAACAAGGGATAAACCTCTACTTCTGTTCAAAAGACGGGGTAGAAATGTGAACCGGACGATAGGAGAACATATATACTCCTCATGAGGAGAAAAATAACAAGTCAATAACATGTCAGAGTTCGAACGGAGATGTTAGAAGTATAGTGTTGAAATAGAAAGAACCGGAAACCCATTCCTAAACAGAAAACAAGGTTTAAACCTCTACCCTTCTTCAAAAGACCGAGGAGAAGTATGAAGCAGACGATAGGCGAACCTATCTATTCCTACTAATGTTGACAAACATTTTCACTGCATAAATAAAGGAGGTAATTTTTCTGCGCAGTTTCTCAGATTAAACAACGTTCATATTTTTATCGTTTGCTTTGAAAATCGATCAGTTGTGTTATCAAGTATTTTAATCTTTTCGTTCTCATTGTTCCACTAGTAGAACATATTTTGTGACAATTGAAAATCCAATTAATGCCCGTCTGCTATCAAAAAATACGTCTTAAAATATCTCCCAATCGTAGAACAATGGGTACTAAAATGTTAATCAAATTTCAGATTCAACTTGGACGCCACTAGGATTTTCATTTATTCTTTCGTCTGTCTGTTTTTGCTTTATGTTTAACCTTTGAAAACTACCGTTGCGTTCCCCTCTTTCCGTATGTGACTAGTAGAAACATTAAAACAGACGAATTGCAATGCAAGATTTTTTTTTTATTAATTGTTCACCCAATGCAAGGGCCATGAACCACTCAATATAGGGATTTACTGATTAAGATTGTTGGACGTAAATAGAGGAGGTAAGAAATTCACTTTAAGAGGACGTGTAGGAAAAATATCAGTTAACCCTAGAATTAAGAAGGTAGTGATTGCGGAAAAGTCATCTCGGGAGCCTGTACCGGGAAGAAGCTATTCCAATGAAACTTTCTTCTTACAAACGCAGGGAATGGGGATGATTCATTTCAGTGTATATGACATGAAGTCTTTTAGCTGTGAAGGCTAGGGTTGGTGGAACTAAGGAATGTAACCCGTCAAAACATTTGTCATAGAAATAGCGATAGATTAACAAGAGGTTTACGACGTTTCGTCGCAAGTGAGAACGGAACAGCTCCAGTCCGGATATGGCTGTAGTATTTTTGGTCTGATTTGGTTCTTGTAACAATAGAACCTAGCTGAAGGTGTCAGCTTCTTACTGGAGCGGTACAAGGAACCGCCCATTTTTCCAGCATCCGCGTCCGTATCTATATATGTGTTCCACAAGAGGTGTTCAAAGCAAGGAGTACATTGAAAGAGCTCACATTCAGCAGTTAGGTCAGAAGATAGATCAGCTTCCAAACTCTGGACATCTAGATTTTTGTGGTTGCAACTATACACTGCATAGCTATTTGCTAAAAATCTGTACTTTGGTAGATAGTTAATATAAAAAAGAAAGAAGATTGGAACGAGAAAGGGATTATGGGAAATGTTTGGATTGAACGCATGAGCTTCAGAAGACTAGCCATTAGCAACGATATTCATGGACCTGTCTATAAGGAATGACTTGATAATTGAGAAATCTCTTCCAGAGATTCTACAGCTGGAGAGCATGTGTAACATATTCCCTATGCCACACTTTGTGAAAGGCCTTTGATATATGTAAATCAATCACCCTGGTGATAAATGTATTATATAATACATCACTGATTCTGGGTGTAATGACAGTAAAGATATTAACAATGAACCTAGAATGCTGAAATCCATTCTATTTGTTGCTTAGGTGGTTGTACCTTTTGATGTGATCAGCAACTTTCTTGTTAATCAGAGACTCAATTTACTGATGAAACTAAGAAGGCTAATGCATCGATATGGCGATGGGCATGAGTATCCACCAGCATTCTTGAAAACAGAGAATACAGCTGATACCTTCCTTTCGGGAAAAATTTCCCCTCTAAACAGGGGTTAAAAATTTAACAAAGATTGGTGTTATTTTGGGGTTAATATTCTTTAGACCAGCCACTGGGATTTTATCAGGAGTCGATGCTTTTGATGATTCTGGATACTTCCCGCGCCGAGACATTACAAAGTGTGTGCTTTGTGAGAAGGGCGGTCGGCTAGTGGATTGTCCTGGGTGTCTAAGGCAGAGATTATTCCGAAGAGCTTAGCGATCTGTGATAACCTCATGAACTTTTATGATTCTAGGCACTGAAACTTTGCATCTTTAAGAACTTTGTTTGAATTTTCACAGGACTCACAGAAACTCAGCCTTTTGCTTTCAAATTTGGCTTGGACTGATTTTCCATAGCTTCTCTTTACGATTTCTATCTAGAAATGATTGTTGTCGGTTCTAAATCTAGCACGAGTCTTACTATACCGTTCTCTGTGATATGGACGGTAGTGTTGGTTATGATGAGCTATCGCTGCAGAATATTCTGGCGTGAACCAAGGCTAGCTTTTTTTTGTCGGTATTTTCTTCTGGATGATAAATCTTTCCATACCAGAAAGGGAACATTCACAAATGAGGGTGCCAGTTCTGTAGGCTCTATTTTTTTAATACTAAGACTGGAGCTTCCTTCATCTAAGATCTGACATTGTCACAGTTTTGAGTGAAAGACCGATTTATGAAATAGGTGATCGGAGTGTGTGCCTTTGGTTTGACATGAACTTTGACACGAACCAGTGAGTGGTCTGAAGTGCCCGAGGGAGGTGACACTCGGCGGATCTTTTTTCGGGCTGGAACGTAAGGAAGAAGTCTAGGGTGTTGTCATGGTGTCCTGTTGTGTCACGAACACGTGTGTGTTTATGAACAATCTGGGTAATTTTCAAACGATGGAGAAGTCATGAGGGTCTCTTCTTTATCGGTTTTGTGGTGAATATTGAAGTTGTCAGAACATGAATACAGACACAGATATTCATCTGTGCACATTTTTAATATTAAACAAGGTTTTATACATCTTAATCCCCAAATTAATTTTGACCAATTGTTTCTCATTGCACGCTGATGGTTAGTTGTTTATTGAGACTTGTAAAATCAGTCGTTATAATTGCTTGGAAATGCATCTGATGTCGATTTAAAATACAAATTGTTCGCACAAAATTTTTTTATTAAAATGTATGCGTTCGTTAAACTACAACAAATTTATGAATGTATTAAATGAGAATTAATGAATAATTATTTTACATATAATGCTAAGAGGAAAGTTTATCAGATTTAGGAAAATAGACTAAGAAAGAATATAAATAATCCTAATTTAATTAAATTAATAATACTACCACAAAACTCAATAACGACTGCAATTGAAAATAATTCATTTAAACATGAGATAAAATGGGTTACAAATACTTCTAAAAGAATCAGAGTTTAGTTCGTAAAAAAGCAAAATAACAACCTTAAAAATGCTGTAGAAATTCACGTAATAGTCTGTAATAATAACGATAAATATATACATAGATGAACCTTCTAGGAAATTAAATTAAAAAATATATAAGCACAAAAACAATACACTCAATGCATGTCATTCATTGCAATGAATCTAAACCTAATTTCGACTTAAGGAATGCAGTTTTAATTAAAAGAGAAAGTCATTTATTTAGGCGAAAATGTATAAAAAGTGCATTAATTTCTGACCCCTCTACAGAAAATATACGTCAAGGTTCAAGCATCTCACCTTTCTTAACAAACCATTTCAATTACAATGAGGAATATTTAAAAACAACGGAGATAAAAAAAAAAAAAACTCAGACGCAATGAAGTAAACGAGGTTGGCTATATCCAGATAAATCAGGCGCCAGAAATTTCAAATTTGCACTTAAATCTCACTGCTTTTTAACCGTTTCTCTTGATTCTTATTATAACCATCTCTTTGTTCCATTAATAATAATAATAATAATAATAATAATAATAATAATAATAATAATTAGTGTGAAGAAGTCTTTTTGAAAGACAAAAGCTGTTACAAAGGTTATTGTCATTCAATTTCACATCCTTAATCTGATATATAAAATGTATATATAATACACACATGTGTATATATATATATTTATATATAATCCACACCGTGGATAAAAGCGTTAGTTAGATCCAGTGACAGGACCCAAAGTGTGTGAGTTCAATACCCGGTTAAGGCAGTGAAGAACTTGGAGAGGGGAATTAACAGGAGATAACTGATAACTGAGATCCATTAAAAACATGGCACGTGGAACTAGAACAGTCTACCCCAGTGAGCGAAATAAAGGGTTCAGTTCGACATTCCAACCACCTGAAGAAGGCAGGAGCGTACAACGGCCGAAACGCTGTAATAAATATGACGACAAAGACAATAGTCCGAATAATGTAAATAGTGTAGATAATACCTCATCTCAGAAATATAGACAGCTGATCGAGTTGTCATAAAATGTAACTGGTGTGTTTTTTCTCGATATTTGTTTAATTCTGAAGTCTAAAATGTGACTGAGGCAATTTTGTCCAAAATCTTTGATACCTTGATGGCAGGTATATTTCCATTCAGCGCCCTCTCAGTCAGTGACTTCAATGAAATTTCAGAGGGACGTCAATGGCGGTCAACTTGTACTTGAAATGCAACCAAGTTCTGCCTACATAATGTGCAGCACAATAAAACTTATTTTATATGTTGACCTTGAATATTTTGTCATCACTTATCCTGATAACATGCCCAACTTAGTTGTATTGCGGTTGGATAAAATAAAAATGATTCGATCCCCGTTCCCGACTTGGTAAACAAATCAGAATTGGAGATTTTGTCCTGGTAAATGTATCTGCAGTTTGAACAAAGATAACTTTTGTGAAAGACATCGTGTTGATATTCATTCCTTGATTCGGATCCATACAGTTCAACACATACTTCACATATACTTTTTCTAAAATCGATGGTGATGTTTTCTAAAGGACATGGCTGCCTTGAAAAGTTGATTGACTATCTCATCCTTTTGAGATTCAAGTGACTTGGCAGTTCTTCCTAAGCAATAGAATAATTTCATATACTTCATTCGCTACCATGAACTGTATTTAGTGTTTCTGGGGATTTGTAATCTAATTGCTTTCGTTTATTTCTTCCTAATTTGATTAGAAATAGACTTTGGTTAAGGCACAACTTCATTTTTTTTATGCTAATGTCCAACCCAAAGGCCTTGCTACCAAGCAAAACACCGTCTACGAATTTTTGACCCTCCCTGATTGGCATTGTTTTGCTGACTGATTGATTTATTTTTGAGTTTATCACCTTTTACAATCAGTTTTTTCTCTTGCTTGTGGAACTCTATTCCGGTCTTTTGCTTTCCAGTTAAATGTCGATCTTCAAAAATTTCAATACAATCGTTGATTTATACAAGGTGAGACGAGTAAATTACGCCATTTATATATTTTTAATTTCGCGCATGCGTGTTGTTTGGTTTTGATTTTGTCGACTGAACTGTATAGTAGGGTCAGTTAGGCACTCAACCTGAAATTTTGAAACTGCATGCTGTACTATTTGGCATTCGCACCGGAAGCTTCAATACGAACATTTCAGAGTGTTTGGGTGTCAATCAGAGGAGAGTACAGAGGATCCGGAAACTCATCCGAGTGTAATGGTGATTACGAAGGTGTTTAGAGTGATCACTAGTGATGGCGTCGTTATGCCTCCATTCACCTTCCCACAGGGTCTCAAATTCAACACAGAGGCCTACATCAAGTGCCTTGAGGAGGTAGTGATGTCCTGAGCCAAAAGACTGGTTGCTGGAAAACCCTATTTCTGGGAACAGGACTCTGCACCATACCACACAGAAAGGAGAACTTAGTTATGGCTGTCAGACAATCTGACCATCTAACTCTCCAGACTGCAACCCCTTTGATTATTATCTGTTGGTCGCAGTTGGGTGAGACCCCAACAAAACAATTTGTAATATCAATGCAAGGATTATGGCAGCATTCAGCAACTTAAACAAGAAGACCCTCCAAAAAAGCTGCAGGAGATTCCGAAGTCTTCTGAAGGATATGATTAGAGCCAATGGTGATTTTTATTGAATAAATGTACTCTTTAGTGTTTTGTGTTAATTTTGGTAAATATATCTGTTATCAGATGTCAGTATTATTTTCAATTTTTGTGCAATTTAGACGACAATTTATCCATCGCACACTCTTTCTTCTTAATTCCTTTTCTTTCGTTGTTCTCTCACTTAATAATGTTTTCTTTTTTTCTCATATTCTCTCACACACAGTAACACATTTTTGTGTCTTGAGGGTTGCATTTCCTTGGTTGGAGTGAAATGATTAAAAAGAAAAAAAAGTTATTTAAAGCCAGAGAATATTTTTACAATGTAAAGATTATTTGGAGATAGTAACAATTTAGTAATATAAGTTCTGCTAAATAATCCAGAGTTGGTCGAGGCAGAAGAGGGAGAGTCATTCCTTTGTTGCGCGTATGTGGATATAAGGAACCTGAATGGAACTGGAACTCGGCTCTCCGACTTCAAATTCCAAGCCCTTATCCATAACATTATAAGCACATATAAGCTTACAGCACTTGGTATCCCAAATGATCACCCATCTAGTTACTGATCAGGGTCAATATTGCTTAACTTCGGTGATCGTAGAAGAGTCGCTGTCTCAAAAGACGTAGCTTCAGTAAAAAAGACCACGAATTATGATGGTTCTGAGTAAAGTTTCGTTTTTTTAAATGCTGGTGATTTTGCGAAATTTCTTTCAATTTGTCGTATATATATATATATATATATATATATATATATATATATATATATATATATATATATAATTATTTATTTTAAAACTTATACTATAAATATGTTTTAAAATCATTACAAAATAGGCATTTTGTTTCAACACCTCCGGTGTCTTATCAAGTGATGATGTTGAATGTAAAATAAAATAATTATATATATATATATATATATATATATATATATATATATATATATATATATAGACAAAGAGAGAGAGAGAGAGATATGAACTACAGAAGACCAATATATATTATCTATAAATTTTCATGTCCCATGTTGTATTGTTGCTAAAAATAAATTCATTAATGTTATATATATATATATATATATATATATATATGAACTACAGAAATAAAAGAACAATATATATATGAAATAAAGAACGATATATATTTTTTTTATGAATTTACATGTCCCTTAAGGAATTGCGTTCTTGATAAAAAAAAAATAGATTCATGAATAATAATTATATTTGACATATTTGAGAAGTCTCCCTTTACATCTCTCTGATCATAGCAACATACTTGTGAAACACACGACTGTAATTTTACAAAATACTCTAAAAAATAATGGAAGCATTAATAATAAAAAAAGAAGTCAACTCTCAATATGAACTATGAACACGGCCACAACATGTTGACCGTATGCGGAAATTTTTAAAATGTCATTCCCATCCTTATATATATATATCTTACTGTTCTTTCGTTATATATATATATATATATATATATATATATATATATATATATATATATATATATATATATATTCAGTTTAAAAAATCCTCCTCGATAATAGCTAAAGATTAACCGAAAGCACCCGGATCCAAAGAACATTTGAATAGTTTTTATACACTTTATGCCCAGAACAGAAACTACTTCTTCGAATGTAAGAAAAATAATAAAAAACTTAATCGCAGTGCCTGGTTATTCGTTTTCAATAACACGTGTATAAAAGAGAAATGATGGCCAAATACACAGTTATAGATATCCAGTTTCGTAGACCACTCCGATCACTATATATATATATATATATATATATATATATATATATATATATATATATATATATATATTAATACATCTTCCGTTTCAAATTTAGACACCCCCACCTTTCCCTGACTTGACATCTATGAAAGTAACTCTATACTGATACTTATTATTAACACCCAACACTCGCCTACCCAATTTAAACAATTCGCCCTAGCTGTTACCATGGAAATTTTGATTTCAATTATTAAAACACGTAAATTTCAGAAATACGTTATTCCAAAAGAAATTTCGCTTGAAGATGGAACAGAGCTTACTTTAACTCAATTTAATTCAAATAATTATATTGAAGTTTTCGGCTCTTGTTTTGAAACATGAGACTTCTTATGTCGCCATTTGGAATGATATTTTTAAATAAATAATTATATTTATGCTCTACTTTTGTATCGAGCACTATTTTTTAAAAATAATAATTTAAAATAATAACTAAAATACTAAGGAACTTTGGATTATTTACCTAACCAGTTCCTTCCTATTTTCTATATAATTTCACACACACACATATATATATATATATATATATATATATATATATATATATATATATATATATATATATATCGTATACTTAGGTCGCAAGATCCATTCAAACAAACTTTATTAAAATGTTCATCGGTTTCATTTTATTAAATTTTGCAAGTTTGCGTATAGGTTGACGCCCATCCAATTTATGGAAAAACTATCCAAACTTTATCATAATTTTGTTCAAATACTTTCGACCATATCACGTCATTATCTGGGATTTTTTTTTATTAACTTCAACTTGGCATTGTAAGAAACGCTATATTTTTTTTTATTTAAATTTACGAATATAGGATACGAATAACATTACGATTTGCAATTATATGTAAAGGATACATATTTAAACTTTTAAAAGATAAGCCTATCAGACGTATTGAACTCCAGCGGATAAAGATATTAATTTTTTAAACTCATTTTTGAACTACCGTCTCCTGTGATTACATGTGTTTAATGTGGGTTCTTTCTGCTGTATCGATCTCAGATAATTCATATCTATCTATCTATCTATCTATCTATCTATCTATCTATCTATCTATCTATCTATCTATCTATTACAGTCGTTTCATTATCTATCTATCTATCTATCTATCTATCTATCTATCTATCTATCTATCTATCTATCTATCTATCTATCTATTACAGTCGTTTCATTATCTATCTATCTATCTATCTATCTATCTATCTATTACAGTCGTTTCATTATCTATCTATCTATCTATCTATCTATCTATCTATCTATGTTTGTACAAAGGTAGCCTGAAAATTTTCTCAGCTCAAACCACTTCCCAAAATCATTGATTCATACAATGTTAATTTGGGGAAGTCAGCGACATCGAGAACTTTTCAGTACTCACCGCCTATATCTGCGCATTCTTACCGCGAGATATTTTGTATTTCTTAAAGTATAAAAGATTTTACATATTTTCTGTAAAATTAAAACAATAACTTAATAAATTAACCCCTGTATATATTGAGACCTTTTAGGAGAAAACACCTGCTAAAATCCAATAGACTTTTCTTTTTTTTTAATATTAACCCTACTTTTCATGAAAACTGGTTATACGTTCGGAATTGTAATGTCGTTATTCAAATCAGGATGCCAATTGTCATGATTAAAAACAAAAATTCAATTAAAAAATCTAGACACTAAATTAAGAGATTTTATTAGATTTAATTATGAAAAGAAAATTATTTAGAACGTCATTTAGCCTGTATAATGTTTTGTAGCAATAAGTTATAAAATAGAAAAGTTAAAATTGTATTCTTTCAGGAATTAATCAAATGCTTTTTTCTCAATAGCTCAGTCGATAAGTTAATTTTGTTGAAGTTCGATGAAAGATAGATCAAAGTGTTAATTTAAGTAATATTTTTTTTCTAGATACCGCTTTTTTATATCTATATAGATAGTTTCTGTCCATAGCATTAATGCAGTGTGTTTGTTCTTCGTATTAAAAGAGCTAAATTTGGCACAAGAAATTTTAATAGCGAACGGCACGATGTGAAAAGAGAACTGACGATACGAGTAAATGTATGAGATGCATTTAATAACCATCTTTCTATGTCAAGTATCCAGTATCCTTACAACAGTTGCTCAGAAGAATTGGTGGTTAGATGAGAAAATTATAAATGTCAGTACCATTGTCTACAGATACTCTAAAAAAAGAATAAAAAAATATCCATAATAATAATTCTTCGGTAGGGGAGAACTTCACAATATTAATTGTCCTTGTGAAATAGTACAAAAGAATTAATACAAGTCGTATAATATTCAAAATTTAATTGTCACGTGATTTAGTGGATTATCGGGATACAATGCTGGATTCTTCATGGAATTTTGTCGGCTTAGCAAAGTTTTACTTGGCGGTTCTTATCAGTGAGATATTGTGGTGCATTATGGCAGAATGGAATTTGCACTCTATGTCACACCAGACCACCAGGAGAAGCCAGATGCAGAGTTGACCTGGGGCGAACCCCCGGACAATTAAAGCGATCAATAGTTTCGTTTTGGGAGCGTTAAAAATTAAGAAGCCATTTCTTGTATCAGTTAATAACAGATTGTAGGTCATTTTATAGATCAGCAGCCAATTGAACCTTATCGAACTTGTTATTAAGACAAGAGTAAATAGTTGTGTCATCAGCATAGATAGATACCGATTTGAAAACTGGTGACATCGGGAAGGTCGCTGATGAAAAGATAAAGTCTTGGGTAACACTTTAATACAAAAATATCTAGGAAAATGGCTATTCAAAACAACATTCATTTCACGATTTGATAAGAAATATTGAATAAGACCAAAAATTGGTCTAGAAATACCATAATCTTTCAACTTGTGAAGAAGACCAACATGCCAAATCCTATCAAACATATCCGAAATAGCCAAGCGTCACCATTCTTATATAAATCTTGATAGACACTTTTATCAATAACTGTTAACATATCAGCCGTTGACCTAGAGAAATGAAAAGCATATAGCTTATCTGGAAGAAGAACTTGCGAGGTGAGATGCTTAACCAATTCAGAGTTGATTAGAGCCTGTAGTGATTTGCTAAAAAGAGGTAGAAGGCTAATAGACCAATAGTTAGAAGAATCTGACGGTTCGTCTGAGTTCTTAAAGACTGAAACTTCAGAAGTGACCTCATGAAGTCTAGCGTTGCCACTTTGTCATTTAGACTCGAATCATGAATTATGTTCGTATCATTGGAAAAAGTTTAAACAATCAATTGATGGTATTCGTTAATCTCCAATAAAACATCAACCGCCGATCCCCGCCGATTAAGGGTAACAAATCGATAAATCTCAAACTGGAACTGAATTACAAGATCAACTGATAAAAATAGATATAATCTTTCGATGCTATCAAATAGGGTTGAGTCTTTAGATGTTAAATTCCAGATACAGATGTGGCCGATAAAAAAGACGAGAGAATAAACATTGTGAAACAGTAAATGTTGCTTGCCTTATACCCTCACTGAAACAACAAGGCAATAACGATGTATATATGAAAGTGTATATCCCAGCTGGCAGGAAGTGGAAAGACTATACTGAATCTATTGCTAGGTCAGCTGGCAGGAAGGTTGATTAACTGTGTCGTGCTAGATGATTTTTCTCTCCAGAGTCTATCTTACATATCTATGTCTACCATTTATCCAAGCTTAGAATATTGCTACCACATATGATCTGATTCTCCTGCTATTTACCTAGAGCTCCTTGATAAAATCCAAAGAATAATCAGAAGAATCAACACGAGATCAGGGCATTGTGACTGGAGCCACAACACCCTGATCTGGCGTTGGGGCTTCAGTCACTTTCCCACCACCTTGAGGTTGCCTCCCTTTGTTTTATAAATACTTTCATGGTAATTGTTTGAATTACTGACCTCCAGGGGAGTGACTCACTGTGCCTTCTTGGGGTAATGTTCTCGGCTGACAGGAAGTAGAAAGACTATACTGAATCCATTGCTAGGTCAGCTGACAGGAAGGTTGATTTTTCTCTCCAGAGTCTATCTTACATATCTATGTCTATCATTTATTCATTCTTAGAATATTGCTGCAACATATGGATGGTCTGGTGCTCCTGCTATTTATCTAGGGCTCCTTGATAAAGTCGAAAGAAGAATTGTCAATATCAGTGGCCCCGATTCTGGCGTCACGGCTTTAGTCACTTTCCCACCGCCGTAAGTTTATCTCCCTTAGCCTTTTTTTTTACAAATACTTTCCTGGTTATTTTTTTCGATGAGCTCTTCCTTCTTGTACCTAGCCTCTTCGAATTTAAGTGCAGTAATAGACTGTCGACGAGTTTTCATCAATTTACAGTGAAGCTGGCTGGGATGTAACGGTAAAAATTCTAGGCTAACAATTTCTTTACTCGCACTTCTCATTTGAGGAACTCCCATGCTTTCCAGCCAACTTTAATCTGCAAAAATTTAAATGCAATGTCAATCGCTATCTGCTGTTCCCCTGATTACTCTTCCTCTGTTCTCGCTCCTTAGCAAGTAACCCCTTGTGTCTCTGTGGCTTTACTGCCTTACTTGATTAAAAATCTCAATTTGAAAAAAAATCTCTTACATACTTTGTATCGACTAAGAGAAGCCCTTATTTTGAAAATACTAGGGTGACAAATAAGGAGATGTGTTCGTTACAAGCTTACCCCAAGTGGAGTTTGCAATATCTGTTACCGTGGCAACTCATTCTTTCCTCTCTGTATTGGTCAGCGCAAATAGATATGATTCCCTTATCTTTCTATTGTCAGTATTCATTAAAATAGTAAAAAATTCTCCAGGATTATTTTTTTATTCAATGCTTTATGCTCTTAGGTCAAAGGATCAATGTAAATTTTAAAAAATAACGAATTAACTTGGTTCTTTATTCTTAGTAGTAGTAGCAGTAGTAGTAGTAGTATTAGTACTAGTAGTAGTTCTGTAATTATAGAAAAGACTTTTACTTTTGAAATAACGCGTAGGAAGAGTTACTTAACTCCGACACTCTCTTTACATAACCCGCTTATATTGGAATTTTCGCAGAAAGAAATTCCATCAAAAGCGTTCTCTTTAGCGTTATCCCACCCTCCAGTAAGCCAATAGCTATTTCCGCTCGAATTGATTGTATTTGTGTAGACATGTTGGCTGAAATTTTGTTTTTGAGTTTCACTTCTGATTGTCTGCAACTCCTTACATATTTATAAGTTATTTATAATTATTTTAAATTTATCCCAAGGAAAGAATATGTCATGCGTAATCCTCATGTGTTGCGTGTATGCATTAATTTTATATTGACATTCTTTTGGGGGAAATAAACATATGAAGAACCTTAATTAACATCTATACATATGTATCCAGAAATATAACTTTATGAAATTACTGACAAAGCAGAGATTTTATTTTGCGCAAAAATGCCTTCATCGTTTTTAATGAAAACTGTGAATAACTTTTATAGAAATGATCACTTAATCTTTTTGTAATTAAAATTATTTTACAAATTGTTCTATCTCCGGTTAATTTTTCCAATATATATATGAGAATGTTTTACAGACGTTTATGAGTTTAACACACTTAATCGCGTGATAGTAAATTTGAAAACATTTCTTAATTCTTTTATATGGATGGAGATAAATTAACGGTCAGGATTTATACCATTAAAAATGATTGTTTTTTTCCTAACACAGTAAATAAAACCCTTGGATCTCTGTATCTGTACTCAGAGTAGATTTCAGTTAAGATAAATATAAATACAAAAATACATCTTATGATTTCTCGTAGACAATGGAACCTGTGTATAAAAGTTTTCCTTGAAAAAGCAGTTTTCAACCGTGTATTCAGCACATAGATTCTTTTGTTGTTGTTAAAATGTGCTTGTAACTGTTGCACTCGATTCATCTTATATCAGATTAAATACTTCATTTTTGGAAAAAAATAAAACTTATCTTTTCCAAAAGCTTTTCTCAGAACTTTTCTGTATGTATTAATGCCAAAAAGATCAAGGCGAGTGGAAAGTTTCGGATCAAGATGATACACTGAGTCACAGAATTACAGACAGTGACGTCATAGTAGAAGTGAGAGCTTTCTTCATCCAACTATCCAATTGTTTTGGTCGTAGAATGCTCAGGTGTTCCGATGTTTCCACTTCCTCGCTGATCTAGCAGAAAGAATTTTAATTTTTTAATTTTCTAGGGATCTCTTTGTCGATTTAATCATCGACAATGTTGAGGTTTCAAATTTGAGAGTTTAAGATTGACAGATGTGATACACAGCTGAGAAAGGTCGGAGATTATAGTTGCCGTAACTTAGGGATTAAAGCAAGGAAAATCAGGATATTAATCTGAACAAAACAAGCAAAAATAACTATATCATCTGTATATATTTCTGAGATGAGGTATTGTAGCTATTTACACGATTTAAATTGTTCGGACTGTTGTCCTCATCTTTATTTTCATGTCCACGACATTTCGGCCGTTGTACACTCCGGCCTTCTTCATGTGATATACGTTGGAATTTCGAACCGAACCCTTTATTTGGTCCACCAGTATAGATTGTTCTAGCTCTGCAAAGAATGTGAGTTCAATACCTGGCCCCATGGTGCGTGTAACTAGAATCATTTACTCACGTGGATTAAGTAAAGGGTTTGATTCAAAATTCTAATATATATCATCTGTAGAAGGCCGGAGCATTCAACAGGCGAAACGTCGTGGATATAAGAATAAAGATGAAGACAACAGTCCGAACAATGTAAATAGTGTAAGTTATTACTGATAATTTTTACGATCTAAGAATCGTAATGGTGACGGTAATATTAACCGTTTCCATAGATGGAAATATTTGACATTCATCGACCGAGGATCCAGTGTTAATATAGGTTGAAATTTATGCACATTTTCTATTAAAACATTTCTTTGAGAAAAATAGGTTCCTCAAGTCCAGTAACTATTATCACTATTTCTAGTATTGATGGGGCTTTTTTTCTAAACTATTGTTTGAAGTAGTGCGATTTTTGATAAAGTCGTTAATTTCCATTGTTGTTGTTGTTGCTACTGGAAGCCCTCAAGTTATGTGTTTTTTGTTATGAGTTACAGTTCTTTCTTTGTGAATCTGTAGCGCAAATCTATGAGATTCGTCAAAAAATGGTTCTCTCAAACACCTACAGGATTCATCCGCTTGTGAACATATGTGGAGGTAAAATAATTTATTATATGAAGTGCTGAAATAATACTCTCATGTGACAAGGAAAGAACAGAGCCGCGTAATATTTGGTAAAGTTAATTGGTGGCGCACACACACACTCACAGGATTTTAGGGCGTTGTCTATTTTAGGCATATTAGCAATATCGGCAATACTTGATTCACTTCATAGGAGAAAGGCAAGACAGAAACAGAGCAATTAAAATTTGAGAGAGACAAAAGTATGAACAAAATAGACAACACACCGAAGATGAACGCCATGGCAGAGATAATTTGAATTCCTGCTAATAAGGTCTCGGAGGAAAATGATATGACAACAAAAGTCACTACCAGAGACAGAGAAATAGATAAATTTAGATCTTGTTTTAACCTGTAAGATCTGGTTCGAATAAATGTACAGTTTACTAGTATTCATCATTGATTTGATACTTTTTCTTTTCTTCGTTTGATTGCCTCTATCTCTATTTCTCACTGTATATATATATATATATATATATATATATTAGCAGTAGAGCCCGGCGTTGCCCGGGGATGTAACAGTAAGAGATAGATCAAGTATCAACCATCATAAAAACTGAAAAATAAAATTGACAAAGATTATTGTTTAAGGTTGACGGACACGCATGTCTTAATTATTTTTTTTTACGAATTGGTCAAACCCAAACTCAAACGAAAACATTGTTTTCAATCGTTATGAGTCTATCGATTGAATAGAATTTTATTATAAACATTTGTCTTGTAAATGGAATTTTTAAAGCATTCTGAGTGTAAAAATAAAGAAAAATGTGTGCAAGACAATAAGAAGCACTACCTGCCTAAAAAAAGTGAAGTTTTGTTGAAATCGATTGAAAAATGTAGGAAATCCGATCCCATATATAAACGAACACACACACACACACACACACACACACACACACACACACACAAACAAACAAACAAACAACCTGGGTTTTATAATAAGTATAACAAGATATAAGTTGTCCCCTTTTCATTCTTGCGACAGCGATGCCTCTTAATCGTGTTTTCAAATTGATTTCGTGCAAAAACAATTATGTTTTGGCGCTCTCAGAACCACCGCAAGGTAATTTTACGTAGTCCTGTGAAGTTTTGTTGAAATTGGTTGAAAAGTGTAGGAAATCCGATCCAATATATAAACGAACAGACACACACACACAACGTGGGTTTTATAATAAGTATGATATATATATATATATATATATATATATATATATATATATATATATATATATATATATATATAAAAAGAAAGAACAGTAAGATATGTAATCCGGTGTTCTTATAGATATTTTTAATTATACAAAATAGTGCTCAATGTAAATTTACAGATCATTAATATTATAAATTAATTGATTTAAAATATGCTTTTTTTTCGCTACACAGTTCTAACCATGTTTCAAAAATGGAAGCTAAAAGCTTCGAATTTAATTTTGTAATTAAATTAAAGACATTAGTTCTATTTCATCCTCAAGCGAATATATGTATATATATATATATGTTAAAAATATAGTTTTAAGGTAAGCTATCATAAAAATATAAATTTAAAGTATGCTATATTTATGGGTAAATGTGCTCAATATCAGAGATAGAGACTATATAAACTGAGGTTAACTCCGAGCGGCGACAGTCTGTTTCATCCTGAAGGCAATCTTCAGGTCATATGTGTTGGGTTTTGGCTTACCTATTTATATATGCTAAACAATGGTATACTGTGTGTAGCAAGGCCTATTGTATTATCCTAAATGCTATTGAATAGGTGGTAACGGTTACGTTTCAAATGATTCTAGGCGCATTGAGTAGGAATAATTGTGGATCCGTATGTGTCTATTCGTAGCTATTTTGTAGTGTTGTTTGTTAAATTTTTAGTCATTATTTATTAATGGTTCCTTAATTATTATTATTTCATTTGCTTTTGTTTTTAATTTCGCATATATATTTAGTAAGTATAATGCTGTTCTATTTGTAAAGGATATTTTGTCTACGTAGATTATGTTTCCAGGCTCCTTCAGTTAATCTTATGCGCATTTTGTCTTTGTTATCTGCTGATTTTACTGTATTGTCACTTAAGGGTATATTATATTGTCTTTTAAGGAACATTCTTTCTTTCTTCTATGGTTACAGTTGGGTTTGATTTGTGTCAGTGGTTTGTTGGTTATTTTTTTGTTGGGCTTTTTTATTATTTGTGTCATATTCTCGGTGGAACTGTAGCTGATTTTTATTGTGTTTTTGTTGAATATCTTGTGGAGAGGGCATGATCGGTGAAAGTGTTTGTGTATGAGTTTAATTATTATTTTTCCTACGTTTGTTTTTACTTTATTGTTGTACGGTGGGTTAAACCATATGATATCTATTTTCATGTTGGCTTTTTGTAATATAAGGTGTGTATGTAAGTAATCTCTTAGAACTGTCTCATCATTTTGGGGGGTTTTGTTGAAGATGGTTTCATATATATATATATATATATATATATATATATATATATATATATAGAGAGAGAGAGAGAGAGAGATAGATAGATAGATAGATAGATAGATAGATAGATAGATAGATAGATAGATGCAAGTTTCATTGAATAATTTAGACAATTGAATAATTTTGTCTGCTTATTTTCAATAGGATATGTTCATATTCTCGGGTGGGTTTTTTAGTGTAGGTATTAAAAGAAGAGAGAAAATTATCGTGTTGGTAAATATTTTGACATTAGCACAATGTCATCCACAGAGTGTTTTTAAGACAAAAATGTAGTGTTCGTTATTTCCAAAGGCGAAATTGCTATGTTCATCTGAAAGTTATAATTTTACGTGTGGTGTGAGCATCGCTAATTTTTGTGCCATGCTGTGTATGTTTACGCTCTAAGCTGTAACTAATTATGATGTACGAAGTGTTCTTTTTGGAAAAGAAGAAAATGGTATGAGAAACTGTTAATATAGCCATTGATATTTTAGTTTATCTATTATAAACATTTTAGAACATTTATGCAGTATTCATAATTAATTTTGTTTAGGTTTGCTTACATTTTTTAATATAGATATCTTCAAGGATTTTTAGTTTATGTTTATTATTTTTATGAAAAAGTATGGATGAATTTTGACAAGAATTTTTCTAAATTGAGAATGTAAACAAGCATGTTGTTGTAAATGTTCAGAGATGTTAGACATTCAAATGGAAACTCACCCGCCGAGTTGTTGGACTTATTATGACTACGTTGCCTCGGCGGTTGAGTTTTTCATAACATTTAAATGTACACACTTTAAAAATGTTGCTAAGTGTGTTGTGATATTTTAATTTGCTCTTAGATGTGATGAAACATAAACAGGTTAAGAAACACTGGATTAAACATTGACATTTGCATTTACAGCTTTGATATTCAGTCTGCGTGTTATGCATTGAAAAATGATTATCACATGTCAGGAAATAATGGAAGTGTTGCTAACAAAAGATGGCTAATATGCGAATATTATGATAGATAGATAGATAGATAGATAGATAGATAGATAGATAGATAGATAGATAGATAGATAGATAAGAACAAACATAGATAGATAGATAGATAGATAGATAGATAGATAGATAAGAACAAACATAGATAGATAGATAGATAGATAGATAGATAGATAAGAACAAACATAGATAGATAGATAGATAGATAGATAGATAGATAGATAGATAGATAAGAACAAACATAGATAGATAGATAGATAGATAGATAGATAGATAGATAGATAGATAATGAACAAACATAGATAGATAGATAGATAGATAGATAGATAGATAGATAGATAGATAGATAGATAGATAAGAACAAACATAGATAGATAGATAGATAGATAGATAGATAGATAGATAGATAGATAGATAAGAACAAACATAGATAGATAGATAGATAGATAGATAGATAGATAGATAGATAGATAGATAGATAAGAACAAACATAGATAGATAGATAGATAGATAGATAGATAGATAGATAGATAGATAATGAACAAACATAGATAGATAGATAGATAGATAGATAGATAGATAGATAGATAGATAGATAATGAACAAACATAGATAGATAGATAGATAGATAGATAGATAGATAATGAACAAACATAGATAGATAGATAGATAGATAGATAGATAGATAGATAATGAACAAACATAGATAGATAGATAGATAGATAGATAGATAGATAGATAGATAGATAGATAGATAGATAATGAACAAACATAGATAGATAGATAGATAGATAGATAATGAACAAACATAGATAGATAGATAGATAGATAGATAGATAGATAGATAGATAGATAATGAACAAACATAGATAGATAGATAGATAGATAGATAGATAGATAGATAGATAGATAGATAGATAGATAATGAACAAACATAGATAGATAGATAGATAGATAGATAGATAGATAGATAGATAATGAACAAACATAGATAGATAGATAGATAGATAGATAGATAGATAGATAGATAGATAATGAACAAACATAGATAGATAGATAGATAGATAGATAGATAGATAGATAGATAGATAGATAGATAATGAACAAACATAGATAGATAGATAGATAGATAGATAGATAGATAGATAGATAGATAATGAACAAACATAGATAGATAGATAGATAGATAGATAGATAGATAGATAGATAGATAGATAGATAATGAACAAACATAGATAGATAGATAGATAATGAACAAACATAGATAGATAGATAGATAGATAGATAGATAGATAGATAGATAGATGGATGGATGAATAATGAACAA
The DNA here is from genome assembly GCA_903632075.3 of Acanthosepion pharaonis. NCBI lineage: Eukaryota > Metazoa > Mollusca > Cephalopoda > Sepiida > Sepiidae > Acanthosepion > Acanthosepion pharaonis. The sequence continues at coordinate 2,135,290 of CAHIKZ030001001.1, read as the reverse complement.
ACATAGATAGATAGATAGATAGATAGATAGATAGATAGATAGATAGATAGATAGATAATGAACAAACATAGATAGATAGATAGATAGATAGATAGATAGATAGATAGATAGATAGATAGATAATGAACAAACATAGATAGATAGATAGATAGATAGATAGATAGATAGATAGATAGATAGATAGACTTGGATATAAAGGAACAGAGATAGATAGATAGATAGATAGATAGATAGATAGATAGATAGATGTGTCGTATTCTACGAATAATAAAAGCATATGTTAAACTGAATAAATATGAAAGTAATGCATCACTTTTTCTTCCGTTTAGTTTCATAAAACGTTTCCATTTTTCATGAAGATTATAACTTCACTAAAAGAACCTATTAATCTTAACTGTTATTCCATTTGGTCTTTGATTACATCTGACAATTTCTTTTTGTTTTGTTTTTTTGCAGGTAAGTAGCCGTTGTTTATATCATCAACATGTAAGTAAAAACGAAGAAAGAAAAATGATTCTATAAGTTATCGGATAGAATTCACCAAAATGCAAATCAAAAAGCTGTAAATGGAACGCACGCTTTCCCAATCTGCAATCTGTTTGATTTTTCTTTTGATCTCCAGTCAATTGTACAGAGAAGCTGAATCAAGTTACGTGTTATCGAATTAGAGAAATCGTTCTTGGGTTTCATTCGGATCACGCAATGGAGGTTAACGTAAACTCTCTAATAGACTATAGTGATTGTACTTATACTTAACTTTATATCTTACAAGTAAACCTAGTCAATATATTTTTTCAACGATATCAATCGACTAAGCATTGCTCATAAATATTCACAATAGTATTTGTTCAAAACAAATAATTATCGTTAAAGATTTAGTTTTATTAAATTAAGTTGTGCAACATTTCTGAAGCGCCATATTTTTCGAGCGAGACGAGATTGCTAAGCATTAGGCCTCGTCGAAGTGCCCTTAATAAAACGTAGTTTAGATGTGGCACAAGGTCGAAAGTATCGAGCATCCAGTAAGGATCGAACTTACTATTCAGTTACAATTGATCGCATGAGACGAGGCTGCTAACCATTACGCTACGTCGAAGTGTCCATAACTAAGTGTAGTTTAGATGTGGCACAAGGCCGAAATTATGGGGTACCCAGTAAATATCGAACTTTGTTCTCTGTTGCAAATGATCGAGTGAGATGAGATTGCTAACCATTACGCCACGTCGAAGTGTCCTTAACTAAGAGTAATTAAGATGTGGCACAAGGCTGAAAGTATAGAGCACTCAGTAAGAATCGAACATAATAGATTGCTAACTATTACACCACATTGAAATGCCCTTAACTAAGCGTAGCCTACATGTGGTACAAGGCCGAAACATAATGAGATTTAATGTAATGGTAAAGATAATAGTAGCCGTTCCCTTATAAGGAAACATTCGCCGTTCATTGACAGTAGAGCCAGAGCTACTGTCTGTTGAAATTTATAAAATATTTCTGTTAAAATATTTTTTTAGGTGCTTTCTCAAGACCAGTAATCCTTATTCTGGCATTAATGATAGCTTCCTTTTTTTTTTTGCCTTTTCTTTGAAGTAGTGTGAAATGACAACAATTTGATTATGTCATTATTTTCTCTGCCAGTTATATGAGATATCCATCTTAATACTTGTTGTCATTGAAAGTCCTCAAGTGATGCGATTTCTGCTATGTCGTAAAGTTCTAGTGCACGAAGTCCGAAAAAGACCTTACGAAGATCTGCATGCTTAATTCGCTCGAAGCTACCTTTAAAAATCCTTCTGAGAAATCAGTAGTATACAGCTGACTGTTTAGATATTTCTGCACGAGTTTGGCGCCATTGATGACATTAATATGAAAGTTTCGGATTTAACGCTGCTATTTAAAATATGACCGGAGTTTTAGGTTAATATTTTTTCTTTGTGGGGAAAGCAAGGAAGAAAGAAAGAAAGAAAAAAAGAAAGAAAGAAAGATAAATATAAAGTGATAAAAACAGAGAAAGTAAGACGGAAAAAGAAAGAAAGCATAAACGTAGAAACTGTTACTCTTTTTTAAGAGTAACAGAATGGGTGAGATAGAGAGAAAGCAAATAAAGTAAAAAATAAAGTGAGGACGAAAGAGTATGTTTATAATGAAAGAGAAGAAAACTAGATTGACACAAAAGAAACAGGAGAGAACTAGAAAGGATGGAAGGTTTACGAATAAAAAGATAAAAATGAGTATAATTAATTTACAAAATAAAAACAATAATAAGTAGGAAGAAGAATGAAGACAAAAAGTTTTGCATGCAGATAACAATTTCTCCTTTGAAATTGTCTTCTTAAATATTATCATATTAATTTTATCTGGCCAGAAAACATGATTTGTTAAGCTAATAAAAGATAATAAACTTTTAATTAATAAAATTGGGTTTATTAATGCAGTGAAATGTAGGCGAGGGCAGTGCAACTATCGTCAGTGTGGAAAGTGGAGTCGGTGATTCGAGTTCAAATTCAGGCCTATACTGTTGCGTTCGTTTCGTTCTTCGTTCTTGAGAAAGTCATGAATCAATCTCCTCACATCTATGAGTTAAATAACAGGAGTGGCTGGGTTCTCTAACCTTGGATAGCAGACACTCTAACAGAAGTACATTTACGAATTTAAAACAGTGAAATCAAAGGGAAATGATTACACTATATGGCCCAATAAACCATAGCTATTTATATATGTTAAATTAAAGGAAGCCATGGAGAGCCATAGTTGCCTACATTTTAGAAGAAGATACTATTAAAAATACAG